>CM074281.1:28551025-29011025 GCA_037194245.1 Opsariichthys bidens | reverse complement strand
CCCACAGGTGCTCTATTGGAGGTCTGGTGACTGTGGAGGACATTTGAGTATAGTGAACTGATTGTCATCTCCAAAAAAACAGTTTGAGTTTTGTGTCATATTGCGTTATCCTGCTGGAAGTATCCATCAGAAGATGCGCACACTTGTGGTCATGAAGGGATGGACTTGGTGAGCTGCAATACTCTGGGAGGCTGTGGCATTTAAACAATGTTCAGTTGGTGCTAAGGGACCCAAAGTGTGCCAAGAAAATCCCCCACCAAGGCAAGATGGATCCATGCTTTCATGTTGTTTACACCAAATTCTGATCCAACCATCTGAATGTTGCTGCACTAATCGAGACTCATCAGACCAGGAATTGTTTTCTATTGAAAATCTTCTATTGTCCAATTCTGGTGAGCCCGTGCAAAGTTTAGCCTCACTTTGCTGTTCTTAATTGACAGGAGTGGCACTGGTTGTGTTCTTCTGCTGCTGTAGCTCTTCTGCTTCAAGGTTCCATGTGTTGTGTGTTCAGAGATGCTCTTCTGCAGACCTCGTTTGCAACAAGTGGTTATTTGAGTTACTGTCGCCTTTCTATCAGCTTGAACCAGTCTGGTCAGTTAACAAGGCATTTTCGACCACAGAACTGCAGCTCACTGGACATTATCTCTTTCTCTGTAAACCCAGCTGGTTATGTGGTTCATAGTTCTCCTCTATCCACACAACATGCTCCTAGCCTTTTGATTCTTTCTGCTGATAAGAGGCTTGGTCACTGCAGAGTGGGCTTTCAGTCCAAATTCTCTTTAACAGCGAGACACTGAATGCCCAGACATTTCCTTACCCTGTCCAGCACTGAACATAGCAAGCAATTCCACCTGCAGTGTTGAACCAATTCCCTGAGAGTCTCCACATTAGCCTGTCCTTTTGTGTGTGTGTGTGTGTGTGTGTGTGTGTGTGTTGAATTATTTGTTTGTTGACTGCATTGAACAATTATAAAGAGGGAATATACAAAATAATAAAGAAATGCATTTGTAAATAAAATAAATTTTTAAAAAATCAAAAGAAATACATTTGTACCATTTCCACTTATCTAGTCGACTGCACTTTTCTGAAATTCTCTCTGAATCATCTTCAGCACAGAGGCTACCTTCTCATCCCCATTCTCCAGCTGTTAGCTTTGCTTTTTACCTAGTTCAACTTGGCTCAAAATATGATGCTAAAGTCCTAAATGATTGACTACAAAATTTGTCAATCTCGTTGGCATTCAACTAAGATGATTATGTCATGTGTGCAAATAATCCACATAAAATGAAATGGCTGCACTGACAGACATCAGTCAATATATACAGCATAACTGACTTTTCTGTGTAATTCCTAATTAAAAGTGCCACTCTGCCATAATTAAAAAATGTTCTCTGAGGGCAGCAATAATGGCATCCTGTCATTTAGCACACAAAATCATTCTGACTTGTGACATTTATGACTTCACGGAAGTAATATTGTATTTAAAGGGAGTATGTCATACATTTTCCCCCTGGTTTCACAGACGAGGCCTAAGCCTAAAATGCATGTTTTAGATGTTTTTAACTGAAAGCAACTTGCATTGACATATCCTAAAATATGCCATTGTTTTGTCTTAAGATGCACATGTAGTTTTTTTTTTTTTTTTTCTTTTTTCATGGGAACATTTATAAAAGCAACTTGATTGTTCTATAATTGAATTAAGGCCTAATCCTGGCTTAATATTAGCCCTGTTTGTGAAACGGAGTATGTAATTGTTTAATTTTTATTCTTAGGTCCACTTATAAAGTTAGAAAGTGTTTGCACTAAAACTAGCATATAAGGCAGTGTTCAGAATAGAATGCAGAGCTCCCTACGTAGTCAATAGTGTGCATACAGTGTACACTGCATTCTAAAAAAAGAGACATCGAGAGCTTGTAAAGTTTGTAAAGAGCTTGTCAACTGTTTGATGTCAGGAAGTTTCAGAATAGCATAATGTAAAATAGTATAATGAACCATTTAATCTCTCAAAAGAGCAAGGTCAATTTGATTTCTTATGACAAAACCTCTTTGAAACAAAATGAACTCTCCAGTCTATAGTAATAAAATGTGCTCATGTGTACTGAATAACCTTCATTATATTCAACTGGTCAGGGTCAGTAACAGTGTTGGGGAAAGTTACTTTTAAAAGTAACATGTTACAATATTGTGTTACTTTGTAACTGTTTTATGGAAAGAAATGTGTTGCATTACGTATGTGTAACTTTTTTCTCACCTGGTCCGCACTTTGATAATTATCACAAACATTTTGTGGCCCCCAGAATTGAATGAATACCTGAACATGCAATAAGAAAGAACGGAGCCTCTGCTAGTAAACAAACACACAAACAACAACAATAACAACATTTTATTCTACCTTCATGCATTCCTTTTTTAATGAATGTGGGTACGTTTCATAAAAAAAAGCTGATCAAATCATGTTTTTTGTTTGTTTGACTACAACATGCATAAGATTCAAAATTCTTTTATCGCTTGTTTCTGCTGCTTTTTTGTCTGTGTTTTGATCCGGAGATTGTAGTAGCACCTCCTGTTCAGTAGAGGGGCAAACCTTTCAGCTGTGCTGCTATTCTAGATTCAGAAGAAATGAAACACAAATGTGACGTTTATAGACATTTTGCTTATTAGAATTGGATCATCGAACGTCAGCAGCAAATACATTGGTTAATATAGTGAGATTAAATACATAAAGTTTATTCGAGTAATTTAACATATTTATAATTATTGCAGGTTTACATAAAATTCTGAGTTTGCATTTCACTTGTCTTTCTTCATTTTGAGGAACGGTGAATCTGTTTTTGTGCAATTGAGCTAAGCTTTTAGCAAGAGTACACCTACACCCACCCTATTACAGTATTCATTATTTGAAATAACCTTTCCTCCCTTTCATCACCCACTCATTCTCATTATTACTATCACTGTTAGACAAGCCTGACAAGCAATTTTGCTTTTGCATTGCTTACTAACTACTAAAAATAAATAGTTTTAAGCACATTTAACCTAAATTTCACAAGAGATCTTTAATATTATTAATAATAATAAATATATAGCTTATTGCACAAATATACAAACATAGACATTTAAATATACATAAAACATATATGCATAATTCAATATCCCTTTGTACATAAATACAAATTCCGTTGATGTATGTTGTTCCACTCTCTCCCAGCACTCAAATGTATTTTTAAGCCTTGCATTCCCTTAGTGGTGTAAAACAATTTTCTCAAGCATACAGCATCTTTGAGGCAGAAAGATCATGAGAATTTGATTGCAATTCATTATGCTGCTGAAAACAATAAAAAATGAGGGAGTTTTGTTGTTTTGAGTGAGGTATTACATAGTAAAAGCATGCACTTTTATATTGCTTCATAAGAAAGAGTTTTGTTCTTTAATTATTTCAAATGGGATTTGGAGAATGCAGTAGGTTGTCACCGTTATCTGGAATGAGGGCACTTGTGAGTTTAGAGTACAGTGCTTTGACTTTACAATATCAAACCCGTACTTTATAGAGTCGCCCTCACACAAATATGACATAACAGCTCTTCTCAGACCTGGACAAGAGAATCTACAAGCTGATATGAAAGAGAAACTGTACAAACTTGTCACAGCAGTCATTTTTGTTGTTTTATATTCATTCCCCAGTGTTATTCCTTTCTTTTCTTCCATGCTAAAGCTGAAGGCCTTGAATGGAAGTGTGGTGAGAGAGTCATTTTTCATTGCTCTGTCCTGTGACAGAGGGTTTGATAAATAGGCTTTAACTTCCCCTCCTCACCACACAGAAACATGAATTATTAAAGCCAATTTCAGCAGCTCTAGCTGTGGCGGTGAAAATGTAAAGCCACAAACTGCACATGAATAAACCAGCAAAGATACAAACAAAATCGTACAGTTTAAAGATATGGACATATAGCTTTCACAGCAACTAGTCCTGTTATTACACCGATACACACACTTCACCGAATTTATGCTTCATGAATAATAAAGATGTATGCTCATAATAATAATAATAATGATAATCATTGTTACATTTTATAAATGTTTTAAATAAATAAAATAATAGATTCATATGCTGGCACAATATATTTTATATGAATTTATATTTATATATTACTATTTTTTAAAGGAGTTTTAAAGCATGAGATAGACCAGATTATTGTATGTAAAAATGACCCCATTGCTTGGTCTTTTGAGATTTTCACTATTTTGGCTGGAAAAGACTCACAGGAGATTGACTTGAAGGATTCTGGGATTCACGTCTAGCCAAAATGAGTGTGGGTGCCAAGACCAAGCACTTTGTGTGTCTACAATATTATGACATTAATATTAAGAAATCCTGAAGCAGGTGGTACGGACAGTGATGCTGTAAATGCAGCAGCACAGGTTCTTTTTCAGCACAGCAGCACAGAAATTCAGATGATCTCAGGGGACTGGGATGTGAATGAAAGATATTCCTGATTCAGGACAGCGTCATGTAACACACATACTCAAGAAGATACAAGAACTAAGCAACACAAGGGCATGGAATAAACAGAATATGGAGAAGAAAAATTAAGAATGAATAGAATAATGACAACATTTAAAGAGCAGAACATAGAGCTAGATTATGGAACTCATAGCTATCCTAAATAAGTTTGGCCACCAGACTCTGTGGCTTCATATAACATTTACAGTACATGATACAGTATATCTGAAGTGTGCAATCAGTGGACTCTTTTCTATCTCATGAGGCTACAGGAGCAGGAGCAATCAGATCGACAAGATGAAATACACAAAAATGACAGGGTGCGTTTAATTTGAATTGTTTAACAATGGCTGACTTAAAGGTTTAAACAAAGGATATTAAATAGACTGCTTTTGTTTTAACTTTATATAACTTGTTGTCACCATTGTTATGTGTTAGGCAGCAGGGTTGGCCATGTTGATGTCGATGAACTGAATACAGGATCAATATCACTGATGACAGTGATACTGTAATGCTAATAATTCTATTGGTACAGTATCCTGGGCTCGAGCTCTTTACATTTTTACAGTGGTTGTACTTATGTCATACTGTAGGTCGAAAACCCATATGTCAAAAATATATTGTCAGATATATTTCTAAATATGTTTCAAAATGTATTGCTAATATAGGTATTAAAAGTATTCGGTGAGAATTGGTGAGAACACTTTCATTAAAAAAATGCATTTAAATATTCCAAAACATACATTTTAAGGCAAGGCACTGCACGCAAAATCATTGTTTTTTATGTACTGGTCAAGTGAGATTGTGGCCTATTTTGATTCTACCGCATATTCTTTCAGATGTTTATTATTATTATTATTATTATTACACTATATCAATTTCCACAATGACCAATTATTTGCAAGTGTGTGCATATTTGATTAGATAATGCCTGATTAGCATATTGAAACATTTCAGAAAACTTGTAACAATGCTTTAACGTACTGTGATTAATCACGCTAATATATATATATATATATATATATATATATATATATATATAAAATGTAAATATTAGACCACCACCCAATGTTTATTTATTTAAATATTAGACCACGACCCAATTAACAAAATAATTTTTTATGTTTCTGTGTCACGGATGGTGTTGGGTTATTTCATGTCTCTTATTTTGTAAATAGTCGTGGTCATGTTTCATGCTCCTGCTCGCCATGCGCTTCACGTCTTTGTTATGTTCTAGTCATGTGATCCTGTGTAAGGTCTAGTTTTGGTTTTGTTCAAGTTTCATGTTCATGTTTCTAGTCATTGTCATGTTTGTTTATCCATGTGCTCCAGCTGTGATTCCCCTGTGTTGTGTCTTGTTCTGATTGGTTCTTGGGTTTAATCATTGTTCACAGGTGTTCCTTGTTTGTAATTAGTCTGTCTATTTAAACCCTCATGTTGCCTTTGTTCCTGGTCGATATTTGTGGATTGTATCCCTGTAACCACGGTGGTGAGTTCATGTTGTTTCTGTTTGCCATGCCATGCGAAGACTTCATGTTGGATTTATGTTTTATGTTGGACTTTGAATAAACTGCACTTGGGTTCTCAAACAACTCACCTCCAGTGGATTTACTTGCATCCTGTCATGTGCTCCCCTGTTCATGTGTCTTGTTCTCATTGGTTTGATTGTGCACAGGTGTTCCTTGTTAGTCACTAGTCTCTATATTTAAGCCCTCATTTTTGCCATGCATCTTTAAGTATCGTCAGTGTAGCCGTTGTTGGGAAGTGTCGTGGTCTTGTTTTGTGCCAAGCTATTTTTTGTTTTGGTTTTAAATAAATTGTGTTCTAAGCTACTTGCCTTCAGTGGATTCTAATAACAGGTTAAGCCACATCAGTATGTATGCGCTCTTTAGTCATAGTGCTGTTTCTAATGCTAAAATATAATTATTATTGTGATTTAAAGATGGATCACACAAAAGATTCATCAAAAGCAAGTCTTTGGGAACAGTGACGCAATTTGGAAATCAATAACAGAATGTGGAACAGTCCAAAAAAAAACAATGCCAGCGACAGTGCAACCTGTTTTCGAGGCCAAAGGCTGCCATACAAAATAAAATAATTGAGTGAATAGAGTATTCGGTTGTTTTTTACAGTCAGAGTCCTGAAACATTTGTTTTCTCATAACAGGTGCACTAATACATTTTAACAGATATTATATGGAACAGATATAGTAATTCATGTGGTCACCTGAGACAGGTGCACTGTTTTACACACATTTCAGCTTTGATGAACGTTCGATGGCAAAACAAAGAGCAGAACATAGCTGTGAGAGCAGATAAAAGAAGAAACGTGGATGCTGATCTAGGGGAACAAATGGAAAGCGGGCCGCCGTTTTGCGAGAAAGTGTATGTAAATGAGTGTGTGAATGAGTTCATCAGTGTTTGGCCAGCCACACTGTGTGCACAGCTTGTTTCATTTCCTGTGGGACAAAAAATATCTCTGCCGTTCCTGCTTTCTCTCCATTGCCCCATTCGCCTTCCTTCTCCTCAGAAGCACATTCACAATGACATCAGCTTCCGCCAACACACGAGCGGTTGCTATGGCAGCACACAAAGACATTTTTGGGAGTGGGGGGCGTTGCCTGGCTGACACATTCAAACATGAGGCTGACCAATCCCCTCTCCCGGCGCTCAATACACATTTGCACCGCCAGATGCTCTGTTTGTAAAGCCTTTAAAGACATTGGCTGATTGCATGTTTGGCCTTTCACTTGGCCCGGCCTTTTCTCTGCTCTCCATTATAGTTTGAACCACAGCCATCCACAATGCACTCTGGCCCTTTCTATTGTTTTTCTCACTGCGGTTCTCAAACTGTAGGATGACACTGGAAATGTACCATTCTAAAAATGCAGAAGCACAATTTTTATTATCATTTTTTCATTTCTAATTCTAGAATTTGTGCAAGTCTCATGCAAAACTCTTTGGCCAACAAGTGGAATTCCCCTGAATGATTTCATTAACTTCCCCGCCAACTTTACCACCAGTCACAGTTAAATCTGAGGGGCGCAATTATGTTAAATTATTAACATATGAAAGAATACTTGGAAAAATCTTTTCTTTTTTGAAGTTTTAATACGGCCTTTAGTGTTCATGCTGGATGATATATAGAGCTCATGAATAAAAGGTTTTCCACACAAATCTGGTTGTGCCTTCTCTCTGTCCTCTCTGTGCATTAAAACACACAAAGAGACACAGTTATCTACAACACTTTCTCTTTTGCCTGTTAATCACAAAATCCACGTAAGTATCTGAGACGTGATATTATGCTGTTTTCCTTTCTATTTCCAACATTTCTCCTACCACTCCCAACTATTTTCTGGATATTAGACAGATGTCGTCCTTTTATGTCTAATTTACTCATTAGAACATACATGTCTGTGTTTGAGTGTTTTAATGCTTGTTTTGCTATTCGGTCCACTACATTTCCTTCTACCCCTATATGAGCGGGTACCTATACAAATGATATAACTATTTTTGTTTGATGTATTATGAACAAACTTTGTAAAATATCTGATAAAATGTCCATTTGATGATTTTCCACTCTTCTAGCTGAATGACGCTGAATACGAGTCGGAAAACATAATGACCACTTCCGGTATTTTGACCTCTTCCACCTATTGAAGAGCAAATAATATTGCAATCATTTCTATTGTATAGACTGATATATGATTAGTTGTTCTTTTTACAATTTTGTTTCTAAACCTTGGAATGTAAACTGCTGCTGCTGTGTGTCCCGTTTCCGGATCTTTAGATCCATCTGTATATAACTGAGTTGCTGATGCCTATTTTTGATCCAAATATTTATGTACTATTGTTTCTTTAGGTTCTTGTCTACTTTCGTCATTTATCTTCACTAGAAGTTGTAAATCAACTACAGGGGTTGGGAATAACCATGGAGGTGTTGTTGGCAATAGTAGGGCAAACATCATATTTAATTATTCCAGTTTGATGAGCCTCTTTATTTGCTTTCCGTCGGAAACTTTTATATTCATGCTCCCAGCAATTTTATAGAACTTTTTAACTGGATGTGTTTCTGAATGCCCTTTTATAGTTGCCCAATATATCAATTTCAACTTTAGCCTATGTAGTTCCAATGGCATCCCATTCATTTCAACCTGTAAAGCTGTTATAGGAGATGTTTTAAAAGCTCCACAGCATATTCTTATTGCTTGATTTATATTATATTTACTTTATCTAGAAGAGATGGTGACGCTGTTCCATAAATCATATTGACATAATCTACTGCTGATCTTATGAGGGCACAGTATATTCTTTTCAGAGATTGCCGGTCAGCACCCCAATCTATTCCAGCCAAACACCTTAAAACATTCATTTCTTTTTTACTTTCGTCTATTATCTGTTGTATATGTGTTGCAAATGTTATGTTTGAATCCATCCAAACACCTAAAAATCTGATTACTGATTCTTGATTCAATTCTTGATCATATAACTTTAATTTGATAGATGGGGTTTTATTCTTTTTAAAAAAAAAACAAAACATTTTTTCCACTGATAAACGAAATCCCCAATTATTAGCCCACATTTCTACTTCTTTAATAGCATTCTGCATGCTTTCTTCTACACACGGGAGATTTCTTCCTCTTTTCCATAAAGCACCATATAACGAATTTCCAATTCCATGCCCAACTCTATTAAAAATATCATTTATCATATTGTTGAATAAAATAGGGCTGCAAACACTACCTTGGGGGGGGTACCATTTTCAATTTCATATGTCTTTGAGTATGAAGTATTCACCCTTACTTGAATGGTTCCATCCATTAAAAAGTACTTAATCCAACTGTACATTTTTCCAAAAGAGGACGACTTCCAATTGGGCTGGAATTTGAGCCTCTCGCCTACGTATGACGTCAGTCGACGTGCATACTGTGACTATTACTTTTAATAAGAACTCACAATCTTCTTTCAAAATAAAATACCCCCGAACAAATAATAATTAACAATAAAAATTAAATAAGAGAATTTAATAATCTGGTGTAACATACCCCTGCTACGCTCATAACCGAGGAGCAAAAAAACACTTCAATTTTATTCAGAGGCCCAAACTGAACAAAAATATACAATTTGCTACAGTTGCTGATATTTATACAGCCAAAAATAGAAATAAAATTCTGATCGATGAGATCTTTGTAACACTACACTGTTAAAAATTACCTGTAAATTTTACAGTATAATACTGGCAGCAGGGTTGCCAACCAGTTACTGTGATTTTTACAGTACCATTACTATAATTTAATTTACAGCATTTTACTGTATTCTTTGATTAACAATGTTTTTTTTAAATTTGCTGTATTTTTTTAAATTAAATAAGTCACTTACCACAGTTGTAGACCACTCTCTCTTGCTGCAACCAGAATCTCAATCATTGAAAATCATACAATGCCTCTTTATGCTTGAAATTTACAGTAATATCCTGTAATTTTGAGTCAAACCACCACGCCCCCCCAGAATGCATTGCAGTTTACAGCAATATGCTGCATTATTGAGAATACAGCCATCTGCTGTAAAATATTACTGTAATTTTTACAGCAATTCATTACAGTGTATAAAGTAGACTAGTTAATTAATCTATATCACCTGATAAAATGTCTCAGTAAGATGACATTTTTAAATGCTTGGTTTTATAATCTCAAACCTCTGTAGTTTTTGTGGGGCGCAAAAGATAATGCAAAGCAATACGATGATTGAAAAATGTACAAATAAATGTTCCTCAAAAGCTTGATGTATCATATTTCAAATTCACATTTTGACATGCTTATTATTAAAAATTAATTATGGACAATCAAGTCACTAGCGCTTGCAGCTACCTTGAGCGTGCCGACTGACATAGGAAAAATATTTCAGGAGTTGTGTTCCATATTTCTGTAGATTCCAACAGTTTGTGAATGAATCATTCTTTTGAGTTGTTTTTTTTTTTTCAGTGAACTGGCAAACCATGTTTGCAAAATGATCTAAATTGATTTGTATTCATTCAGACTGATTGCTCCCTTAAAGGATTAGTCCACCCAAAAGTGAAAATTATGTCATTAATTTCTCACCGTTGTGTTGTCCCAAACCCGTAAGACTTTCATTCATCTTTGGAACACAAATGAAGATGTTTTTAATGAAATCAGATATTTCCATCCCTCCATTGACAGTCTACACAACTACCACTTTCAAGCTCCAGAAAGGTGGTAAAGACATCATTAAAGTAGTCCATGAGACTTTTGTTTAACCTCAACTTTATGAAGAGATGTGTTAGCTCAAAAGAAAAAAAAAAACCTTTGCAACTATATAATTATGGCCTGATTATTCCTCATAAACACTGGATTTGGGATTCAATTTTGAAATAGTTTATCCTTAAAACTTCCCACAAACTCTCAAAGTTCATTTTCATACTCAATGTTTCTACAAACTTAAATATTTAAACTCTGAGGATTAAACTGTGCAGAGGAGCTGTCATAACAGATGTCTTATGACTAATTCATAGGCAATCTTGTAAGATAAAATACTTTGACTACATATTCATTTAAAGAACTCGGCCGCAAAACTGCCTCAAGTAAACTAGTGTATGTTTAGATGGATAAAATGTGAATAAACATGGGTGTGAAACTGCTGGTTTCTCATTCTCATCCTCTCCCTCCCTCCATCCCTCCCCAATCTATCTTTTACTACCTAATACAACCTGGAATGGGCTTGGAAAGGTAAAACTGAAAAGGTAATGAGAGAAGGGTTTGAAAGGGAGAGATATGCCAGTCACGGGGAGTTTTCCTTGCAGGCTGCACCTTTTCCTTCCCTCTCCTCATGAGCGACCGATTTCTCCACGCTGAACACTCTTCAAACATCCCTTCTGCTTATCTCGCTTCATGTTTATCGCAGTGGGAAAAACTAATGAAATATTTGGAGAAAAGAAAAAGTGCTGCTTTCATCCTGAATTCAGGTGCATCTTTCACCGCCATCATCATCTGCATTCAACTCACGGCCTTCAGTTTAACTACTGAACTCTGGTAAACAACACATTGACAGTGATTCACCTCCACTCTTATCCCGAATTAGTTGACTTTACTAGAAATTTGCATGAAAACCCATTGCACTAATCCATTTTAGTTTTTACACAGGATGCAGGTTTAGTTGTATGAACATAAAATCTTCAGTGGTTGCCGTAGTCAAATCAAGTTTACATTAGTAGTCTTTACTGAAATTCATTAGTTCACATTACTGATGTTTTTGTGCATACAAAATAACTTTTACGTTAAACAAATGATTTTAAGTAGAAATAAATGTTATATTTAAATATTTTTCAAAGTTTTACACTTCAATGGACTCAACTTGTCAAGCAAAAAAACAAGTAAAACATCTTTTTGCTGAACAATTGTGAATTGTTTACGCAACGAGATAAAGCCACAACACAACGAAATCGAGCCACAACACAATGGAAATGCTCCCAACCACTTGGGGGCGCTCAGAGCTCGGTAAAGTTAGTTTTCCTTGCCAATGTTTACATACTTAAAACTAATCATGGTATTGATATTTAAGACTATCAAATCTTTAGTGGAAAGGAAATCTAATTTTACTGAGCTCTGAGAGCCTTTATTTCGTTGTATTGTGCCTTGTTTCCATTGTGTTGTGGCCTGATTTCGTTGTGCACTTGAAAATACTGCTTCATTTGCCTATAAATCTTTAAAAAGGATTTAAATCTGGATTTAATTTAATTTTTAACAGGCAAACTTATACATTGAGAGAGAGAGAGAGAGAGACCTATACAAAACTTATGACTAGTTAGTTTCACCTTGTTCACATTACTTAAAAACTCACGTAACTACGTGAACTTAATTTAACTGAGTTGTTCCTAATAAAAATGAGTATTTTCAGCTTTACTTAAGTGTTTGTTCAGTCAACTTAGAATTGCTGAGTGAAATGCACAAATTAATGTTGACAACTAAAACTGGGCAGTGGATCCTTAGTCTCAAAGAAATTGTGTCAGCTTTACTTTATTATTATTATTTTTAGGCATAACAGGTAACATAACCATTAGCTGAGACATCACTAAAGGAAGAGCAGCATCCGAGACACTGAACAAAGGCTCTGGTAAATATCTTACAGTGAACAGAAAACTCAAGAATTACAATCTCTTATCTTTCCATGCAGTAGATCAAGAATACGGTATGCATTTCATAGGGAATCAGAGAACGACTATCCAGAGGAGCATGTGGAACATCAAGTGAGTAAACACAACTAACAGTCTAGATAAATCTCTTCATTTGAGAACTGCCAGACAGGAACAAAGAACTCAGGCAAGTTCTCTGACGAGCAAAAGGTGAGTCTAAGGATGTGTCTGAAATCACCCCAATAGGGCACTAATTGAGGGACAGATGTTTAAAGAAGTTTAAACAATAAATATCGTATAGTGTCTCTTTAATGTGTCGTGACAGATCGCTGGAGCTCCTTCAAGCGGCTCGTGAACCGATCATCTCTTCATTCTAGTTCATTTATAGCATCAAATAAACATGAATGAACATCAGAAGTAATGTTGTTTCAACCGCAGAAAGATGTGAGTACACACAATTTTTCAAAAGTTCACCAACGTTAATCTACTATAGGCTACTCCCCTGACTGCTTTGTCGGACAAAATAGCGGATTCGGGTTATGATTGGTCAGATCGCTTGTCAATCAAACTGCCAGCGAAGGGTCAATTGCAATGAAACAAAGACACCTTAAAATAAAGTGGAACCAATGTAATGATGTTCAACTATTCACTTAATAGGCTATTATTTTTATCTTTAGACTTTCATTAATTAACAGTTTATCAAGTGAACGAAATAACGTTCAATTTGTTTTATGCACTTTATAGTAAGCTATACATATTTTAAATTAATATCCTTTGATGGTGGATAGAGGCCTGATTTCGAAGGAGACCCTATTTTACATTGTAATCATAAACACACTGGTTTGTACTGCAAAAAGTTTTACCATTTACAGCACTTAGTTATTCTTCTAATTATATTTACACTTTATACATGAACACTATATATATATATATATATATATATATATGTACACTGTATCTACAGATAGATATCTAACTTAGATAGATAGATAGATAGATAGATAGATAGATAGATATAAACATGTCCTGTAAACATAAAAACTATAGGAAAAACCATATGCAAAAACCTGTAAAGAACTACTACTGTATGTTTGATATTTCATGTTCGCATGATGGTGATAGGTGTCAAAGTGACGGTGGTGTCTTCAAAGAGAACGCCTGATCCTGACTCCTGGAGAGCAAGCTCGGAATACGCCAACTACTCTGCCAGGTACAGATGTCACTTCCGCCTTTTTCTGAAAATCGGGCCAATGGCTTAGGTTAAACCACTGGAGTCACAAGGATTACTTTAATGATGTCTTTCCCACCTATCTGGACCTTGAGTGGTAGTTGCGTTGGGTCTCTAACAATTAAAAGGTGATTACTGGAGATTCATACAATTACACATTCCTAATAGACACATTCAAAGTAAATCAAGGGTATTTCAGACAAGCCAGGTTGATGATGTATTTCACACCCAGATACATGGCAAAATCTGATGTAACTGAAGTCAGTTGATTCAAAACTTTAACTCACTCGATCACAATGCCAATGTCAGCAGATGGTTCATGAAGTCCTCCCCCTCCTTCCGATAACAATGAACACTGCCATGGTCTGGTTATCCTAAAATAGTGAACATTAAAAAAAAAAAACACAAGTGAAAAATAAATCAAAAGAAAATATTTTTAAGTTCAACTTAAAGGACCTCCTTGATGAAGTCTTCAGAACTTTCTCTCAGGAAAAAGATAAGTGCCTTCAGGCAAGAGAATAAGAGAGTGTTCGAGAATCTTTAATGAACTTCTAGAGGCTTAACAGGTTCTTTGTATGGCAGTGGTGCTAACCATCCCAAAGATCCACTGAAGAACCACACTGGGCTTAACAGGTTCTTTAAATGGTAAAGGTGCTACATACCACCTCAACCACCCAAAAGAACTGCTGAAGAACCTAAATTTTTTGGAGTGTAGATAGACAGAGATAGATATATGGATATGTGGAGAGAGAGAGTTGGTAAACCCAATAAATAGAGGGGGTAACAGGGCTTGGTTTGGAGTCTTATGCACAGGAATCAGTTAAATAACAGGAGAGATGAACATCAAAATGTTCACTCCAGCATGAAAGCCTGTAAGTAATACTACAATGACAGATCTGCTTTTAAAAGAAAAGTCATCATTTTGAGAGCAAAATCGATCGAGCAGCTTTTTAAAACCTGAGCAGAGCCATCTTTTTTTCCTTAAAAAAAAAAAAAAAAAAATCAAAAGAAAGAGAAGCAAAAGCCATTGCTGAACAGAGCACATTGATCTTCATTCAGCTTCCCAACAGAGTCCAAGTGTGTTTGACTGATCTGATCTCTGAATCTGGCCATTCCTTCCCTGCTGAGGAGTCAATACTTCAGCTTGAGAGACAATCTTAAAGTACCCATCACTTCCTAGGGCTCCCCAAGCGACAGGCTTTGGAGGTGTAGTCTCTCTGTGGGTGAGCTATTCATTTGGTCATATTACACCACGAAATTCTAAATGGACCATCTCACATTATGATCTAAAGCAAAGAAAAGGTTCTGGCCCGGAAACTGCGAAGCATGCACAATTGTGCTGAGGCCATTTTAAAGGTTTGAGTGTGAGAAAATTTCCTCAGAGATTTGGTAGATGATTCTTTATTCATCAGTTTTTGAAAGACAGAAATTGCTTTTCATTTCACTGGCAGTTCAGTCTATCCATTTATCTATCTATCTATCTATCTATCTATCTATCTATCTATCTATCTATCTATCTATCTATCTATCTATCTATCTATCTATCTATCTATCTATCCTTCTATCCATCCATCCACCTATCCATCCATCCATCCATCCATCCATCCATCTATCTATCTATCCTTCCATCCACCCATCCATCCATCTATCTATCCATCCATCTATCCATCCATCTATCTATCTATCTATCTATCTATCTATCTATCTATCTATCTATCTATCTATCTATCTATCTATCTATCTATTCATCCATCTATCTATCCTTCTATCCATCCATCCATCCATCCATCCATCCATCTATCTATCTATCTATCTATCTATCTATCCATCCATCCTTCTATCCATCCATCCACCTATCCATCCATCCATCCATCTATCTATCTATCTATCTATCTATCTATCTATCTATCTATCTATCTATCTATCTATCTATCCATCCGTTATGAAAATATCTCAGAGAAAATGAAATACATTTATAATGTAAACGTATTGGCAGAGTAAGTAACACATTTTAAATACGTTTTTTTTTGGTTTCTGATCAAATACATGTGCTTTGATGTTCCTTGTTTAGTTATTCTTCATCAAATGGGTACATGACAAACTAAAGCATAAACTGTTTGCATAAAGTACACATGATGCTTCCGTTTTTGGACCTCGATTTATTTACCTTAACAGTCATGAAAAAATGGTCAATCTTCATCTAGGCAGTGTCCCATAAACATTGATCTTGGAAACAAGTGCCCTCTAAAGTAACTTATAATGTAAAAAAAAGCACATAATGTAGTAAGTATTGCATTATTATTGCAATGCAATGTTCATAATGCAATAATTTTCTCAAAACATAAAAACTCTCAAGCTCATATTTTCATAATTGTAATAGTTTTTTTTTTAAAACATAAAAATAAATATCTAAATCCAGTCTTCTCGCATACATACATTTTACATACTGTTACATGACAAACAGTGTTAAATACCAACACTGTAAAAATGTTGTAAAACCCCCACAGTATCATTTCAGCAATGATGTGTGTGTGTGTGTGTGTTGCATTACGTAGTTGTTTAAGACTGGATTTAGATGTACTGTAATGGAACACTGATGTTTTTTATGTTTTAAAAGCTATTGCAATTATGAAAATATGACATGTTTTGGTGAGCTTATAATATTATTATATTATGAGCTGAAGATTTTACTACATTTTGAGAAAATTATTACATAATAAACATTTTATTACAATAATAATGCAATACTTGTTACATAATGTGCATTTATTACATTATGAGTGGCTACACCCTCTAAAGGTAGGACGTGTTATTGCCAAGCTATAAGACCATGAAGCATGTGAATCTAAATAAACATGTGAAGCTAAGCAAAGCAATCAACTCAAATCTGATGATTTATTAAGAGACAAGGCCTGTGACACTATGATGATGGTTTCCTTTTTAGATTTGGCTGACAATTTCATACACTGAAAGAATACACAATCTCCATCAGTGAACTGAAAAAGCTGCCTGTGTGAAAGTTGTGTGAAGCACACAATACAAAGCAAGTACTTTCCAAAGCTTCTACCACAGTGTGATACTGTCTCCATCTGCTGGTAGAATCTTGGAGGCTACATGTGCACTGTAATGTATGAAAGCATGCTATTATAAAATCACAGTAAAAGTACATTTAAATAACCAAAGCACATACTACAGATGTTCTGAATCAAAAATACATGTGTGTGTGTGTGTGTGTGTGTTCATTAACAAAGACAAGCAAGGACATTACAATCAACATTTTTTTTTAAGTCAAACAGCATATTTTCTGAGTAAAAAGTCTTGAGTGGGACTCTTTTTCCACCTGGAACCGGCTGGATTGTGAAAAATGGTTGTTACGTACCAGAATGAGGCAGGTGGTTGGAGGAGAAGAGTTGAAAGCAAAGAGAGTTTGGCATTTGCTAATATAAAAGCCATTCCGTGGTTATTACATTTTCATAGAAGATTATGAAGACTTATGAATCATGAATTTTGACATGAAAGAATGTCCATATGGTCAATTTTGCACACTGAGGTGTGACAACAAAAAACATACAAGCACAAAGAACATTTATCCTGGATACAAAGTATCTTTATGAAGAAAGTTTCAAGAATACTCCACAGCATAAAGCAGTTTTGTATTCGTGAAGTCCAGTGAATGTCAATAGCAATGCCACATTCCACCAACGAATAATATCCAGTCTCATTCAGTGTCTGATCCAAAGCCATGTTCCCATAGTCAGGCAAGCTTTATTGCTCCTAAGAAGGTGGAATCCCCATCCAGAGAGATATTTGCATGGGTACGAGGTATCAGAAGCTCCAGCCTGTCCCCAGAGTCCAGTTTCACTACACCTGTACATCACATGCTCAGTTATATTCATTTGCAATAGTAGCCACATTATATATATTTATTTATATGCATTGTATTTCTGAGACATTTTCATAACCATTTTTTCATTACCTTTATATATATATATATATATATATAAGTATATACCGATACAATTATTCTCAGAAATTCACTATGTTCAAAATACACAAAAACTCTTTTCTCATTTTTATAAAAATAATATGCCATAAGCAATATGTTGCTGACTGTGTGAAAACATGTGGTCTAGTTTCTGAGCAATTCTCAAAATATCTTTCAAGAAAATATCTGGGTTATATTTCAACTGAAAACCACAAAAAAAGGAATAGGAAATTACATTTGCTTAAAGAAATTTCTCATTTTTGGACCATTTCTTTAATTCTTGTAATGCACAAAAAACCCACACCAGACATATTGCTGTAATGACATAAATTTTAGAGTATTTATAGAATAGCATTTGAATCTCTCTCTCTATATGTATTTTAACACTTTACAATAAGTTTCGTTAGTTAACATTTTTTTAACTACATTAGTTGACATGAACTAAAAATGAACTGCACTTCTACAGCATTTATTAATCTTTGTTAATTTCAACGTTTACTAATACATTATAAAAATCTTGTTAACATTAGTTAATACACTGTGAACTAACATGACTAACAAAGATCAGTAAATACTAGGGGTGTGACGAAATCTCGTACCACGAGATTAAAACGTGACGAGATTTCTCGTCGAGGTGAAAAGTTGTCTCGTAAGAATAACACACAAGACACAAACAATATGTAAACATTGTAAGAAAACTATGCCGTACACCTCGGCCAAGTTTGTACAGACTCTTAGGGGCCGTTCACATATCGCGCGCATTTTCATTCGCGCAAAATGGAAGTAACGCGGTCGCGACGTGCATGCTCGTTTTTTTCCTGCCGTGCATGTGCCGCGGCGAGATGAAAACATCTCAACTTTTCATGTGACAAGAACCAACCGATCATCTTCGACCTTTCCGTGACAAAACATGGAAATCTCAGCCGAACAGCTTATCATAGCTGTACAGGGGGTTGTTATATCTCATCTCCATAAATATATCTAGTCGTAAAGCTAAAGCAAGGGCTAAAAATCAATTTATCCCTTGCAGAAACTTCCTCATGGTTGTGGAGAGCACAGTTCATGGTTGCATAGCAACGACAGACGCTACAGAAGCGCGAGCTCCCAAACGCTTGCAAAAGAAGGAGGAAGCGACGCGGCCAAAAGAGGCAGAAAGCATCGCTATTCCTGCAAACGGTTGGACTTCTCGGTGTACACAGAGTTATATAACAGTTACAGCCCACACAATCATCTCACAATGACTGGGAAATAGTCAACTTTGTACTGCAGTTAAAGTGACACTTAAAGTGTAATTTGAATTTTTTTATTTATATGTTTATTTTATTTATACTGTTTAATTTATGTTCAATCTGTAGAAAAGTTCAGTGAGATTTCTCATGTGAAATTATACAGGGCAGAAAACAATCGGTTGATTTTGTGGCAAAACATTTAGCAGTGTTTGCATGTTGTTTTACTGCAAATAATTCATTAAAATAGAAGTAAAATGACATGCATTACAAGTTGATTTCAAAATGCACCAACATTTTTTGCATTTTATGACACAATATTGTCTAATATTATTGAAAATTTAATAACAAATAGAATTGTTCGTCGCTTTGAACGAACTGTGAAATCGTGTGTATTCAGCGGACTATTCATAAAAGACTTGCTGGACTTGAAGCGGCACTACATAGATCAATCAGTGTATGATATTCAAGTACAGCGAGAGCGATTCAAAAGCTGCTCTTGCGGTACTACTTTGTCTGACGCCTGATGAGAACTATTTGCTTAACTCCTGAATGAATCAGCCGTTTGAATGAATCAAATGAATGAATGAACAGCTTAATCATTAAGACACTTACCGCAACATACTGGCAGTTTCTTATTTAGAGTCTCATTTTATTAAAAAATAATAATAATGCCATGTTTCCACATTAATTAAAAAACATTAAAGGTATAGTTCACGCAAAAATGACAATTCAGTCATTATTTACTCACCCTAATGGTCCAAAAGTTCATGTGTAAAAATTTCTTTTGAATCGAATAAAATAATTATTTCGGAAGCTACTTTTTGTAATGTCTACTTGATGTTTTACACAATAATGACTTCAAATTATCTTTTGGGAGTAATTTCCCAGCCAAAATTGATGTGCGATTAAATTGCGATTAATGATTAGCTAAAATCATTACAATTAAAAGAACCAAAGACTTAAACTACTTCAGGCTGTGTGCATTGAATTTATTTAATACACAAGTTTCACAATTTGAGTTGAATTACTGAAATAAATGAACTTTTCCACAACATTCTAATTTATTGAGATGCACCTATACATACACACACAAATATACGTGTGTGTGTGTATATATATATATATATATATATATATATATATATATATATATATATATATATATATATATATATATAAAAGATTTACAAAACCTGGGAAGTAAAATGTTCAGATACATTATAGTAATTTGGAGGAAATCTGCTTAACTGTATAATAATATAATAATTGATTGTCCCACAAAAATAAATAAATAAATATCTGTGAAATTCACCCAACTTTGCACTTTGCATCTCTTTTGTAACACTGATAAAGTAGCAGGACTTTCCACGCTCACCTCCGGTGTAGCAGGTGTTGAAGTGATTGACTCGATTCATGCTCTGAATACAGCGGAACAGAACGACGTGCTGACTCTCATCTCCTACGACGTTTTTCTTTATACGAATCACGATGTGGCCCATCGCAAACGTTGAGTCTGTATAGTAGACCTGGGAAAAGGAGAGCTTGAAATAATGAGGAGAAAACACTGAGCACGGTGTTGGGATGTCTCAAAGTTCAGTTGTGAGGCCAAAAAAAGACCTCAATAATGAGTCATAAATCGAGAATTTATATACCTGACTATAGATAAAGAAGAATCCCTCTTCTTTGATTAAAATGGTGCCCTGCTCTTCCTCCAGAGCAGAGCCACGCTTTAGACCAACATGCCATGGGATGGCTGTGCATAACTCCAAAGCAAACTCTGACAAAATGAAAATTGTAAAAAAAAAAAAAAAAGGCCAGAAAATGAAACAAGAGCTTTCTCTGGCTCTGCTCACATATTGACTTGAAAGCAGGGCAGGCCCAGACTGTGTTGGTGCCCTAGGCAAGATGTCACACAAGAATTAAACAAACTACAAATCAACAACAACAAAAAAAGGACAATAAACTAGCCTCTTACCTGTCATCCCCATTTTTGAGCATGTGGAAAATGACATACTTAAACTTAAATGGTTGCAAAATACTTAAATGATTGCATGATGCATGGTTTCTTTGAAAAGAAGACACTTTTTTGTCAAGTAAAAGCAAGTAGCAAAAAAAATAAAAAATACGGAAGCTTACATTTTTTTGAAAGAATATACATTGCATTTTACTTGCCGTTTAAAACAAAGCAAAAATGGCCCATAGTGTTGCCAGTAAAGAGGTTCTAAAGCCATCTCAGAATAGTACACAAACATCAATGTCTGCCATAAAGATTTGTTAACTTGTGATTTCACTCATTTTTTCCAAAGCATAGTTTAAGTGGCGAATACTAATGGAAAAACTACTAGACTACCTACGATAACTGTGCTTTCATGTATTATTAACGTGTTATGGTGATGCATTATAATCACGTCATGATGCAGGCAGTGTTTCAATTTGACCAACATAACGTAACAACATAATCTTTTTTTTCAGTGATGTCAACTTTGTTATAAACAATTACGAAAAGGATATTAATTGCGCAAAGAGTGCTCCATTTAAGATCACTAAAAAGCGGTCACTCAAATCAGTTCATCGCGATCTCACAAAGTTCTGCTATAATCAATGACGCCATCTACACTGCACAATTAATCTCTTTTTCACAGTACATAATGTCTACACTTCGTTATAATGTGTCAGCATTGAACAAAAACTCTGGAGTTTTGAGCAGTGAGTGGATTCTGACGAACTCAAACTCCTCCAAATGGTCAACAACAAACATGGCTTTCTTCTTCCATAAGGGGGTTTGGCTTGACAACGGCTTTGTTTCCAAGCGGAGAGTTAAAGAACATAAAATATGCTTTTTCCAATTTTGTGTGCCAAAGTTTCATTGTGTTTTCATAGTACTATAGTGACAACAATATCATTGATAAAATTGGTCAAATGTATCACTTCACTACGATGATTATAATAATGATTTGACAAACTCCTTCAGTACCTTTCTGGAAGGTTTCCCTCCTGTTGTCTGCCATGATCTGTAAGCAGGCCTGGGATTCTGTGGAGGGGCAGAGGAGTTTAAAACGCAAGAAAAACAGAAATTAATATTGTTCATTTAACGTGTAAATGTACATGTATTCTTATTACACATTTTTTAATTGCAAGCATTTTCTGTATCTGTCAGTAAGAGATGAGATGTGGTACTTTTTGCATTCAGTGACTCATAAAGTAACAGGAAATGCAAATGTCTAATGGTGCACTTTTGCAAAATGTGCATGTTTTTTTTTTTTTATACAGATATTGAGTGGTTTTAATCTTACACCATCTGTGCTCTGCATCATTCCTATCAGTAAACACAAACAACCCACAGTTGTTCTCAGTTAACACACACACACACACACACACATTAGACAGAATAAGCAGAAGTCTGGGCTTGCCTGCTTTGTTTGACACATGCCCCAAACTTCTTTTTGACACAGCAACACGGTTTGTTGTGGTATCATCCATTTCAGTCTGCTGCAGATACTGTAAACAGATGACCAAAAATCCTGCTGAACAGGCATTTTCTACAAGCTTGCGTCTGTTATACGAACGGAAATCATAAAGCTGTTCACTGTGTCAGGTTGATGATGATGATGGCCACCTTGAAATGGTTAACCCAAAATATATCTTCGTTTTGGCAGGTCAAAGTGAAACAAAATATATTAAATGTCAGGAATATTTCTGAAAAGTCAGTTCCATATTAAGGACACAACTTAATGTCCTGATTACAAAAAATTGACTACATTTCAAAACATACTTGCAAAAAAAAAAAAAGATTTAAAACAATTGTGTACAATTTTAAGCATAACCGTAATTATGCAGCACCAAATCATTCACTAAAACAACAACAACAAAAAAAAACATTTCTAACCTACAAAAATGTCAAAATAAGATGTAACACTTTATTTTACTGTCCTTATTTCATTACAATGTAGGCTACTTACAGTAATATCAGTAAAATGTGCATAATTACATGCGACTAGCTCTAAGCCAATCCCTGATTACTAACCCGATATTAAATACATGTTGTTGAGTAATATTACTCAGTACCTAACTGTATAATTACACTGTAACAAGAGCAACAAAATAAAGCCAATAAAATAACCACTTTCACTTTCTTACACAAAAGTCGGTTGCAATTTATTTTACAGTACGTGTACTTACATGTATACTTGCCTATTAAAATACTGAGTAATATAAGGTGACTACAGGGGTCAAGGTTAGGTTTAGGTGTAGGTTCAGAGTTATTACCCAGTTATTACAATTTCTGTAATAAGTTCACTGGGAACAGGACTGTAAAATAAAGCACTACCCCAAAGTCACTCACAAAGATATGATGATGTTGGAAATAGTTTAGAGGACTCGTGCTCTCCTGATTTTGACCGTTTTAACTAGTTTTAAACAAGCATCCAAAAGCACTGTTGGAGAACCATATAGTTACTGAGATACATTACGCTTGAGACAACGTCCCCATGTGAAAACTCAATACCATTTATGCAATCAATCATAAGACAATTCTTTAAAAGGACATCTGAAGTACATGTATTGTGGTCCCAACCTCAATTCTGTCTTTGATCTCTTCTTGCTCCTGTTGATGGGTTTGTTTCTCTGCCCCATTCATGGGTTCTTCCAGCATCCCGCTTTGCTCCTCTCTCTTTCGGACCACCTCGGCCCTCAAACCCTCCACCTCGGCCTGCAAGGCCAGCACATGGTACAAGGAGATCACCGACAGGGAGGAGGAGGTGATGGCAGCAACAACCAGCACCAGAAACAGCCAGGGCAGCCTTCTCCTTTCACCCCGACCTGGACCGACATCTTCAGCAGGCATGGTCGAAACAAACTTTTAGGGAAACGGGATATTAGTGATTAATAGTGGTATACAGACAGATTCTGACGAAGCTTTATTTCTGTAAAGATCTCAACCCACCTCAAAACATGACTACAATCGATAAGGATCTACACGCTGAGATGTTTGTACTTAGAAAGCAGCTCATCTGGAAGTCTTCGTTATGCTTGCTGAATCCAGTTCATCTTCATATTCCTCTGAAGCTCTTAGCACACGTTTCTTTCAGAACAGTCCTAGATGAGACATGCAACTACACTTCCTCTACAGGCTGATATTTGTTGATATGTTAAACCCCTGAGATCTACAGTTGAAGTCAATCTTCGTATAAAAGTAACTGTACTCACCTAAAAAAAAAAATGTCCCGTCTGTTACAAATCTCCTGCCAACAGTCTGGTTTTCGTATCCCTTTCCTGCCAAACTGTCCACACCCACCGTATTTAATACTGCACTGCAACCGAAAGTTGCTTTGTCACCACTTACTTTGTTCCGACAAACTGCGTCAAAAGTTTGAAGAGAAATAGCTGAATGAATGAAAATGTCAGGCTTAGTTTTAACCATACATTAATAGCACATGAGGAAGTAAATAAAGTACAGTGACAAAACAAAATGGAAGCTATTCCTGGTACAGAATCAAAATACAAAAAAATAAAGCTTCGTTCTTTTTAAAGTGAAAACCAGAAACAGGAACCAGCTTTAAAGTACAAACAGACTCTTTTGCAGACTCTCTTTATCAGAAGGGTTTGATTTCTTTATTGCATGTCACCACACAGAAAATAGAAAGTGTGATTCAATTATATGTACATGAACACATGATTCGAATAGAAAATCCATAGCTCAAAACACAAATGTTGAAAGAATAAGAAAACCCTCCTTGCACATTCAGAACTGAATCTTTCCGCTCTGCTACTTACTGTAAAAAGCAAATACAAAACACGAGCAGCGCTTTAGATTATGTCATATATTCAGTTCATGAACAAGATGAAATGAGATTTCAACATACAAACTAGCCCCAGAGAATGGCCAGAACATGCCAATGGAGTGTTAGTCAAATCTAGTAAACTCTAAAGTTTAGTATTTTCATCATTTTATCATATGTCAGCATCTTTGTTCCGAGGTTTACACTCAACCACACAGACAATCAATAAGGTATCATGGCACGTCACTGTGAGTTCAACGAAATGACACATTGCAAATGATATATGAATTTGAAAATATTTCCTCAAACAGTTTAGAGGCATTTCTTATGAATTAGGAACCATTACCATCAATAATGACCATTACAAATATTTCTTTTTAAAATCAAAAGGTCAATAAACTGATATTCAAAAGTATTAATGTACTGAAACCACCAAAATGTCGCGGGAACTTTTTTCCTCTTGCATTGGCTGGTTCGCAACTGTCCCGTTTCTACAGAACTAATAACACAAGACATCTTGAGCTCAACTGTGCTACTATACGAATTTCTTAAACACCCTCCAAAAATCTCAGGTCGAAAAGAATCTGTCGAATCCCGAAAAGGTGGACTTTGGAAGCCTGACGTAACCTCTTGTTTAAAGATATCAATATTTGCATGCAAACTGACATAGGATCACTCTGCCTTGAAATCCGTTATCTTAACATTCACAGGCAGTTTTCACGCATTACGACAGATGCGAGCGTAAAGTGCATCAGAGTTAAACGAAATGTGCTGATTAAAGCATGCAATAATTACAGACTAGGTTGTGCACTAATCCAACACTATATAATATAATGGGCACGGTTTGCAAAGTCCATCTTTCATTGGGTGCTCGACAGTCAACCACCAACGTGAACCAACAGGAAGGACAAACCTCAATGTCTTTACCCCCCATTCAATATATTAAATAGTTAATTGAAACATTTACTCCTCCAAACTCGTATAACTTTCTTCTGCGGAATATGAAGACATTTCGAAGAATGCGATGATCGCTCATGTCCACGCAATAACAATAGATGAGAACCAAAGCTTTCAAGATGACTTGCGCAGTATTCAAAGTCTGAATTTTGTTCTTCACTGAATCATCAGCTGTAGCTCTTCTTGGCACATGAATCAATCTTGTTGATCCTCATCGCAAACGAGTCTCTTTTTATTTTGTTGCAAGTCATATGAACTACTTTCAGATTACCTCCGTTTTATGGAGTCGTTTTGAAGCTTTAGGCTTCTACCTGTAAGTGCATTGAAAAGAGCGACTAACGCACTCTTCAAAATTCAAGGAAAGTCATACAGGTATGGAATGACATAAATGGTGAATAAATTATTATAATTTTTTTTTTTTTTTTTTGCATGGATTAATTCCTTTTAATTTTTGTGAATGTTTCAGATTTTTAAGGGAACTGCAAAGGAAGGATTTGACTACAGCGCAACAGTCACCAAATGGACAGATTTTTCAACATGATCCAAACAAAACAGGTCACGGGCCGAAAACTGATGCTAAGCACTTGACCTGATTAAAAGAAGGGAAAAGACTTATTTACAAGTTGTGCAAATGGACTGTGCTTGGAACTCGGTCAAGCAGCTGCTATGTGCGATTTCACTCTTCCAGAAGATCACGAAGCCTGAGAGAGAGTAAACATACTTTAGGCTTGTTGTGTTGGTATTTTCATACAGTGCTCACAGTGTACTGCAGCCCACATGAAAATCAGTATAGAAATCCATACTTCTCACACACAGCTCCATATGCAAATCCAAAACATGGGATTGAACCACAATGAGCCGTTTTCCTGAGTGGATTTTAAACCTCCCGTAAAAAAAGAAGGCAGTGTGATAAAATAAAGCTCCAACAAATTACAGCCGGTATAGAAGACTGAATGCATGAAATGCCATATGCAAAGATAAGTGAACTAGGATCAGTTGCCCCAGGACCATTTAACTGTATTCACTGGAATTTTAAATGCAACAAAAAAAAAAAGATTTCAATGAGCACTCTGTTCTCATCCAAAATAAGTGTGTATACATCACATAAACAAAATAAAAATAATTTGTTAGGGTTATTCAGGTTAATAGTCCTAAAATCTAGGACTTTGTGGAATAGCAGTTTATCATTCATGAGCAAAATAAGATCTTGGTCATACCTAAAACTTGATTTTTGAAGTGGGTTTGTTTTTCTACATTACTTGGAAAAAAAAAAAAAAGTCTTTTGTTTTTTTGCAAATTGTAACAAACTTTATTTTTACATTTGTAGTTTAAGTGCTAGAACAAACATGAATGCTCCCTCGAGTAATGTCAACCACCACAGACATTAATTTACTCACAAATTTAAACCGCTTTTCTAAAAGAAAGAAAGAAAGAAAGAACGAACACTGCAAATCAGCTTTCTGGGTTGGCCTACAAACTGAGGACAAGACTGAATAATTCAACATAATAAAGTACTTTAGAATGATGTGATTGGACAACTAATTTGATATTGCATGTGCAGGCGGCTGGGCTTTAAGTATACATTTAAAGGGTTAGTTCACCCAAAAATGTTTTTTTTTTTTTTTTTTCATGAATTACTCACCATCATGTTGTTCCAAACCCGTAAGACTTTGGGTCTCTGGAACACAAATGAAATTATTTTTAATAAAATCCGAGTGTTTTCAGTCCCTCCACTGACACAACTACCACTTTCAAGCCCCAGAAAGGTAATAAAGACATTAAAGCACTCCATGTGACAGCAGTGGTTTAACCTCAACTTTATGAAGTGTTTGTTTGCGTGAGCAAAAGCAATTCATCACTCTATTGATAAAATATTAATCTCCAAGCCACATTCACGAGAACACCACGATGCATGCATGCTGTTTTGATGCAAGAGCAGGCATTGTTGCGTGAATGCGCACTGGAGATTAATATTTTGTAAATGAAGTGTTAAATTATGTTTTAGCACATACAAAGCACTTTCATCTCTTCGTGAAATTGAGGTCAAACCACTGGAGTCACATGGATTTCCTTATTGATGTCTTCACTACCTTTCTGAGGTTTGAAAGTGCTAGTTGCGTAGGCTGACAATGGGAAGGACAGAAAGCTCTCAGATTTAATTTGTGTTCCGAAGATGAACGAATCTGAAAAATGAATCTTCATTTTTGGGTGAACTAACCCTTTAAAAGGTGGAAATGTTTAAATTTAAAAAAAAAGACTAAGAGGGCATTCGATTCTTGAGGCATGTGCATTTATACTTGATATAAAAACTGACAAAAATGTGTTAAAGGCTTCAAAATGCAGCCTTCTCTACTGAATAAATGAAATTGTAAATAATGAATTCTTGGTGCGTGATCAAAAGAAAGAGCGAGCTTAGGAAGTTGGGGAGAAGAGAAATAATATAAAAGAGAGAATAAATCGTACATTCTTTTTGAGAGAGTCCAGATTTATAGAGCAGTCAACAGTCGGTACTGTTCTAGATTATGGTGACGCTGGCCGTCCCCTGGGCCGTCTCTTCACTCGCATGGCTTTTAAGTAGCTCCTTCATAAACTGCTCTAGGGCGGTAAAATAACCCTGGCACTGCCAGGTGTCATTGTGCGTACCCTCAGGAAAGATGCCGAGGCGTTTAGTCCGAGACGGAGACAGCTCGTACAGCTGTTTCATCATCACCGGGGGGATGAGTTGGTCTGATAAGCCCGAGATGAAAAGAGATGGCATACGGCAGACCGCCACATGTCTATAGGACAGGAACTTGTTCTTGTAGCACCAGAGCGGCAGGTAACGCATGGGGAAGAAAGAAAACAGCGTCGCCGCCATGTGCGGGATGCTCAGGAAAGTGTTCTCCACCATGATGGCAGCCACTCGATGCGGGTTGCTTGACGCCAGCCGGATGGCCACGGCACCCCCCAACGAGCGGCCGAACAGCACCACCTTGGTCTTGTCGATGTCCGGCCGGGTCATGATGTAATCCAAGATAGCCTCCGCATCCTGGTACAGTCCCTCTTCGCTGGGTTCTCCTTCGCTCTTTCCGTAGCCTCTGTAGTCCACCAGAACCACGTTGGCCTTCAGGTTCACCAGCATGAGCAGTGCGTTCGGCACACGATGGCCGATGTTCCCCGCATTGCCGTGGAAATATAAAATGGTGGGAGAGGCGGCAGGGTTTTCGCCTGTGTAACGGAGCAGGATGAGATTGAGCCGCACGCCATCTTTGGTTCGGATGTACACGTTTTCGTGAGGGATTCCAGTCGGCATGGGAACATAAAGGCGTGAAGACGAGGGCTGGTCAGGGAAGTAGAGCAGCACGTCCTGGAACTTGTACAGGATGCCGGCCACAGAGACCAGGATGAGTCCCAGCAGTATGAAGCCTCCGTACAGGTGGAAGGTGAGAATGAGGGCCAGCAGGGAGACACGGCAGATTCCCCATGACCACGCGCACACAGTCAGCAAACACGCCTCAAGTGCCGCCCATAGCCTCCATGGCTTCTCCATGGCAACCTTGATAACAAGAGAGTCTCCGAACTCACTGCAGGCGTTTTCTGAAGAAACACAGAAGTTCAATTTGTAAGGTGAGAAATTTTACTAGAACATTTGGAGGTGGCTATTTTTTATTTTTTTCCAAGAAGTGACAAATGTTGATAACATTTCTTTTTGTTTATATAGTTATATCGTGCATCCCATACCCTAAACTTAACCCACAAGTCCATTTTGTTAATTCATTTTACTCAGTAAATAATCACTAATTCAAGTCACACTTATTTATAACCAGGGCTGAGTAGGTTACTTTTAAAATGTATTTCACTACAGATTACAAAATACATGCACGTATTTCGTTACATTACTCAAGTTTAGTAACTTAATCTAAATACTTTAGAATACTTTGGAATACTAATAAGTGTGGAACAAACACAAAAAAAGTAATTGCAAGTTTTTAATCTCACAATTCTGACTTTTTCCCTCAGAATTGAGTGATATAAAGTTGCAATATTGAGAAAAGTCAGAATTATGAGATATAAACTGACAATATTGAGAAAGGTCAGAATTATGAGATATAAACTGACAATATTGAGAAAAGTCAGAATTATGAGATATAAACTCACAATATTGAGAAAAGTCAGAATTATGAGATATAAACTCACAATATTGAGAAAAGTCAGAATTATGAGATATAAACTGACAATATTGAGAAAGGTCAGAATTATGAGATATAAACTCACAATATCGAGAAAAGTCAAAATTATGAGATATAAACTCACAATATCGAGAAAAGTCAGAATTATGAGATATAAACTCACAATATTGAGAAAAGTCAGAATTATGAGATATAAACTCACAATATTGAGAAAAGTCAGAATTATGAGATATAAACTCACAATATCGAGAAAAGTCAGAATTATGAGATATAAACTCACAATATCGAGAAAAGTCAGAATTATGAGATATAAACTCACAATATTGAGAAAGGTCAGAATTATGAGATATAAACTGACAATATTGAGAAAAGTCAGAATTATGAGATATAAACTCACAATATTGAGAAAAGTCAGAATTATGAGATATAAACTCACAATATTGAGAAAGGTCAGAATTATGAGATATAAACTGACAATATTGAGAAAAGTCAGAATTATGAGATATAAACTCGCAATATTGAGAAAAGTCAGAATTATGAGATATAAACTCACAATATTGAGAAAAGTTAGAATTATGAGATATAAACTGACAATATTGAGAAAGGTCAGAATTATGAGATATAAACTGACAATATTGAGAAAAGTCAGAATTATGAGATATAAACTCACAATATTGAGAAAAGTTAGAATTATGAGATATAAACTCACAATATTGAGAAAAGTCAGAATTATGAGATATAAACTCACAATATTGAGAAAGGTCAGAATTATGAGATATAAACTGACAATATTGAGAAAAGTCAGAATTATGAGATATAAACTCACAATATTGAGAAAAGTCAGAATTAAGAGATATAAACTCACAATATTGAGAAAGGTCAGAATTATGAGATATAAACTGACAATATTGAGAAAAGTCAGAATTATGAGATATAAACTCGCAATATTGAGAAAAGTCAGAATTATGAGATATAAACTCGCAATATTGAGAAAGGTCAGAATTATGAGATATAAACTGACAATATTGAGAAAAGTCAGAATTATGAGATATAAACTCACAATATTGAGAAAAGTCAGAATTAAGAGATATAAACTCACAATATTGAGAAAGGTCAGAATTATGAGATATAAACTGACAATATTGAGAAAAGTCAGAATTATGAGATATAAACTCGCAATATTGAGAAAAGTCAGAATTATGAGATATAAACTCGCAATATTGAGAAAGGTCAGAATTATGAGATATAAACTGACAATATTGAGAAAAGTCAGAATTATGAGATATAAACTCGCAATATTGAGAAAAGTTAGAATTATGAGATATAAACTGACAATATTGAGAAAGGTCAGAATTATGAGATATAAACTGACAATATTGAGAAAAGTCAGAATTATGAGATATAAACTCACAATATTGAGAAAAGTTAGAATTATGAGATATAAACTCACAATATTGAGAAAAGTCAGAATTATGAGATATAAACTCACAATATTGAGAAAAGTCAGAATTATGAGATATAAACTCACAATATTGAGAAAAGTCAGAATTATGAGATATAAACTCACAATATTGAGAAAGGTCAGAATTATGAGATATAAACTGACAATATTGAGAAAAGTCAGAATTATGAGATATAAACTCACAATATTGAGAAAAGTCAGAATTATGAGATATAAACTCACAATATTGAGAAAGGTCAGAATTATGAGATATAAACTCACAATATTGAGAAAAGTCAGAATTATGAGATATAAACTCACAATATTGAGAAAGGTCAGAATTAAGAGATATAAACTCACAATATTGAGAAAAGTCAGAATTATGAGATATAAACTGACAATATTGAGAAAAGTCAGAATTATGAGATATAAACTCACAATATTGAGAAAAGTCAGAATTATGAGATATAAACTGACAATATTGAGAAAAGTCAGAATTATGAGATATAAACTCACAATATTGAGAAAAGTCAGAATTATGAGATATAAACTCACAATATTGAGAAAAGTCAGAATTATGAGATATAAACTCACAATATTGAGAAAAGTCAGAATTATGAGATATAAACTCACAATATTGAGAAAAGTCAGAATTATGAGATATAAACTCACAATATTGAGAAAAGTCAGAATTATGAGATATAAACTCACAATATTGAGAAAAGTCAGAATTATGAGATATAAACTCACAATATTGAGAAAAGTCAGAATTATGAGATATAAACTCACAATATTGAGAAAAGTCAGAATTATGAGATATAAACTCACAATATTGAGAAAAGTCAGAATTATGAGATATAAACTCACAATATTGAGAAAAGTCAGAATTATGAGATATAAACTCACAATATTGAGAAAAGTCAGAATTATGAGATATAAACTCACAATATTGAGAAAAGTCAGAATTATGAGATATAAACTCACAATATTGAGAAAAGTCAGAATTATGAGATATAAACTCACAATATTGAGAAAAGTCAGAATTATGAGATATAAACTCACAATATTGAGAAAAGTCAGAATTATGAGATATAAACTCACAATATTGAGAAAAGTCAGAATTATGAGATATAAACTCACAATATTGAGAAAAGTTAGAATTATGAGATATAAACTCACAATATTGAGAAAAGTCAGAATTATGAGATATAAACTCACAATATTGAGAACAGTCAGAATTATGAGATATAAACTCACAATATTGAGAAAAGTCAGAATTATGAGATATAAACTCACAATATTGAGAAAAGTCAGAATTATGAGATATAAACTCACAATATTGAGAAAAGTCAGAATTATGAGATATAAACTCACAATATTGAGAAAAGTCAGAATTATGAGATATAAACTCACAATATTGAGAAAAGTCAGAATTATGAGATATAAACTCACAATATTGAGAAAAGTCAGAATTATGAGATATAAACTCACAATATTGAGAAAAGTCAGAATTATGAGATATAAACTCACAATATTGAGAAAAGTCAGAATTATGAGATATAAACTCACAATATTGAGAAAAGTCAGAATTATGAGATATAAACTCACAATATTGAGAAAAGTTAGAATTATGAGATATAAACTCACAATATTGAGAAAAGTCAGAATTATGAGATATAAACTCACAATATTGAGAACAGTCAGAATTATGAGATATAAACTCAAAATATTGAGAAAAGTCAGAATTATGAGATATAAACTGACAATATTGAGAAAAGTCAGAATTATGAGATATAAACTGACAATATTGAGAAAAGTCAGAATTATGAGATATAAACTGACAATATTGAGAAAAGTCAGAATTATGAGATATAAACTCACAATATTGAGAAAAGTTAGAATTATGAGATATAAACTGACAATATTGAGAAAAGTCAGAATTATGAGATATAAACTGACAATATTGAGAAAAGTCAGAATTATGAGATATAAACTGACAATATTGAGAAAAGTCAGAATTATGAGATATAAACTGACAATATTGAGAAAAGTCAGAATTATGAGATATAAACTCACAATATTGAGAAAAGTTAGAATTATGAGATATAAACTCACAATATTGAGAAAAGTCAGAATTATGAGATATAAACTGACAATATTGAGAAAAGTCAGAATTATGAGATATAAAACTGACAATATTGAGAAAAGTCAGAATTATGAGATATAAACTGACAATATTGAGAAAAGTTAGAATTATGAGATATAAACTGACAATATTGAGAAAAGTCAGAATTATGAGATATAAACTGACAATATTGAGAAAAGTTAGAATTATGAGATATAAACTGACAATATTGAGAAAAGTCAGAATTATGAGATATAAACTGACAATATTGAGAAAAGTCAGAATTATGAGATATAAACTGACAATATTGAGAAAAGTCAGAATTATGAGATATAAACTGACAATATTGAGAAAAGTCAGAATTATGAGATATAAACTGACAATATTGAGAAAAGTCAGAATTATGAGATATAAACTGACAATATTGAGAAAAGTTAGAATTATGAGATATAAACTGACAATATTGAGAAAAGTCAGAATTATGAGATATAAACTCACAATATTGAGAAAAGTCAGAATTATGAGATATAAACTCACAATATTGAGAAAAGTTAGAATTATGAGATATAAACTCACAATATTGAGAAAAGTCAGAATTATGAGATATAAACTGACAATATTGAGAAAAGTCAGAATTATGAGATATAAACTGACAATATTGAGAAAAGTCAGAATTATGAGATATAAACTGACAATATTGAGAAAAGTTAGAATTATGAGATATAAACTGACAATATTGAGAAAAGTCAGAATTATGAGATATAAACTGACAATATTGAGAAAAGTTAGAATTATGAGATATAAACTGACAATATTGAGAAAAGTCAGAATTATGATATAAACTCACAATATTGAGAAAAGTTAGAATTATGAGATATAAACTGACAATATTGAGAAAGGTCAGAATTATGAGATATAAACTGACAATATTGAGAAAAGTCAGAATTATGAGATATAAACTGACAATATTGAGAAAAGTCAGAATTATGAGATATAAACTCACAATATCGAGAAAAGTCAGAATTATGAGATATAAACTAATACTAAATTCACAACTGCAAGAAAAAAAAGTTTATATTGCAAGTTTATAACTCCCAATTCTGACTTTATAACTTGCAATTGTGAGTTTAAATCTTGTGATTCTGAGAAAAAGAAGTCAGAATTGTGAAACGCAAACTCACAATTGTGAGGGGAAAAAACAAATTGTGAGAAAAAGTTGCAGTGACGAGTGAATTATAAAATGACTCACAAACAAATATCAGAAAACATGAAAACAGTCGTGGATCATCAGGTCATGACAGGACAGTTAAGTTGACAGTTGGGCTTTTTTTTTTATAAATTCAGACGTTTTGTCTTGTTCAGGACAGAACTAAATAAAAATAACAATTTTTTTATGATCCCTCTCAAAAGTATTAAAATGTTAAAACTTAATTCCGCTTTTTCAGACTGTCAGAGTCAGAGAATCACCAATCGCTGTTTAAATGACATTAAAATTCAAAGTAATCTAATCTAAAACACTTTTCAGATGTAACTGTAATCTGATTACCACCCATTTAAAATGTAACTAATGAAATACAGTTACTCAAATTCTGTATTTTAAATACGTAACTAAGTTACTTGTATTTCATTACTCCCCAACTCTGTTTATAAAGCACTTTATACAATTGAACAATGTCAAACAATGATTTTTGAGAATCACAATTTTTTGTTTCAAATTGTTTCAATTTTTTTCCCCAATGCTCCCACAATTCTGAACAAACAACTAAACAAAATAACATGTAATTAACTATAAGTTTTGACAAAATGTTAATCGCTGCAGTCTTTTTTTAAATGTTTAATATGACTTACTTCAAAAAACTCGGTTTGAGTGAATGATTCAATGACTCACTCATAAATACTTGTTTCATAACTGGATGAATCGGCATTTTTGAACAAATCTCTTGAATGAACGATTCAACGACACTCGTCGCCACCTTGTAGTGTAACGTGCAAGTGATACAATTGTTATTTGAAGTGCCAGCTTTCAAAAACTGATTTGATCCATTTTGATCACTTTCAAATCACTTTCAAATCAGTTTTCATATCCAAAATATTATCTTTTATCACACTACTTCTGTGTTCAATAATGTTCAATAATGTGTAGTTGGAATTAATGTTTAGGCGTTTCATACATAAGTGCTTCCTTTGCCTCAGCGGCCGTGCCAAAGACAGGCAAATCATTGTCATTTAGGGATGAGATGCATGTTTGAATCGAGATTGCGACGTTTTAACGATTAATCGTGCAACTCTAGTGTAACCCCAAAATCAAACTTGATTGTTGTAAATTTTACAATAAGCTTGACTATGTTAAATTAAAAAATATATATATAATATACTAATAATCTCAAAACAAAATTAAAACAATTCATTTTATAAAATAAATACAAAGAGATGAATAATTATTACTTGTGACATGGTGAGCCAAATCACAAGGTCATAGTCATCACAGTCCAACTTTGTCCCCCTCTGGTTTAACCCATGGTAGATGCATTTTTGTAGTCATCACGTGGCAGGACATCTTAACGTTACTTACATGTGAGAGCAAGGAGGAAATATGGATTCATGTGAGTCAAGATGAGGAAAAACTTGTGAAGTCAATGTGAATGGCCAACTTATTTCACATATCAGCAAGAAGAAACTTAGGGTCGGACCTATTTTATCCATCCACTGATTGGGTCATGAAAAGTGGGCGATACATTCCAGATTTACAGACCTGAGTATGACTTCGCTAAACCTAAACAGATATTTGTCTGTTGGCTAACATTATCCAATAACTTATTAGGGACTAAGTGACGTGAGCAGAACAGGAAAGCAGTTACAGAGAAGGATCAAGCTTTTAAAATTGGATTACAGATATGGATAACGCAGCTCTACTTGGTAGGCTAAAGATACGATGAATTTTCATGTTTAGAGCGCTTAATAATTATTGTTTTGTTTGTCACCGGTTGCAGTTAAGGCTGTTCTTAATTACTATAGTAATGTGCATCTCTTAAACTTGCCGCAACGTAAACTTTCGGTAGGGGTGGTTTCATGGTAACTTGTCTGTATTCAAGGTAAAACCACTGGAATTGTGCATCATGACGCATTTATATCTGGTGGTTTAAAATGTGATTATTTAATGGATATCGACGAGTCGTATTTTTGAATATGAAGTAATATTATTCAATGCTCTGCCATCTGTATTTGCTCAGCTTTTAGTTTCATAGTTGTAGTAGAGACAGATCTGACTAATACATGAATAGCTTTTCACTTTGTGTTACTTCATCGCCCCCTTTCGTTACTATTTTGTTCAGTCCCTATTTTTTATTTTCAACCTTTTACATTACAAAAACGGACTGCTTTTATTAAATGAGACGAGTGAGCGAGAGGAGGCGGGTCCAGGAAATGGAGTATTGGAACCGTTTCAATTTTATTTCAGTATCGATACGCAGTTGCATACGCACACTCATGTCTTTCCAAACCTGTATGATTCATTTTTGTCTGTGGGACTTTTTTTTTATTTACAATGGAAGTCATTGGTGAATAAAGAAAGAATAAAGAAAGTCATACAGGTTTTTTTTTTTACATATTTTAACTCCGTACATGTTCAAAACAATTTGACTATTTTACAACAACCTTGAATGTGGCTCATCCCATCAGAAAAAGCAGGAACTACTTGTAATTTATATGTTTTGTCCCCACTTTTTTTTTTAATCCACTACATTTCCAAATAGAAAGAGTAGATAATCAAGTGTTTTTCATCTGTAAAGTACTTAATTCACCGCATTATCCAAAGCGCAGGGTTAGGTAATACACAAACAATTTCTGTTAAAAGTCCAGCACTGACTATATCGGTAACCTTAATAAATAAACAACCAACTACATTGTGATATATTACTTTATATCATTTAAGATTTTAATCCCATCTCCATGACTGATGTACCACTGAACTACCCTCTGATATAATCCTTGTACCATGGTAGCACCACAGTACTTTTTTTAGAAACAGAGAAAAAGAGCAAATCATCTAAACACACACACACACACACACACACACACAGATAAATACTGTGTTATGTCAGATGTTATCTGATGACACAGTGGCGTCTGAAGCCCTCAGGGTGTTCAGGGACCAAGTCCAGTCTTGACCAATCCAGTTTCACAGGAATGCAGATGCAGATGAGGACCAGTGCTCACTTATTCATCTATACTGTCCATCTCAGAAACATTTAGAGTTCACAAATGGAGCCTTTTTCCCTGAACAGCGTTACTTTCGCCATGCAATTCAATGGAAAACGACCTGACCCCAATATCAAATCATACAGTAAAACACTGTCAGCAAATCCGCACTACGCTTTTCAGCCAGCTGTTGACATCGTGACAGAGAAACACCCTGAAGTCCAAACCCAGCTGACAGGAATCACGAACACGCCGATGACAGATTTATGTTGACAGCAGCTTTTCCCTCTAGACTTCATGTACTGCACAGCTAATTCAGCTGCTAGCCATTTCTAACACACATCTGCTGGCAGTCTGACACAAAACTACTCACATCTATCGCATTCTTCAGCGGCACATCTTCGGAGAGTTGAGCTTACGAGCAGGAGAAACGGTCATCTAGAAGAACATCCCGTGAAAAAACAGCTGATCCACTATGGCTAGCAGCAAATCTAGCCGGACTGCTGCTGTACGCTGGTGTCGCTTCGAGGAAGCTCCGGGTGGAAACAGCGGAACCTTATGCTAACGGCCAGCTCGTGCTACGAGTTCAATATTCGTGCATTGTAATTAATACAATTAGGCTTGTGCGTAAAATTGCAATAATTAAAATGTATACCTTTATGCATTTAAAATACATAACTAATGCCCTAATGAGAAAAACAATAACTGACTCTTGTCTCTTGCCCTCAAGATCCACTTTCCTGAAGCTTTCTAGTAATCCTGAAGACCTTGGTCAGGTGTGTTTGTTTAGCATGGTAGGAAAGTGGATTTTGAGGGCCAGAAGTGCCCGTACCTGTATTAAATAGCCGAGAAAAAGTTTTACACGTTGAGAAATTGTGTTTCTGTGAAGAGCCATATGAGTGGTGTATATAAGATGAGGACTGTGCTCAACAGTTTTGTGTTTTAAATTATATGGTGCGGGTCACCCCTCCAGTTTGGCCATGTTGAAATGACGGTGTTTCACTTTACGTCATAGAGAAAGCTGCCTCTGTGGATATACGCTCCTGACGTCACGTGACCCATTCTGTTTACACCACCATGCTGGCAGGCAGGGACAGCCGGGAGCGAATATGACATGAATTGCACCAGCATGAGTTTCAAGGCAACAGAGTTCACTGCGCACTTGTACATAGACCTGTACATAGCAAAACTTATTAGATTAAACATAACAGATCCCTATAATACTTCTAACGTGTATCGATAAAGGAACGGATAGCTTTCCTATCCTGATATCTACAGCTACCTCAGCAACTTTCCCTCGTCCTACTCCAGAGACTCTTTAAAAGCCTACAAAAACCTGAAGGGGTACAAAGGAACGCAATCTAATTTTGTGATGAATATTCAACTTTGTAGTCTTCTGGTTAAAACCTGCTTCGTCATCATTGGAAGGGTAAGCCAGCTGTTGTTAGGTAACGTAATCGACCCTTACTGTCCTTGTTTGTAGGTGATGTATAGCTATATCACTGTGAGTACAGCAGACATCATAAATGTCATGAAATCTTAACCCGTTTAATCCCAAATTTTTGAAACATGAAAATATCCAAATCTTCTCTATAAATAACCATTAATTATTTTTGGATTTTTTTAAGGAAAAGTGTGTGAAAAATTGTGTTTTATAATGTGTACACTGAAAATTCTTATATCACCCCAGTTATTTTACACACTTTAAACTCTTTCATGGTATTAAATATAAACATCCTTATACAACACTTATAGGAATTCTGAAAGAAAAGACAAAAAAATAATAAAATAAATAGAAATACAACCATCTGTTGTTTTGTTGTGTTGGTTAGCACGTTTTATTGCAGTGATCCTTAGAAATACGACCAAATGATTTCCCCTTTGCTTTACCACACCTGTTCTGGCATCCTGACGCTAGGGATGGCTGACGCGAAACTATAACGTCTCGACACCCCGAAGCGTAGATGTTTCGAAAACATAAGAGCGTATGGAGGACCAGGAGTGCCACATAAAAATAAAACGATGAATCAATTAATTCATTTAACAATTCACAAATAAAAATGTAAATAAATAAATCACTTTTATATAGGCAAATAAATAGACGTATTCAAAGTTGTTTATTTAATTCCTGTTTTTAAACGTAGATTAATAGAACAATAAAAAAATACATTTGTAAATCATTTTAAATCTCTTTTTAAATCGCCTTTTAAATGGCTTTTTAAATCGCTTTTTTAAAAAAGGATTTGCCAATTGCTTTTCTCTCTAGGTTTGCCAAACGCTTTTCTTTATCCATTTGTCAATCGAGTGATAAAATGCCATTGGACAGTACACACGTGGGAGCAACCAGTCAGCTTTCGCCTCAATTTGAAGAGCCGACCCTCTCTAGAAGAGTTCGAGCAACGCGATCACGCGCAATGTCAGGCGAATGCTAAATGTGTTTTTAGAAGCATTGTAGATGATTTGTTAGCTTTAGCTGATTTTTGTGAAAGAAATTCTATTTTATATGTAAAATAGTTTTTCAGTTGAGTGATAATCGTGGTTGTACAATAAATGGAAGGATTTGGGTTCAGTTTGAGGTCATTCAGCGACTCCGCGGCCCTCACGCTATGGTTGAACTTCCAAGCGTTCTCGAACAACACCAGTCGTTGGATGTACCGGCAGAAGAGACGGCAGGATATATTGGTGTGTCGCTGAGGACAGTCTGACGAAAACCATTATAACCTCCCCAAACACGTTCAGTTTCGCCTGACATTGTGCGTGATCGCGTTGCTTGAACTCTTCTAAGGGACCATTTACATGACAGTTTTTAACTAAAAACAGGAAATATTTTATGTGTTTTGGCCGTTCATTTACTCGACAACGGCGTTTTGGGGTCCTGAAAATGCAAACGTTTGAAAACGGGCTTCAAAGAGCAAGTTACTTGAAAATGGTAGCTTTACCGTCCTCGTGTAAACTAAAAAAAACGGTGGTGAAACGGTGATGTCATGCGCATGCGTGTTGACCACCTTACTAGTTGATTATAGTTCAAGCTAGCAGTCATTAAGCCTCTCATTAAGAAACCACAATTAGATCCAAATGTATTGGCAAATTACAGGCCCATTTCAAATCTTCCATTTATGTCTAAAATATTAGAAAAAGTGGTTTCGGCCCAACTGTGCTCCTTCTTGCAAAAGAACGCTATCTACGAAAAATTTCAGTCAGGATTCAGGTCTCATCATAGCACAGAAACTGCACTCGTTAAAATTACAAATGACTTACTTCTAGCTTCTGACCAAGGCTGTGTCTCAATACTAGTGTCACTTGATCTCAGTGCTGCGTTCGACACTATAGATCATAAAATACTCCTAGACCGACTACAAAATTACGCTGGTATTCAGGGACAGGCATTACGGTGGTTTAGGTCATACCTATCAGACAGACACAATTTTGTCTATTTAAACGGGGAAAAATCTGAGATAACAATAGTAAACTATGGAGTGCCGCAAGGATCTGTGTTAGGCCCTCTACTATTTTCAATATACATGCTGCCGCTTGGCAATATTATAAGAAAACATGGAATTAGTTTCCACTGCTATGCCGATGATACTCAGTTATATATTTCATCACGACCTGATGAAATCTCTAAATTATCCAAACTGACAGAGTGTGTTACAGATGTAAAACATTGGATGACCAGTAATTTTCTTCTATTAAATTCTGATAAGACTGAAGTATTACTTATTGGACCAAAGACCTGTACACAGAATCTCTCAGACTACAGTCTGCATTTAGAAGGATGTACTGTTACTCCATCCTCGACAGTTAAAGATCTGGGTGTCATATTAGACAGCAACTTGTCCTTTGAAAATCATATTTCATATGTTACAAAAACCGCCTTTTTCCACCTCAGAAACATTGCCAAGATACGGAATATGTTATCTATTTCTGATGCAGAAAAGTTAATTCATGCTTTCATGACGTCTCGATTAGATTACTGTAATGCATTATTAGCTGGTTGTCCTGCTTCCTCTATAAACAAGCTACAATTAGTACAAAATGCAGCTGCTAGAGTTCTTACCAGGTCAAGAAAATATGATCATATAACACCAATTTTATCATCTCTACACTGGTTACCCATTAAGTTCCGTATCGATTTTAAAGTATTGCTAATAACCTATAAGGCTCTAAATGGTTTAGCTCCTGTGTACTTAACCGATCTTCTATTGCCCTACAACCCGCCACGCTCTTTAAGATCACAAAACTCTGGACTTCTGGTTGTACCTATGAGAGCTAAGTCCATTAAAGGAGGGAGAGCGTTTTCACATTTGGCTCCGAAACTCTGGAATAGCCTTCCTGATAATGTTAGGGGCTCAGACTCACTCACCCAGTTTAAATCTAGATTAAAGACACATCTCTTTAGCCAAGCATTCACATAATGAATCTCATATCAGATCAACTGCTCATTATGACTATCTTTGCTTAAAGTTATGAACAGCAGCTACGCTAATTATTCTCCTTTTGCTTGTCTGTTCTACCGCGGGACATCTGCCCCGAGGTGACTAGAGAGCACATCAGCTTCAGTCCGGATCCAGCCTCTTAAGAAGACCTCAGATGACCATCACCTGTGAAGAGACGGCACCAGTTCCTGCGAGGACTTCAGAAGACGCAACCATCTGGATCAACATGCTCATTGCCTAATTCTTTATCCTAATTGTTAATTTATTTTCCGGGAGCTCCTTGCTTCTAACTTCGGTTAAACTGCTAACTCTGATTGTAAATTAATCAACTAAATTATTTTATTTGCTAACTGCTTTCTTTAAATTGTAATGTTGACATCCATTCTCTGTAAAGCTGCTTTGAAACGATGTGTATTGTGAAAAGCGCTATACAAATAAATTTGAATTTGAATTATAGTGAGTATAGTGTGATTTCCCCCTCACAGCCTAGTAGTCAATCGTCCCAGAGCGACCCCCATAAGACCTAGTATGCATCTTATCTAGGCTACATGTAATTTAGCATTCTGAAAGACTGCTTGTGTGTGTGTAGGTGTGTGTCAATTTATTATAAGCAACACAAGACCTTAACAGTCAATGACATTTACATCTGGACTGATTTTCTACTGTTTAGTGTTAATCAGCCATTTAAGATCTACATTTATCCTAGATGTTATATGATGATGGTCCCTGGAGCATCGGTTTTATCTGCTGGGCACTTTTCAATGCAATTAAAGAGTGCAAGTTGCAACCGTTATTAACAATAATGGAAAGATGAGGCTTATCAGTATGTCCCAATATCACCCTGTTTGGTTTTTGTTTTCTGTTTTGCACAATTTCCTGCCAGTCTGTCATCATAGTTATGTATTTTCATTCACAATCTTGCAATCTGATTCGATATCAGTTATTGTGATATACTGTACATCAGGTACAGTGCATGGCAAATTTACTCAAGAAAAAAAAAACTCCTAAAATATGTTGTTGCTACATTATTGAAGGTTAAAATGAAATGATTTGTATGCTCCTTGGTCCAGTTCTGATGCTCAAGTGCCCACTGTTGGCACTTTTGGTGGTGGACAGGGGTCAGCATGGGCACCCTGACTGGACTGCAGCTATGCAGCCCCAAACACAACAAACTGTGATGCACTGTGTGTTCTGACACCTTTCTATCAGAACCAGCTTTAACTTATTGAGCAATTTGAGTTAGAGTAGCTCGTCTGCTGGATCAGACCACACGGGCCAGCCTTCGCTCCCCACGTGCATCAATGAGCCTTGGCCGCCCATGATCCTGTCGCTGGTTCACCTCTCTTCCTTCCTTGGACCACTTGATAGATACTGACCACTGCAGACTGGGAACTCCCCACAAGAGCTGCAGTTTTGGAGATGCTCTGACCAGGTTGTCTAGCCATCACAATTTGGTCCTTGTCAAACTCGCTCAAATCCTTACATTTGCCATCAACTTTGAGGACAAAATGTTCATTTGCTGCCTTATATATCCCACCCGCGAACAGGTGCCGTCAGTGGTCATAATGTTATGCCTGATCAGTGTATTTAGGCAAGTATTGTTTCTTTACAAAGTGACATCGCCAACTACTGGCCTGGCATAACTAATACAGTTTTTTAAGTCATATTTGCATATCGGTGAGAATAGTTTACTTTTGACAACATCTGTCGTCTGTATGCGAAAAATGCAAAGGAAAAACTTTTCTGCTTTTAGTACATCGTTGTTATGTAAACGTACCCTAAAACTCACTAATAAATGAAATTTACATAAAACTCGCACATCTTGCTGATCCATCAATAGATGACAATTTCGTGTCTGTGGTATCTTTACTTAAATTACACAAAGAACAGTGGTGATGAAAGAAATACCGAATGCCTGAAACCAAAGAAACCACATTTAAGTTACTGGACTCTTGGAAATAGCCTTTGTCAAAAACTTTTACTGAGGGACAGCTAGACCCTGTCTCCTCCACCCCACCTCTGCATGTAATATGTATTGTAGAAATGTACAAAAAAGTTAATAAAAATGTTAACTCACTGTCATTTTAAAATGTTTGAAGAAGAGTTCTTATACTTTTGTCTTGTTTGTTCTTGATATATGTAGCCTATATACTGTGTGTGTATATATATATATATATATATTTATATGTGTGTGTGTGTGTGTATATATATATATATATATATATATATATATATATATATATATATATATATATATATATATATATATATATTAGTATAAAACTTACTACTCTTCTCACACTTACAATTTTATTTAAAATAATGATATATATATAGTTCCGTAATACATTATGATTACTGAGAGAGTGCTGCTCAGCTTTGGATATTTGCTTTAACAGTTAAATAACTATCAGCACAAATCCATACTCAAACTCAGACAGGCATAACCTGTAAGGTCCACTTTTGTGTCAGAGTTTCAGTTTGTGGATTGTTGACATTACTTTTGTCCTTTCATAATGACTGTTAGCTTCTGTTAACCCTTTAGTCTGGTCGATCAGGTCTGACCTGTAAACAGATGGTTCACTTAAAGGTGCACTAAGTAGTTTTTTCGTCTGCTAGAGGTCGCCTATTCAAAACAAAGGCGTAGCTTGATGACGGCAACACAGCCAGTGGAAAAGTTCATCGTTCATGGATGCGATTATTAAGGTTACTGTGGTATGAAGCAGAGCAGGACTGGAGTGTTGTGGAGTTGAAACGAGGCCGCTGGAACGATTGTTAATGAGAGACGAGCGCGACACACGCCTCGCGAGCAGCGGGACTTTTATTATGCCACAGTCGCCTGCGCCGCTTCCGCTTTTCCGGTTATGGGTATGAGGTAACAGCTCTGTTTGTCATATTAGATACGTTTGAGTGTGTTGAAAATGATGTTAAATCTTGACTCTGTGTGTTCGGCTGCTGTGACACACTTGTTCACACTGCAGTAAGATAGAATATCGTATTAAATTCTGGATGGCGTGTGTTGATAAACGGCATGCAATTAATTTTAAAACGTATTATATGAAGGAGAAAATTCTGTATTACTGTTAAAATAAAGCTGCATCTGATTACGCTATGTTAGCTACTTGACAAAAGTGTTTTTCTCTGAGACATGGTAAAGCAGGGTACTGGCAGAAAATTATATCAATACAACAATAAGACTAAACGTGTTGAGCTATATTACAATAATTAGTTTTCTGTAATTTTCAACATACTCAAGTGGGGAGTTAGGTTAGTGAGTAACCACCCATTTCTAATGCACCAGAAACCTGGGTTCAAACCCCACCAAGGGCAACTTCTCACTTGCAAGTCGTTTTGGATAAAAGCATCTGCCAAATGTATATAGTAAAGCATCTTTGGTGTTTTCATGTTTTATACAAATAAAATCTGGAAACCGAGGGTAACGCGGATATGAAGCCATTTACAGGCGACTCCCTCACACGTCCCGGATGCTTGGTTAAAATCGCGATTTTTCTCACGATTTACAAATAGGAAACATTTGAGATATTGTGCTCAACTGAATAAAATATATACCACTGGCCTAGAGGTTTTTGGATAATTTACTGCAAACATTTTAGATATTGTAACTTTAAGAGTCAGATAAACAAACATGCACATTGTTTTATACAATTATATAATATAGATGTTTCCTTAACATTCTAATAACTAAGAAAAAAAGCTTTAAACGATCAGAGAACATTCAGAAATAATGGTAACACTTTATAACAAGGTTTATTAATGTTAACTAATGCTAATAATGAACTGCACTTCTACACCATTTATTAATTTCACCTTTTAATAATACATGATCAAAATCAACAGTCGTATTTGTTAACATTAGTTAATACACTGTGAACTAACATGAACAAACAACAAACTGCTCGTGGTTCATGTTAGTTCACAAATGAACCTTAGTGTTACTGAAATAATGTTTTCATTACTTAAAGGAAACATTTGAAAAATATTCCAAGATGGAATAATGGTTTGTAACCTCTTCAGCCCCAAAAGTCACTTATCGCACACTGAAAACGAAAGAGCACGCAGACACAAATGAACAGACAATATTTGTTATTTCATCAGAACACAACTTTAATCATTTTAGCAGTATAATCATACCTTCGAAAAGATAACTTGTGAGATTGTTTTATAAATAATTTCATCAAAGTTGCTTGTAAAAAAATTAAATAGGTTACTGAACTAAATCATCTATAATATTACAATATACCGGTAGTATATAATATTATTTTTTCCAGTAGTCATAGTCATAATGTTATCTCTATATGCCTTTAAACCTTTATCTTTTTTTCTTAAAGTCATTGCTTTGCACATACCATCACACAGCATCACAGCCTGCAGGTGTCGATGTTGTGACCAAGAGGACAGTTCTTGATGAAACCACTCCGCTCTCAGTATCGATCTCAGCACAAACCAACCAATGATCTCTGACACTTACAAAAGAGGAGTTAAAAAAGGACACCAACTCAGAACACAAGGAAACCTCCAAATCAAACAGAGACACACATTGTTTAGCATTCTCAAAACGTATTTACAACAGAAAAACAACTGAGGTTGAGGGCTGCATAGGTCCACAGGATTCCGAAAGAGAAAAGAAAGTATTTCTGCTTGCTAAGTGATTACGCAATGTGGAGTACTACTTACACAGCTGGATCAGAACTTGGAAATGACCATAAAACATGTGCAAGCATAAAATACATCTTATAGTAGGTTTGGTGGTGTTTAGCGATATTAGCAGGCATCTGTTACATTCAATCTCGTTAGTCGCTGAGACGTACTGAGTGGTGATTGAATCCCAACAAATACAGAGAAACGTGTTACGAACATGACGAATCCGAGCGACCGCAACGCCGCTCTCCGTTTAGGAAGATGTTTTAGTAGACGCTTTGTCGTGAATGGTGTCGCTGAAATGCGTTTCGTCTAACAAGGTGCCTGATTCAACAATTATTTACGAGGTTAACCGTATTGACGTATGTTAAAATTGACATAACCTTCCTGATTTGTAGAGCGTCACCAAGTATATATACAAAGGATGTCCGAGTGAGCAAGCATGTATGATCGTGTTAATGTGTGCGCTTGTCTGGCCATTGCAAACATCTAGAACTTCTTTGCAAATTAATAATAGTGCTTAAGCTGTTGTCATTAGCCCATCTCATCTCCTATCCATCTTTCTTATACCATCAGGGCCACTTGGAGAAGGTGAATTAGTTTTGTTTATAGATGAACCTAGAGAATCGTTTCTGATCCGTCTGCTGTTTCAGAGCAGGTGGTCTGAGCTGAATGTTGAGGGTTATAAACCAACTAATAAGCTCTCCAAAGGGTATACTGCATCTCTCCGTTCTTTCCTCTAATTGTTCATTAGCGAAGTCCTCAGCACAGCTTGCCAGACTGCCCTTATGGATCTCAAACTGGGCCGTTGTGCCTCATCATATGCTCAAACTTTCCTGGTCATGCTATTTTAACTAAAGCACATCCCCGAGCGTGGCGTAGCATTGTACACACAGCACTGGCTATGGCGTTTCTGGTAACATATTGGTTAAATCTGAAATATAACGTTAGATAGGAGAGATGGCAAGATGGGCATAAGAGCAATTAATCAAAGCTGTAACGGTGAGGATATTAAAAGCCATTATTAATATCAAATAGCCCAAATTCAAAAACCCTGAACAGCCAACAATTAGCTCTCTGAGTACATTTAATTGAAAAATATGAAATTTAAAAACAATGGAAAGAAATTTGCTTCTTTCTCAGTATTTGACCATTTGGGTCAAATGCCTTTTTAATCAGTTAAACTGAACTGCATTAGCAGTCTGTTTCAGACATCAACAAAAATATCACTTTGTGCTTTTCACACCTCAAAAGGTCACCGCTAATGGTAGCTTAAACAACAAAAGGGCAAATGGGCCGATTTCTCCTCTTAAAATTAAGTTTGTTAAATTTGCCTCGGAGTCGACATTTAGAGTTTAATGGTGTAGCATTTGACAGTAATACATATTACGATCTCTGCTTTCCAAATGTAGCCTAAAGGAGTGGGCACACTAGCGAAACTTTGGAGACAAAATGGTCCAAAAGTGTAGTGATGCATGAAGCACCACTGACTCAGAGGTCACTTCCAAACAAAATAGTTTAATATTGGTTAATACGACACATTTGGGTGTTCAGAGGTTAGCAAATCTGAATCTGTTGCAAAATTCACGTTCGAAAAACACCCGCGTCATGCGAAATTCCAGAGTATCTGGATTGACATAGAATTTCGGCATATAAAGGAAAATGTGACAGTATCCCTAATGCAGACAATCGACACATATTGTACATGTCTAATTTTTAGGCTAAAGGCAGGGAATAAAATGACATGGAAAGTATGTGCTCCATTTTATTCCTACGACATGCATTATTTTGGCCTGTATTACACAAATGTGGCAACAAAACACTAGTTAGCATATGAAATGTCTATGTATGGGTCTCCAACATTGACCATTGGTCATGTCCTACTGTATGAGATGGAAACACAGGTGTGATGCCCGTCAATTTTAACAGGTTCACACTGAGGCTGTCGAGAACTTATTTAAAGGATTAATTCACTTTCAAATGAAAATGACCCCAAGCTTTACTCAACCTCAAGCCATCCTAGGTGTACATGACTTTTTTCTTTCTGATGAACACAATTGGAGAAATATTAATAAATATCCTGACACATCAGCATCTGATGAAAGTGTCTCCATCCACATCCATTCATCATAAAAATGCTTCGCTTCAGAAGGCCTTTATTAATCCCCCGGAGCCGTGTGGAGCACGTTTATGATGGATGGATGCACTTTCTTCTGCTTTATAAAGCTCAGGATATTTATTAATAGATCTCCGATTGTGTTCATCAGAAGGAAGAAAACCATATACACCTAGGATGGCTTGAGGGTGAGTAAGGCTTGGGGTAATTTTCATTTGAAAGCGAACTAACCTTTTAAACTCAAGGCTTCGTTTTGTGTGTGTGTGTGTCACAGTGACACATCCTCATTAGAGCATACCTGTAGAAAAAACCCCATAAAATAATATATCAGCCCTTAACTTTGCCTCTCTGCCTCACAAAGAACCATATACCTTAAGCCCTGCCACCTGAGACTGGCCTTCGTTCTTCTATCTGGAGCCGCAAGCTTGAGCTCCCCAACTTCCTGCTGACGTGACTATCTCTGTAAGAAATTAACATTGTTTTCGCTGAGTTTTTCATGCCACGTGAATGTGAATGTGTGTAGATGATGGGTAAGCCCTTTACTGTTACAAGGAATGATGGATCCTCTCTGTGTGAACGGGGTAATTTGTCTCGTAAGCTCAGATTGGCTGGGTTCATGCTGTCAAATAGCAATTTGGATGGTACTTGGAGTGAGAGCTCCTCTTTTTCAGATTGTTTGGATTTATTTCTTTAAAACCTCAGGAGCATAGTCTAAACTCTGGTACTAACATGCAATTAGAGAATATAGGGTACAGAATATAATATCTTAATATAATATATAACATTAAAACAGATTTGTGGATGTCTTTCTGCAGATTGCGGGGAGAAATAACAAAAGTCTGGATACCACATAACATCCCAACAATGACCTTTTCAGTCTAGCACTTAAGCAAATAACTGAGTGACATTAATGTTCCCAGACCCCCAAAGCTACTGACCTGACCTTGCAGGAAATGACATCATACAAGCAACAAAAACATCAGGCTGCCTTAATAAGGTTACAGGATCTTAATGGGAGAATCTGAGTTTGAACCTGGGCTTTTTGTTGGGTGTCTTGGTATTTGTCTAGGCAGATTTGTCTGTGGATAAACTGCAATAGAAACCCTCGTAATGAATAGAGCAGCATTCAGAGAGTTTGTGATTACGAATAGAAACGAGAAGAACATCTAAGTGGACACACGGATGCAAGCACAGGCACACACACGCACACACACACACACACATTCGCTCGCTCACACAGACACGCACTCGGTCTTGAATATTCACTTGGATACTGTACATTTAACTCATCCGTCTCTGCCAATCCTTTCTGCACAAAGACCCAAATGAAAAGAAAAGAAACATGAATTAGATCCTGTAGTCATCTAGTGCAACAGAAATCCAAACCATTGACACAGTGTAAAAAACGTGGTGCGAGAGAACTCCGCCCCCTAGAAGCCTCTTTCAACAAAGGCTATGGTGTTGTCCCTTGTTCTTGTTGCTTGATTGGATTTGTCCAGTGTTTGTTTAGCTTCGTCAGTTTGCTTGGTTTGCTTTGATTGCATGTACACAGTTTCAGTACCAGCAAGTTACCCACGGTCCGTCACGTCACTGGAATCGGCACTGTAACGGCGTTACTGAGTGGCTCTTCCGTCATTCCTCGTTGGAGGAGCTGGAGGTGAGGTTGAACCCAGTGGGATTGTGGGATGCAGTGAGAGTGGCAACAGTATGAAGGAGGACGAGGACCAGCAGGCAGAGTTTGAGTCTGCTGTTGCACAGTCTAGAGGCTGCTGACGAGGTCAGGGAAGTCCCGTGCTGACACGACGGGTGAGTTCTTTTCAGAGTGCCTTTGGAGCTGTTGTCCACCCTGCTGTCCCATCGGACATCGCAGCACTCTGTCTCTGCGTCTGAGGGGTTGTCCTCTTGGAGCCCTAGATCGGCAAAAGACACACATTAGGGTTGATGATTAATGAGTGTTCCCGATTCGAGTTCTTAGAAATGTACTACGTGTATTCATGTTGCTTTCATAAGGTTTGGAAAAATTTTGATTGTAACACTCACGAAAAGTTTGAATTTAATGACATGTGGTGTGACCATCGAGCAAAAAGTAACAAGTTTAAACATCCTAATCATTTTTTGGGAATCTTTTTTATCAAATTATGAACTGTGAACATGCATCTTAAAGATGATTTTTTCAGGAATTCAATGTCATTACACTTTTGAGAGGTCACACCAGATGACATTTTACATCCTGAATTAACATTATCTTTCCATAAAACGGTAAAATAATCTGATATATTAGGAGATTGACCTTAACACAAAGCCATGAGGGTCTGCAGGGGTCCTCTTTGATATTTTTCCATGGTGGTTACACCACATGACACTGCCTTGTCATGAAAAAGGTCAAATTATCTGATATTTTAAGAGACTCATTGACCTTGACACAATCATGCGGGGGTCCTCCCTATGATATCAGTGCCTCTTTTATTATTATTATTATTATTATGCGCTCATATATCTGCATGGTAGTTCACACCACATGACTTATATCTTCATATATGACTTCATATGTTAATGAATTTGAATCAGTTTTTTCTTCTAAAAATCACTTAGAATCAGCAGTTGAAAGTTTCGCTTCAAACAAGCGGGTCTTATTAATAAGCAGTGAAGCATTACTGCCAAAACATTCATTTATTTTTCTAAAAGGATTATGGAAAACAATTGTATTAAGGCTTTTTGCCTGACATTGTTTACTTTATGAAAATGGAATTTAAAAACATGCTAATAGAAGAAATGTAGTCAGGTCATTGTATGCATGAATAGCATTTACTGTTTTTTTTTTCTTTAATACGATCCATTATACTGTATACTTTTCCACTTGACCTCCTCACAGACATCAGTCATGACAGGTGTTTATTGTCATGTTGTGATGATGATGAAGTTTAGCACCGTGAGACGAGTCTGTGTTAAGTGGGGATACTTAAAGCAATTAAAGGGCAGGTAATTACAGCCTGACCACTCAGCCAGTCTGTGTGGTTCTGCTCTCAATCCCCCATTTATCATCAGTCTGTCTCATTATAGCACAAGCCTGCAGGCCATTGGGAGGCCAAAGCACTCATTCACATGCACCACTCAGCATGCCTCTGGGATTAGGAGTGGAGCATATCCTGACAAACAATGTTTGTGCATACAAGCCTCATAGTTCTCAACATTCACAGCAGAGAAAGCCTATTTCATGCCTTCTGTATCCATAGCCTGCTCATGATCTGCATAATTATTCAAATCAAATGGAGGATAATTTAAAGAGAAAGCATTTATTGTATCCACTGAGTCAACTCAAATTTTGTGCAAATAGGATATGCGCATTCAACCAATAAAAGTGTAAAGCAAAGAGAGGGAAGAAATTAAGTTATTGCTTCAGCCACAAGATGGCAACAGAGACCAAGTGTTTGATCAAATCAACAACACCAATGGAAAATGCTGCCACAAGCAGTCAATGGAGATCCAAATTCAACGTTTGCATAACATCCTGTCTACTGTGCTGCCTTTATGAATAATTATTAATTCCTTGTCTACGATATACCACAGTGTAGTTGGGTGGTTAGTAAAAGGAATAAAATCATAATTTTCCCATTTTTTTTCTCTCAATTTATGACCGAGTTTCAAAAAAAGCATGTTATGTTAATGGAAACCTAAAATCCCAATAAATATCTAAAACACGTTCTGTTTTTAAGTTACTGTTAATTTAAAATCAGCTTTCAAGAAGAGGAAACCACTGGTGATGTGTTTGTGTGAGAAAAGGTCAAACTCCCCACCTGTGCATATAAAACTGGGGCTTCCACCGTAGATGAGTTCATCATTGTCAGGCAATATGAAAGGACACCTCTGCTGGACCTCCAGGCAGTACTTCCTGCAGGGGATCCTGTTGCTGCAGTGCATCTGTGTGGTGTGGAAGAACTGGGCACAGAGCCAGTGTTTGTAGACAGTCTGTGCAGAGAGAAAAGTACAGAAGGAGAGCTGTTATTGCTTGAGCCCGGGTGTCCATTGCCATTGATTACATCATCAGTACCGCGGTAACAGTCATCGCTTAAGCTCTCCCACCTATATTGGCAACCTTAATAATTGCTTTGTCGCTTACAGTGTCAAAGCATCTCTCTACATTGTTTTGTTTTATGTTGCATTACGCATATCTTATATTCACAGATATAACATCACTGACCATCAGTAAGGCTGAAAACCTCATTTAGAAACACCATACTAGCCACACTGCTTTTAAAGCTTAAAACTGCCTCATATATACATATATATTATATATATATATAAGCGTAAGTAAATCACCCATTGGTTGATTTCACCATGTAAACACGATGTCCCTGTGTTGCGTAGAAAACATTGCTCTGTTGTTGTTGTTGTTTTGAGAATCCCAACCAGAGGTACGTTTCAAGTAAAATGGCAAACTACCATAAAAACTACCACAGTAACGATGCATCAGTGGAGCCATTAAGAAGCTAGTCAAAACTGTTGCACATCCTTTGTTCAAACCATGTTGGTACAACAATAGGACTGTCGTCACACAGGTGGTGGAGTAATAACGTCAGCTAATGAATTGTGTAAGATCAAATTTAATGTCTGAAAATTTACTGTTAGGTTTAGCTATCATTTGCTTCATTTCCAAATGTTTGATTAAATCACAGATTCTCTAATACGTCATACTTTGAGTTCCTAAGGTATTCACACATACAGTGTGTGCACTCTTCAAAAACATTTTTTTTTTATTCTTTTGACAAAATAAAAGCAGCAGAATGAAATATGTTTATATGTGGAATTACAGATAAAGATTATATCTAAGTCCACGTCATACTGACTCACAGTTAAATAACTGTATTTGCAACCGCACAAGTATGCGATGCTGTTTGCTAATGTTTGTTGGAACTATGTTTTTTGGAGATTCATTGATCTGTGTTGCTAATGACCGAATTTGCGACAATATTTAGCTTACCAGGGTAAGACTTGGAGTGTTCAGGAAACCTGTTTGAAAATATTTTTTGTGATGTTTTTTTTTTTGTTTTTGGTGTCAGAATTGACAGATTTACATTAAACATAACTCAGCAATAAAATATTCCTCAGATTATGTAAAGATTAGAGCCCTTTTGTAGTAGGGGTGCAACAGGGCTCTGCTTGTGGACCATTAAACATTTGTAACACCACAGCAGTCATTACATTGAATAAATAATCATGTAAACAAGACATGAAACACCACTTTTCCACACAGACAAACATTAATGTGCCCAATCAAACAAGAGGAAAAAAAGATAACAAACAAAAACCATTTGCTTTGACAGTTTCCTTAATGTACAACATAATATACTACCCAGAGTTAAAAGACTGAATGAATGGACCGTAATGCATTAACAGTACTTGTATGAAAGACTGAGGAGACTCTCTGGCAAGTTTTCCAGCGGCCATTAATTACAGCTGAGTCAACACATGACATCATATTCTCTTGCCTATCAGGAGCCTAATGGAATGATTCTGTGCTTGTCTCGTTTTAAACACAGTGAAACAAGTCCAGACAAACAAACGTTTTCTTTCCCGCATTACATATCGCACCCTTTTTGCGAACACGCAATGGACCTGTTGCCAAAATACGCCGCTGTCAGTTGTCAGAAGAGCGCAGGCAAGTCCTCTACTCAATCTACAACAACAGCTCAGGCAATTATAAGTGCAATGAATCACTGTCTTTGCCTTAAGCACACCGCCTTGCCCGCACACAGCTGTACATCATGTCACGTCGCCATCTCCAATAAAATATTTATGTGGCGTCACTCGTGTAAACTCTTTAAAAAGCACATTTCCTTCCCCAGCCTTGATCCTCTACTGCTTTGGTTTGCCTGTAAGTGCTTATTAGATTTGCAGAGAGCAAACCTCTCAGCGGGCGTTTGCTAATGCCTGTTCATATAATGAATCCCTCCTGAGACAGAGGTAAAGCAGACGTTTGTGGAGGATGACAGATCACAGAGAGGGGTAAGACTGCAGCCTCCTGTCTCCTCCCCGGGCCATTAGGCAGGCCTGATTGACATGCAAGGCAAACAGCTTTTCTGAGGTGAAATAAGCTTTTGGAGGAGTTTTCTGAGGACATTGTGATACACTAGAGTCAGCATAATATTTGACCAATAAAACAGACAGAACAAAACACTTGACGTCTGTTCTAAACAACAAAAGGCAGGAACACACCAACTGCCACATGTTGGGCAGTTTTTGTACGTCGGCCAACTAAGTTTTCTCAGTATGTTCTGCACTGATGGCTGAAGTTGGTCTTCGTCGGGTGTTTTTTGGTCGATTCGACATATTATAATATGTCGAATCGGCATCGTGTTGGCGTGAGAGAGAGAACTCTGATTGGCTGTTCAGTATAGCAAACGAGTCAGTTCACGCGAATATGAGCAAAAGTTATGAAAGCAAGCAAAGAAGTCATGACGGCACAGACAGAAAGTTGTTCTAATTTTATGTCATCTTACCTGAGCACTAGAATGCATGAATATTTTCATAATAACATGAGAATAATGGAATAAAGAACGTGACCAGCATGATTGATATTCAAAACGGTAAGCAAGTTTTTCCAAGAACCACTCTCATCCACTCAGATAGACAGGAAGAGAGTATCTGATTGACATGTAAAATGACTGACCACAGTTTGAATTGTTTTTAAGTGACGTTTAAGTGCGGGTAAACCTGAACTCACAACAGTGACAAACTTTTGGAAAAAAGTCATTCAAAAGCTCCAGTGAGCTGGAATGCTGTTTACAGCCTATGTAGGGAGCTGTCTTTTAAGGCACCAAACTAACTCACATGGAACCTCATGCATGGTTGATTTGGAGTGCTTTACATGAAGGAAACTAATAGCACTACACTCACAAAGCACACTGGAGACATGGCAAAAGTCCCTTTAAAGCAAGTCATTCCACTCAGAGGCCATCTTTGAAATGCCTCTCAAGCAGCGATATCATGCATGTACAGGTGCATCTCAATAAATTAGAATGTTGTAGAAAAGTTCATTTATTTCAGTAATTCAACTCACATTGGGAAACTTCAATATGGCGTATAAATTCAATATGGCAACATGCCAATCAGCTAATCAACTCAAAACACCTGCAAAGGTTTTCTGAGCCTTCAAAATGTTCTCTCAGTTTGGTTCACTAGGCTACACAATCCTGGAGAAGACTGCTGATCTTCAATCATTGACCCCCTTCACAAGGAGGGTAAGCCACAAACATTAATTGCCAAAGAAGCTCGCTGTTCACAGAGTGCTGCATCCAAGCATGTTAACAGAAAGTTGAGTGGAAGGAAAAAGTGTGGAAGAAAAAGATACACAACCTAACCGATAGAACCGCAGCCTTATGAGGATTGTCAAGCAAAATCGATTCAAGAATTTGCGTGAACTTCACAAGGAATGGACTGAGGCTGGGGTCAAGGCATCAAGAGCCACCACACAGACTTGTCAAGGAATTTGGCAACAGTTGTCGTATTCTTCTTGTTAAGCCACTCCTGAACTACAGACAACGTCAGAGGCGTCTTACCTGGGCAGAGGAGAAGAACTGGACTGTTGCCCAGTGGTCCAAAGTCCTCTTTTTAGATGAGAGCAAGTTTTGTATTTCATTTGGAAACCAAGGTTCTAGAGTCTGGAGGAAGGCTGGAGAAGCTCATAGCCCAAGTTGCTTGAAGTCCAGTGTTAAGTTTCCAAAGTCTGTGATGATTTGGGGTACAATGTCATCTGATGGCGTTGGTCCATTGTGTTTTTTTGAAAACCAAAGTCACTGCACACGTTTACCAATAAATTTTGGAGCACTTCATGCTTCCTTCTACTGACCAGCTTTTTGCAGCTTTTTCTGCAATATATAATATCATGCCTACTCTGCGATAAACACTAATGCCTTCTAATAATGTGACAGAGAAATCCAATCCAATCTTAATTTACTGTATTACACTGTTTTTATTATTATTATTAAATACTGATTAATTACTGGAAAAAAATAAAGCTGATTACTTATTTATTTAAATCATTAAATTAAATGAATGAATGAATAAAGGACCAGTATTGGCAACATAGAACACCTTTTTTTCTGTTAAAAACACGAGGCTTGGGTCAGTGAAATGAAAAAACACAAATTCTAGAGATGTGTTTTTTTTTTAACTTCCTTTAACATGAGCGGCATGTTTTTAGAATGTGTAAGATGCTGTAAAAGACGTGAGGCGTGATTGCGACGGTTAAAGACGTCCATCTAGCCTGTTTACATCGAAAAACAATGGAAAATTACCATGTTGGAATGGAAAAATGCGTTCTGTGTGGACTGTGACGGACTGTTAAGAAAAAGAAAAAAGTGTACCAGTGCAGTAAGATGAGAGCTTCACACATAGGCCTCAGACAGTCATGCTCACTTAAGATGGGCACACACACACAAACACGCTCACGCACGTGGCGCACATGAGCAGGGCCCTGGAGACTGTGAGCGTGGTGACGTGCTGGTGGCATTTGGAGCTGGCACATGATGACATTAATCCAGAGCTCATTTGCAGTGCTACAGTGGTGCAGGCCTACCCGTACTGACAGAGAGAGAGAGAAAGAGAGAGAGAGAGAGAAGCTAACTCCTGCAGATCTGCAGACACTGGGTGTTTTACATACTTGGAGCCTTCAGTGTGTGAATGTCACATCCTTCATCTGGACTCTTAATCTGTCCAAACAACACTAATATTTCATATCAAAGTCCTTACATGCTGGAATTAGACCTTACCTGACCTAAAACAACAAACCACAACACAGAAAGAAGAATAATTAGACTTTCATCAAAGAAGGCAGATGTTCAGAGACAATCTGTAAATTATTTACTTACTTACTTATTTTTATGTTTGTCATTGGTTGAGAACACTACCATTCAACAATTTCAGTATGAATTTTAAATGTTTTTGAACAAAGTATTTTCCTCACCAAGGATGAATTTGAGTAAACATACAGTAAAAGTGTGACATGTTATTAAAATTTAAAATAGCTATTTTCTATTTGAATATATATATATATATATATATATATATATATATATATATATATATATATATATTTGAATCTTCAGCATCATTACTTGATGTATTATTATTGATATTATTATCAATAGTAAAAATGTGCGTAGTTATGCTTAATATTTTTGTAAAAACCGTGATACATTTGATACATTTACTTTTATACTGAATAATTACTGGACCAAGTAAAGCTGTTTACTTATTTAAGAAATATTATTATTAAAATTTTCATAATTCATTTTATAAATAAAAGAGCAGTTTTGGTGACTATTCTGAATTTTCACTAGTATTGGTGACAAGGTGCTACATTTTCCCTCCCATCTTAGATGGATTCTTTAACATTTGATGTGAAATGTTAATGTTCAGACTTTGATTGTTGGTATTTTAGCCAAAATGAGTATGAGGACACACAAGATCAAGTTTTCTTTCACAAGATGAAAAAGTTGCTTTCTCAATTTCATTTCTATTTCTATTAAAGAGATTCCATAAGGATTTTTTCTTTTCCACGGGGAGACAGAACCCACCTAATAAAAACACACCTAATGAAGCTCAAAAAATCAATAAAAATACAAATCTTTCGTGCAAAATTTTATGGGGCAACACCTTTCAACATTCCCAAAACCTCTCACGGCTGGTGAATATTTTTTATTGCAGTGTGAGTTCAGCATGACCCCCTGAATCTCTGCTGTCCAGCACTCCATTAGAGATGTAATGAGGGGTGAGTCGTCTCAGATGAGTATAAATGCATTATCGCTGCTAAACACAACCTGAGCGACGGGGTGAGTTGCATCACAGACGTACACTCTCTGCTGAATGCCGCTGAAGGACGTTGCACTAAAAGGGCCATTTATGGTTGTAATAGCTGGTTAAATCTGCACCGCTGGTTTCTATAAACTCAGGCAGCTATGACCTGAATATTTGCCTCAATTTATTGCTATCTAAATTGCTAATATAATTAATAAAAAAAAAAATTATCAGTCAATTAATTTGTCATATTGATGTCATAGATGTCATAGAACCAATTTGTTCGACAGCATAATATGTAATCTTTTTTTTTTTCCAGTCCTCATCCATCTATTTGTGTTTTTCATCCATTTATTACAAGTGCAAATGTTGCAGGGACTGGCCAGCAGATGGAGACAGCATGCTGAGGTGAGCCATTGCAGATTCCCTCACTCAGCAGTAACTCGTTCACTATGAGATATATAATACCTGGAGAGAGATACAGTATCTATTAGCATTACCATTCATTTCAGTGAACGCAAAGTCACAGAACCACCCGGAAGTAGGTCATATGAACGGCGCCATCTTTACTCATGGGCATTCACTTCTGCAGCCAGGTTGTTTTGAGCCAATCACCTGTGCCTAAATGACAACTAATAAATGATGTAGTGGAGCAGCCAAAACATCTGTCCAGATCCCTGAGCTCCAAAAGCCCATTTTTTGGGCAACTTTCAGCATGATGATTAGAGCTGAGGTGAGCCAATCCTCGGCATCCCCTTGTGGGGAAAACGCTCACTATCAGTGGTGGTGATTCTGATTCATCCCTGTGACTGACATCTTTTGATTCTGGTCTCTAAAAAGATTTATCCACTGATTCGTATCTGTAGGTTACATCATGACCACAGGGGTGAACGTGATTTTACAAAATACAACCTGTTCCTGTTGATCCTGGAACAATTTGGGCAACAAGTTTACCTTTTTTGTCAAGTTTAGGTTTACAACCAGGGTTAGGTGCTTCTACATCATCAATTCCCTCTGATTTTAGGGATACGCAAGGCTGGGTAGGTTACTTTTAAAATGTATTTCACTACTGATTACAAAATACATGCTTTAAAAAGTAATTTGTAACTTATTTCGTTACATTACTCAAGCTTAGAAACTTAATCTAAATACTTTAGAATACTTTGGAATACTAATAAGTGTGGAACAAACACAAAACAGGTCATTACAAGTTTTTATCTCACAATTCTGACTTTTTCCCCCCAGAATTGCATGATATGAAGTTGCAATTGTGAGTTATGAAGTCAGAATTATGAGATATAAACTCACAATATTGAGAAAGGTCAGAATTATGAGAAGTTTATATCTCCCAAGAATTGTGAAATGCAAACTCACAATTGTGAGGGGGAAAAAAACAAATTGTGAGAAAAAGTTGCAGTGACGAGTGGATTATAAAATGACTCACAAACAAATATCAGAAAACATCAAAACAGTCATGGATCATCAGGTCATGACAGGACAAGTTGACAGTTGTGCATTTTTTTTTACGTTTTGTCTTGTTCAGGACAGAACTAAATAAAAATAACAACATTTTTATGATCCCTCTTAAAAGTATTAAAATGTTAAAACTTAGTCATAGAATCACCAAATGCATTAATGGCATTAAAACTCAAAGTAATCACTTTGCTAATCTAAAATACGTTTCAGATGTAACTGTAATCTGATTACCACCCATTTAAAATGAAATACAGTTACTCAAATTTTGTATTTTAAATACGTAACTAAGTTACTTGTATTTCGTTACTCCCCAACCCTGGGGATACGCTATGGGTAGAGTTAGGTGTAGGGGTAGGGATAGGGCTACATTTTTGGCAAGTGGAACATGTCTTACTTGGTAAACTCAAAGAGGCTGTGGGGAAAGTCATTGAATCAACTGATTCATTTAAAAGAGTCATTTATGACTGGTAAAAAAAGTCTACAGATCTATTAATAAATTTGGGAAACCATGTTTAAAAGCACTACAGGCATTTTCTCCACTAATGACAGTAAAGCAAACCTATCAGTTGTTAACTACAAAGCTTGACATTTGTCAAACTATAAAGATAACATCCTTTTCTTGTTATGGCAGTGTAGGCGTCATTATAACCAAATAATAGTTGATATAATATGTACACTAAGCGTGTGTTCATTCAATAAGTCTAATGTACGATATGCTCCTTCACAGACTGCAGTCTAATGCTGTTGTTGTTGTTTTTTTTCTGAACGAAAGCAGTTATTTGCTTTGTGAAGGAAAATTAGTCATTGTATCAAAGCGAAGGATTCGTTCAGGACAAAAACTGAAAATGCAAGCGCAAACTTCACTTCTAAATCTAGGCGTGATGGGGAAAACAGGGCAGGAACGCAGACGGAATCAAGGGCAGTTTCTGATGCAGTCTTCGTCACTTTTTCGCTCCCAGGCTGCAGCAGACAGAGGATGGTGTGATCTCATTAGTATGAAGAGCGGAGGGAGTGTTGGCAGAGGAGCTCTGAGAATCAGCCGACTCCTATACTGTCTGCCCTACTTACCTAAACCCTCAGTTGCCTGCACTGGGACCCGCCTGAACCCGCTACATCTAACATTGCTTCTGCTCACATGATAAATGACCACGACGCCTCGGACCGCACACCATGTGAGGGGGCTCGAGAGACAGAGGAACATTTCCATCTTACATAAGCAGGCTTTGCCCTTCCTTTCCAAACAGTGTTTTTATCTCACTCTACAATGGAGAAAAAATTATTTAAATAACACGAAAATTTAATATGAATGTCATAATGTCTTTCGTTTGCCTTTTACAACAGAAGTACACAAGTTTGTTGTTAACTAAAAAATGTTTCGTTTTCATTCTTTAAAATAAAGCAGAAAAAAATAAATATTAGATGAAAAACTTAACATAAAAATATTGCTGAAATAAGTTCAACTGGAGGTACTAAAATTACAAAAATGAAAACTGAAATAAAATAATATATATATATATATATATATATATAGACAAAAATTCTGAAATAAAAATGTAAAATCAAGTTAAAATGAAAAATAAAGCTAATTCAAATGAATAATACATACATACTATAACAGTATAAAAATCAATTCTTTCATTCTTCCACTTTTTCTTTTTCTTCCTCTTAATCTTTCTTCCTTTTCACTTGCCACTTTTAATCTGACAGTGTGTGTTTAACTTTCCATTCGCGGGCATTAGCCAAGCTGTCCTGGAGGACTGCATTATTCCATTATGAGTAGGCTAATAACATTGTAATTGACGTAAGGCCTTTCTGCAGTCTCAGTATTGGTTTTTAAAAGCCTCCATTGCGCTGTCAGTGCCTTGTCTTTGATGTTTTATTTGCCGCTTCCTCTGAAGCCCTGACCAGAAGACACGGCTCAAGCCTCGTGTTGAACTCTCTCCACCTCACTCATTCACTCATCCTCTAACAACTGTCAGGTCCTCTGTCAAAAATCCCCCAGCAGTTAAAGCGAAGGTCAGACAAAACTGGCCACGGGAGTTCTCGGCATCATGTCAAATAACAATTAGCTTTTTCAACATGACTCATGTTTTACTATAGTGATTTACTCTATAATGGACCACTGTGACTGGATCATTGAGTCAGTGAGTTGAGTTTGAGAACAATCAGCCAGATTCATGAAAATCTGGGCATTAAGACTTGTATGGCGTCACATATTGTAATATCTAGTAGAAAATCGATGAAAGATGTTTTATACACTGTAATGAATTACTGTAAAAATTACAGCATTATTTTACAGCCGCTGGCTGTTTTTTAATAATACAGTATATTGCTGTAAACTGCAATGCATTCTGGGGTCACATGTTGGTTTGACTCAAATTTACAGAATATTGCTGTAAACTGTCCCTTCGTAATTTAAAAAAATACAGTTATTTACTGTAATCAGAGAATAGAGGGAAATTCTGTAAATTAAATTACAGTAACACTACTGTAAATTTTACAGTAACTGGCTGGCAACCCTGCTGCCACTATTATACTGTAAAATGTACAGTAATTTTTTAACAGTGCACTGTAATGAATTACTGTAAAAAATTACAGCAATATTTTACAGCCGCTGGCTGTTTTTTAATAATACAGCATATTACTGTAAACTGCAATGCATTCTGGGGTCACGTGTTGGTTTGACTCAAATTTACTGAATATTGCTGTAAAATGACCCTTCGTAATTTAAAAAAATACAGTTATTTACTGTAATCAGAGAATACAGGGAAATTCTGTAAATTAAATTACAGTAACACTACTGTAAATTTTACAGTAACTGGCTGGCAACCCCGCTGCCAGTATTATACTGTAAAATTTACAGTAATTTTTTAACAGTGTACATATTTTGGGCAATGTTTAGGTGTGCACTGCATTCTTCATCAATGACGTCAAATGGTTTCCACTCAATGAGAAATTTTTACCTCAACACAACTCGGAATACAAAACGCGATTACGCATTGTGTAGCTTTTGGTTGTAATTGTCAGTCAAACGGGAACAAGAGAAGCAAGTAAGTCTACACTGCTTTCCAAGCGATAAGAAGAGAAAAGATTGGGACCTGCGCCTTTGTTCTCTTCACTTTAGCCCTGACGCCTTTGATACTTTTTTCATCTGTATACTTTGGGGCAACGATAATCTAGTAACGCATACAAGTCTTAATACCCTGGATTCCTTTAAAAACCTGATCAGCCTTTTCAATTTGAGCCAGAGCGCAGAAATAGTGAGGATGAAAACATTGAAGACATTCAATGTCTCTGTGACTATTGCTATTGGATCAAACTACTGTTGAATGATTGACATGTAAATATCATCTGATATGTCACCTGAATGCATCCCGTGGATCACGGCACACACGAGCTTTGAGGCAGTGTGTCTCAATCGAGGTGTGTTATGGGCTGCCCTCATCAGTCTCCACGTCAGGTACAGCATTTGGTTAAAGCCTATGTTTATATCAATCGAAGCTCTTTCAGTAGCTGTTGTCTACTAAAAGCCTCAAAGGCATCAGGGCTAAAGTGGAGAGAACAAAGACACGGGTCTTTAGGAAATTTTATTCGTCCACAGACAGCTTCCCATTCTTTTCTCTTCTTCATATTGCTAGGAAAGCAGTGAAGACTAACATTGCCTCTCTTGTTGCCCCTCGATTTAAAATTACAACCAAAAGCAGCACAATGTTGCATCGAGTTGTGTTGCAGTAAACATTCTCACCGACTGCAACCGTTTGATGTCATAGATGTAGAATCTTCTAAGCAAAATGGTGGCCCCCATTGTCCCCCAAATATGTATAAAACATAAATTATTTTGGTTGAAAATGATCCACAATCAATTATTGGCAAGTACATAATCAGCCAGTGTTCAAAACCATATCCTTACCTTGTAATAATGTTTTTAATATGAGTGATATTGGAGGGTTTTGAACAGGAGTTTGCCTTTGCGTCATGTCTGTATACATAAAAAAAGGAATCCCAGATGCTGCAGATGGCGGATCATTTGAAGACTTTTACAGCAGCTATAATAATTAAGCTTGTCATTTTGATGGCGTACTGTAATAAAGAACGGTAAAGATGACCATCATCACTGACAACTGATGAATGACCAGTAGTAAAAAAGACTTCGGACTGCGGAGTGAGATTAACAATTTGATAAGAAAGTATAATACACACATATATATACATGAGCAAACTTTGCAATCGTTAGATTTAATCACCATTAGATTTATTGTAGAACTCCCTTATTTTCGTTTTTCAGAACAAAAGCGGCAGACATTTTACTTCCTTGTTCAGGTTACTTTTTTTTCTGCACGTCATTTGCGGGGCTCCATAGGTTTCTACGACATCATTTGCATTATATTACGCCATACAAGTCTTTAAGATCAATTCTAAGGTGTTTGTAAGAATGTTCCTAAGTCCAATTCTTATATACATATATATATATATATATATATATATATATATATATATATATATATATATATATATTTCTTAAAATATATATTTAGCGTTATCAATGGTGGTTCTTGCTGAAGACTAACTAAAACCCTTCAAATGGAAATATGTATTAAATGCTTCAATCCCTCATATTTGAAACAACCCAACAAATTCATTAAACATGAATTTATTTTTAAATTCCAGAACCTGCTCATGTGCGCCTGGTTGGGAATCACTGCTCTATTTAACACCATCTATGGCCGTCCTGAGACTACAGTGACTCAACCCTCCAGAGGATATGAGGAGGTACGAGGTCAAAGGCTGTCAGCGTCCACGGGGACTGAGGGGGTAAACAAATGCAAGACAGGTCAAAGAGCAGTCCACACATTTACCACAGTGGAAGTGCTTTATAACACGGCCCAGGTCACAAGTCACTCAGCAATCTTCAGTACTACATTCAGCCACACACAAAACCAGAGCCAGTTTAATCAGTAGGAGTCAGAGGGGAGACAAAACTCAGAAACTGTGGTGCAAAATACACAATTTGAGAATATGAAAACCAAGACTCAGAAATCAATATTTCTTTTTTTTTTTTTAACTATAATTTGTGCAGTTTGAACCCCTGTGTTTCGTAGAATGTGAAGAATGTAGCAATTAAACTACTGTTATTACAGTTTCAGCAAGCATTCATCCTCTTAGCTCTGCTATAACATTACAAATCACCATCGTCAGCCCAAATAAACAAAGCCTAGTTTCACTGAAGATGCCCAAAACACAAGCTAATTAGGATCCGACTGGAGCCTGCAGCACAAAGTACAAATCCGAATCGTCAAACCAAACAAGAGCAATGTTTTGAAAAAAAAAACCCCCCGAAAAAACAATCCCAATTCCAGTAGTCATAAAAATTAGCATCAACACCCAGACTTTTGTCGAAGCCTTCGCTAACAGTATGTTACGTATATTGCATGATAACAGATACAGAAGCAGGCTAATAATGATTGTTATTCAGCCAGCTGAACGGGTGTGCTAAGCAACAGTAATTTTAGACTAAACAAAGCGGGTGGACGCAGGGGTTGGCAAGGCAACCCTCGTTCCTCATTACGGCTCCAGATAACACCCTGCCCTAAACAAACTGCACACGGTAGTAGGTGCAAAGAAAAAAGATTAGCTTCGTGTTGCCCTCGCAGTGCACAGCAATAATAGTCAGCTGTGAACTGGGAGGGGGTTGTGGAGATTTGTCGAGTGACTGAAGTCGCACAAAGCCAGTGCTTCACCTGTAGTGCACGACGAGATGACGGAGCCCTTTCTGCTTCCCACAGTCTGTCTGATAATAAATAAAGCCTTTTGATATGGCATGCCCATGCCATGTAAATATCATTATCAACAGACAGGGCCTTATTACACGCTGCACAGCTTATTAAATATTAAAAACACAACTCAGACCAAATCATATTCAGCCAGAGCTAAGTGAAGTGGGAACCTCTCTGTATGCTAACCAAAAGGGAGAAAGAGAGATGGAGCAAATGAAAGAGATAGATTCACTTTACAGTCGACTCAGGCGTGAAAATAAGCATTTATTTCACACGCTAATTGAAACATCCCAGCGTGACCAGATCTCGCAAGAAATAACAGCAACCTAGTATGACAAAATAAACCAAAAGAACTCTAATTACTATTCCTAATTACTAATAAATGCCTAAACAAAGATTTTCTAACATGATATATACAGGTGCATGTCAATAAATTAGAATTTTGTGGAAAAGTTCATTTATTTCAGTAATTCAACTGGTTGTATATGTGAAATAATTTATATATATTCTCAAAAATAAGTTAATTATTTCACATATACGACCATCTAAATCAATAAATTATTTAATTATCTAACTTTCTCTAATGTGCATTTGCACACACAAACAAAGAGTGTATGAATAACATATGCACATGAGCAAAAATGTGACTAAAAGAACTTAAAACATATTTTTTCTCATAATTCATAATAATGAGGGATATGGCAACATTGTTAGATGCCTACGAATTGCATTTAACACTGTACATTGAGGAGCAGAGTAAGTGGTTGGAGCACTGAAAGAAATGAGAAAAATACTCTAATAAAAAAAAAAAAAGGAAGCAAATTCGAATTGTGTTGATAGTGCTGTGGTTTGTGCTGGATTCAGTGCTTAAATCACATTATTACATATTACAACACTCAGTCATTCAAATGCAGTGCGCACATTTTCATTGTGACCAGATTGGATTAACAAAAGTGTATTAAATTGCAATTCATTCCTGGTTGCTTGGCTTGTTTGCACTTGGTTACATTGCGCTAGGTTATCTGTATTAGGTTTATTGTACTAGTAGCACTTGTTTGTATTCATACAGGAAGCACTTCGTTCCAGATAACATGCTCGCCATCTGTTGATCTCTGGGGCACCTTTTCCGAGTCGCTCTGGGTAAAAGCGTCTGTTAAATGATTTAAATACGACTGTAATGTAAAATTGACACCACATGTATAATTTGAGCATTCATAAATGTGCATTTTTCCATCTGTGCCTATGTGTGATGATTTCACTGGCAATCATGGACCATATTGAAAACAACCACACTGCTATATGTTTTATAGACACAAAAAGCTGACCTCCGGTGTTTTAGGCAGTTTTGAGAAGACTTCTTCCGCACCAATGCACACAGTGGGATTGAAGCTGTCACACAGGACGTGTTTGTGTTGAACATGCAGAAGGTGTGCATTGGAATAGACAACACAGACTCATTGGAAAACGTGTTCCCTACACTTTTTGCAAAAATGCACCAATACCTGCAATTCACTGTAATGAGAACGTTTTGTTTTAGCATCAGTAACTACGGGGTTGTTTGTGCTAGACATCTTAAATTTTGATATATGGTAGCCGTATTTATCAACTACAGATAAAACGCACTTGGATGTGTACTACATAATCACAGATTATGTGAGTTATTGTCAAATACAAAGAGTTTCGTTGTTACAATCTACCCCAGTGCGTTGTCACATTATGGGGATAGATGTAACATTGACAGGAAATTTGCCGTAATAACATCTACACTATCCAATTGTAGCATAAACATCATCGAAGAACAAGGAAAAAACAGTTTTGAACAATGCAATCAATTTAAACTGACAAAACACATGTTGTATTTCTGTAAAAGTATGTAGTGCAACACAATCACATGCAATTTATCCAGTGAGCTCAAAAAGAAGATTGGAGTGTATGATATTGATGTATTGATGACGCTACCACAGCTCTCTTCTGACCTGTCAAACTTACAGTGTTGCAACACTTCCCAGTCTCCCCCTACTGTAGGCCTACTTTCGCTGGGTTCCTTGCACAATATTTGGAAATTAATACATTTTGACACCTGCATCTAAGTTCCCTAAGACACTTGCATCTACGTCCTACAGTAAGTTACATAACTAGCACCAAATGCACGGCATTTAGTGATGTAGTAAACTTGCTCGGTAGCTCACCTGGTACAGCATTGCACCTGCTTTGGTATAAGAGTCTTGTGTAACATGAGTCTCAACACTTGTAGAAGCAAGATAAAATGGCATGGTTCCCTCAGCAAATGCATTTTTATCCTACGCTTACTTTTCTTAACACTCTCAGTTACTTTTAATGCATTAACCACATTCACCTCTTTTAGGTCCACTCACTGAACATTTCACTTTCTCGATCCGAATTTGCTTTGAAGGGATATAGTTGTTTGACTTTCGTTCTTCTGTGGAACATAAGGAAGACATTTTGAAGAACTGCTTTAGTGCATTAAGAAAATCAATGGGGTCCAAAATTATTATTTTTTTTCACAAATCATCTACTTTTGTTTTCCACAGAAGAAAATCATACAGGTTTGGAACAAAAAACCATGTCAGGATGTTCATTTTTGGGGGAACTATCTCTTTAACAGCTGAAGTGGAACAAAATAGAAGCTAGTCTCAGTGTGTCTTTTATGCATTTGTGCATTATGCATCTGATTTCTGTCCATGTATTTGACAAACAAACCAGTGCTGTTCTTTTTGTCCTTAACCCTGCCTTGACATGCTGCTGCCATCTTTATTAAGAGGCAGAACTGGCCGTGCTGAACACAGATGGGTGTCACCTCAGCCCAAACCCACTCAATAAAGCTATAATATGTCAAGATTACAGTCAGCCCCTTGGCTTGCCTTACAATGAGAATCAATAGCTGGAGAGCCTTTAGAGTGACAAGATAAGAGAAAAACACAGAGACACGGCCTGGACCAGAATGAACACCGCCTACTAAGAAGACACAAGGTGAGAAAGACAATGATATCGAGAGAAAGACAACATTATTTTTTATAAAACTACCCATTGAGATACAGGCATGATACAGGGGGGCAGAATGTAAAACAAGGGGCATGAACCTTGGACAGGAGCCCATTAGCTGGCAAATTGAGTACTTGCAAAAGTAAGGAGTGATATAATCTGTGTTTTTGTGTGAGATTCATCGCCGAGTGTATATAAGGGTTATATAGCACCGGTCAGCTGAAGGTGATGAAGTTTCCTGCACTACTACACAGAAAGAGAGGAGAATAAATATCCGAGGATGATGTGAGCTAAACTGAACTTTTGCTATGATTGTGTTTCTGACAGGAAGTTCCTGTTCCATTATGTCGTACAAGGCAGCAACACTTCACATGAGCAGCCAGAGGAACCGGTACTATCAAATATTAAAAATGACATTCGGTTCAGCATAAGCAAGGCTTATGAAAAGCACATTCACACACTAGAGTCTAGAAATAAGCTTTTTCTACTGCAGCACCCTCTCTTGATTGCATGAAAACTGTCAAGTCAACAAGAAATGGCTTTCACAATCCATTTTACTTCTGTAATGTTTAATTTTTATGTAAACTTTTTGCTGAGAATAACATATAACATATAATAAGTATATAATATACTGATCACTCACTATAATGCAAGAAAAATATATTACTTTTTTTTTTCATCCAAATATTCCATTTTTCATAGGCCTTCCACTATCATTTGCATACAATTTTTGTATTTCGCTGCCTCGTGGCAGTCATTGCCTGCCATAAATTCACCATGGTAAAATGAATGAATAATGAATGTATGAATATATCCATATATATTATAATAATAATAATAATTTAAAAAAATACTACCAATACCTTTGTTTTCTGTTAGAATTTCTGTATTTCACAGAAATAGTGGTTAATGGTTAATATTTCAAGGTAAAAATATTGGTAATTTTCACCTCACGCTCAGTTCTGATTAGATCAAATCCGCTCTGTCGATCCCATACGGTCTAGCCGCAAAAGTTCTAATATTTCAGATCCGACAATTCCACATACGCAAATGATCATAAATCCATGCAGCTCTCGTACTGCTTTCCACTGGAAATGAATGACTTCCGGTCAGTTGTTTGTTGCAATTAGTGAAAAGGCAGCTTTAGGTCAAACAAACAAAACCCATATTCACATCAATGTCAGGCTGGAACGATTCCTCCAATACCCATAAAAATCTGTAATTTTCTGGCATTTAGAGTTGACATTTCAAAACAACTTTTCCACAATGTTTATACAGTCTTTCAATAAACTGCCAAAAAAGAAATCAGGCCAAGAAAGAGGTAACCTTGCTTTAAGCGATTCTAAATATAAAGTATTGATTATATGCAAGGTGCCTTTGCAATCACATGCAACAAGACCACTATTGACAGAACCATGCAACGATAGATAGATAGATAGATAGATAGATAGATAGATAGATAGATAGATAGATAGATAGATAGATAGATAGATAGATAGATAGATAGATAGATAGATAGATAGATAGATAGATAGAAAGATCTCATATGTAGATCCAAATGAGATATGAAATGCCAATTTGTTGCAGGTTGAAAATATTTTAATACGTGTGTCACAAAGCAATTCCAGACATCTTTAAATGATAAAGGATGGGGTCACAGTTGAGGGAGAGCTCAGGGAAAGGAAGACGGAAAGAAAAAGACAGAAATTATGTTTATTAGATTTAGTGCTGCAGAGCTGAGCTTTCTGCTGCCGCCTCTCTCTCTCTCTCTCTCTCTCTCTCTCTCTCCGCAGTGTGTGCTGCAGCAGACACATGACAAATGGCCTAAGAGACAAGAACTCTACCACAGCCACTGGTGCAAGGTTACAACACACACACACACACACACACACACTGTACAGTACAGAATCTAAACAACATGTCACAAAGACACTCCCATTCATAAACATTTGATGGTCTGTAATCAGAGAAGTTCAATTCATCCATTTTTCAAGATGTATTCTCACACATTTACCTTTGGAGAATTCAGGCACTTTTGTAGGGTGTTTGCACATTACTTCCTTCAGGCTGTTAATTACTTAGTTTTAATTGAACATGGCTACTGTGGATCAGGATGGATTTAGTCAAGTGAACTGGTAATGGAAGGTGTTGAAATTCATACTAGATTCAAATAACTTCTATCAGTGCAGAAGCATTTACAGTGCTCCTCTTATGCTGTTTTAAAGGTTCCTAGTTTTGTTTTGGAGGTCTCCTACAACGGTGTACTTGCATCCAAGTCGACAACACAAACATGTCGACAACACAAACTCACAGGCAGCTTTTGAGCAATTTTGTTACATTGTTATGTAGGTTTGTACCAGGAACTGAGGCTGGAATTGCTGATGGATCATTTAGGCAGAATCAATTCTTTCTTTTAGGAGACAACAACTTTAATTGTCTTGCATTTTGATTTTTAAAACTTTGTAGAGCTTTTATATTCAAAAATAGCTATATTACATACTGCATGAAACATAATATTTGAAGAAGCATAACAGGGCCACTTTAAACACACATACACACAGCAGCTGATATTTGGCTGAAAAGCCAGTGCTGAAACATAAGCCGAAATATTCCCAAAAGGGAATCCAGACAATTTACCAAACAACAAAACACTGAGAACTTAGAGCTACCATCTGTTTATGGACCATCTCAACAGGTGCAGCTTTTACATCAGATTCACTATATTGACAAGAAAATAACATTAGTAAGAGAATCAGGCAGAAAGAATATGGTTAGTGAGATAATGAGAACTATAGAAAGAACAATAGAACAAATGACAGAATGATAGAACAAACGATAGATAGAATGAATGAATAATAGAAAGAACAATTGAATGAACGAACAATAGATTGGATGAATGAAGGATAGAAAGAACAATAGAACGAACAAACAAAAATTGGCACAGATAGGCAGGCAGGAGGACAGACCGACAGATGAATAGATGGATGGATGGATGGATGGATGAATAGGTAGATAGATAGATAGATAGATAGATAGATAGATGATAGATAGATTGATGGATGGATGGAAGGGTGGATGGATGGATGGATGGATGGATGGATGAATGGATAGATGGATGAAAGGGTGGATGGATGGATGGATGAATGGATGGATGGATGGATGGAAGGGTGGATGGATGGATGAATGGATGGATGGACGGATGGAAGGATGGATGGATGGATGGATAGTTGGATGGAAGGGTGGATGGATGGATGGATGAATGGATGGATGGATGGATGGATGGAAGGGTGAATGGATAGATGGATGGAAGGGTGGATGGATGGATGGAAGGGCGGATGGATGGATAGATGAATCTTCTTGAAATAATATGATTCGATTTGTGTTTTCTGATTGGTTCTTCTGTGGACTTAGAGTCTTTTGCTGACAAAGGGAAGTGGCATTTAGTGGTTTCTGCAAGCGAACCAGTATTTACAAGCACTGGGATTTAGTGGATTTGAAGCGAAATATCATTATCTAATTTTTGACATTTAGTGGCTTTTACATCTGAACTCCTCAAGTCTATATAAAGTTGTGTTAGATGACATGAATTACATTAAATGAACAGTGATAATCAGACACGCAAAAGCAAATGAAGGTGATGTGTCATTGCGGAAATCTTCAAAGGCCATCAAAGAAACATATGTGTATGTGTTTACATGTGTGTGTGTATGAGCCGGTGTGTAGTTTGCACTGCCGCAGAGCAGAATCAAAGCCACTGGTGAAAGGTAAGACTCTTCAAAGCTAGTTACCGTGTGCACGCAGTTTAATTAAAACGTCATTTAAGGAGAAGATCACGGCCTCTTTATCCCACACGCACAGCTTTGGCTCAAACAGGCGGACCAGGAAGCAATCACACTCCATTCCAATTTGTGTTTATCGTGATGCTAATGCCATGTATGGATCAGCCAGAACAGCATTCATGAAGAACATGAGCCAGGGTGCCGGATTCGCTTTGGTGTGGACTCATGCATATTCAGTGAGACTGGAACAAGATGGCCAAATAAATACAGAGAGAGCAAGAGAGGGGAAAAAAATTGTGTTTATTCTTCTACCCACACTGTACTTAACTAACCACACTCAATGTAACCTCATAAATTACTCTAATCACAAACACTAAATGATACAGTAGCTGCAATATTATCAATCATTTTATCAATAAAGCCATTTTATTTTCACAGCATGTTGTTTTTCAATGACTGACAGTCCATTTTGAAATGTTCATTCTCTTAACCTAAGCTTGTGCAATTTCTGGATCACTAGTGGCACCAAACAGAATTGCAGTGGAATCTGTTTCTGCAGCCGACTGGACCTGACCAAAAATAACATAAGAAGAAACAGATAGAAAACTCTAGAAAAAATAGTAAAGAGTTTGTTTTTCTCTAAGGGTGCATTCACAATTGTATAGTTCAGTTCACTTGGCTCTTTTCTAGTTTGTTTAGCATTCACACAGTCATTTTCAACACGAACGTAAAGACACAAAAGCCAACCAAACAAACAAAAAAAAACAGCTTTTGTGATGTATAATTTGCAACGAAGTTACAAAAGTCCAAAACAAGGCTGTGTGCAGGGCTAAATTCGCTCATTGTTTGTATACATATGATGGTATTTGTACGAGCTGAGAACTTATAAAATATAAACAGCACAAGGAATTCCACCGTTGCACACACAAAGCAAGATCTGCAACAAGAAGATGTGGTTCCAACACCTGAACTGAACTGTGATGGGCAACATTGAGTATACGGGGAGAAAACAAAAGAATTCTGTCCTATTTAGGGTTGCTTCTTGTGACATCACATCCTGTTTTAGGTTAATTTAGATGTCTTTGGAAACGCATCAAGGTCTGTTTGGTAGGAGACTGAGATCAGCCTTTTTAGGGTTTGGCTTCTTTGGTGTGAACCAGTGTTTGGATGGAAGCGTTTACACTTATTGAAATGATCCACACAAACAGCATTTGCAACAGAGTTTGTTTTAATTGAACTAAACCTGCCAAGTGTGAACACAACCTAAAACAGACAGGAATAGTTAACTGGACCAGTCTAAATGCACATGTTTAAAGTAATTTGTGTTAAAGAAGTGAAATTTATGACAGTATAGTTATCAAATTCAACAGCTGATTTGGCATGCTATTGAAATACAAGCATAGCAATCAGGTTTTTCGTCATTCAAGTTGCTGGGTAGCAATGATTTTGCCATTTAAGACATGTTCATGGAACAGCATATTTTGTTGATCCTGGGGCAACATATCCATAAACATAGTCCTAACGCTATCCCTACCTGTAAACCTAACCCTACCAATAATTTCCCCCTAAATCAAAGGGAAAAGATGTGTATAAGAATGGTGTAGAAGCCACTAACCCTTGTTGTAAGCCTAAACTTATCCTATTCTTCAAATCTGATTGGTTGATTGGAATGTTGTTCCAGGGTCAACAAAGATGTTGATCCAGGAACATGTTCTACTTGGTGAAATCACAGTCACTAGTAGCTGCTTAGGGTTTTCACCAAAATGGCTGGCATGCAATGTAATTTCCCCTAAAAGACATTGGGCCATTGATTGATTGATTGACATTTTTTTTTTATACCAATTATATTGGCCAAATATGTTTTTATAAGTTATTATACTCACAACAGATTTTGGTGTATTTTTAGAGGGTTACCAATAAAAGCCCCAAATAGTTTAATTTCTACCACTAGTGGCACAATTTTGGAACCATGCATATTGTCGCCATTACCTTTTGTACAATAGTTCTTGTTGTTTCTCTCAACATTCAATATTTCTGTCAGTGTTTCAGTGGTCGTGTTGTGTCCTGCTGCATTTACTGTCAGCTGTTTAAATTCTGTGAAATTCAGGTGAATGATTCACTTATTTGAGTTGGTTCTATTCAATGAATCAAACTACACAGTAAAAAAGACAAAAAATATGTTATAGATCAGGGGTGGCCAACGTCGGTCCTGGAGAGCCACAATCCTGCAAATTTTTGCTCCAACCCTAATCAAACACACCTGAACAAGCTAATCAAGGTCTTAAGGGTTACTAGAAAGCTACAGGAAGGTGAGTTTTTATCAGGGGTGGAGCTAAACTCTGCAGGATTGTGGCTCTCCAGGACTGACGTTGGCCACCCCCGTTATAGATAAAACAAAGATTATTACGGTATTTATCCTTACAAGGAAATAATTTTTATATTTCAGAGTGTCATATTTTTGTGACATTTACATTTACTCATTTGGAAGACGATTTTATTCCAAGTGACTTACAAGCGAGAGGTTGCCCTTGGTGGGGATTGAACCCAGGTCTCTGGTGTGTTAGATGTGTGTGGTTATTATTTTGCGATTCAGACTGAATCATTTGGACATGTCATAGACGCACCGAATCTTTTTGAACGATAAAACTAATGCGATAAAAATTTCAAAGTACAAAAAACACTGGATTAGGAATGTTTACCTACAATCCATTGACAGCTAGCCTAAAATGCATCCTATCATTTGACTGTAGCTTGTGAACAAGACATCTATTTCAGTGATATCTGTCAGATACAGAGATTTTACTATGATATTGTTTGTAGTACCATGGGTTTTAAGTTAATGATCTTTGATGTGTTGAGTAGAGCCACCACACTGGGTTTGTCAGCACTAATATGGTGGTGAAACAGTATTTAACAGCTTAATTGTGACCATGCAGAGTTATGACAGAAAGTATGCTTTCAATCTGCCAGCTCCCCTGTGAACCTATCCAGGAAAAGACGGATTGCCTCTGTCGGTGAACACACAACGGGGGGGATGCGTGGCTCCAAACATGCTCGTGGACTCGGTGGAAATCAATGCGCACTCTGTCTTTAATTACGAGACGAATAACTCTGTAACCGTGCCGGCATATTAATAATAGAAAAAGTCATCCAAACTCTGGAGCCATTAGCGCCTAGTGAGCTGGGGCTAATGCATCTTTTTAATAGGGTGCGGAAGTGTCATTGCTTATGGAGACAGGCCTCCTCTAAGACCCTCGGCCCCTCCCTTCTCAAACCCTCTGATCTAGAGGAACAGGCTTGAGCAGAATTTCTCCTTTTCCATTTCCTTTTCTTGGTCTTTATTTCTAGTATTAGCGCACATACAGAGTGCATAAGCATTTAGCAATTTTATCCAAAGAGATTTGCAATACCATTATAAGAGGGACGATTCACCCAGAGTAACCTGGGTTAAAGGGATAGTTAATCCAAAAATGAATTCTGTCATAATTTACTCGCCCTCTTTGTCGTTCCAAATCCCATTCGGTTATGACACTTTTGAGAACCACTATATATATTTAAAAAAAATTATATATTTAATTTTTGATCATTTAAAATAAGTGCATACCAATTATTACCACTTTCTTGTCTCTTATGCTCACCAAGGCATAAGATTTTGATTTGATCTGAAAGACTGAGTAGTATTGTCAGGTTAGTTGTGTTTTTGTTCATGTATTCAGGATCACTGTATATCCTTTCAGGGTATGTTTTCATGACAACAATGTACTAAAAGCAGAAACGTTTTTCAAGTGACTAACAATGTTATATTATTCATGCGAGGCCAGTAGTTGGCGATGCTACTTTGTAAAGAAACACTATACACCTATAGCCTGAGCACATAAAACGCATGCGTATGACGTCACCGTTTTCACAAATTCACAGAGATAACAACGATATCTTTTTCAAACACTTGCACATTTTCAAGAGTTTGCGTTTTCAGGCCCTCAAAATGCTGTTGTTGTGTTATGGGTAATGAACGGCCAAAAAACAAAAACTTTTCCATTTTTAGTTGAAATTGGTGTTGTCTGAAAGGCCCCTCAGTGTAGCGTTCTCCTTACCCTTGTTAGTTTCCTTGGATGCACATTAGTTAATGATTATGCTCACCTGTTGCCTGTTTCCACCACTCCCTGTTCTGTTCAGTCCGTTGCAAATGTTAAGAGTTTATTCTCTGAGTATTCTCCAAGTAACTCTTTCCTAATGATTCTTCAGAAATCATTCTGATATGATGACTTGCTGCTCAAGAAACATTTAACACTGCAACAAATGTTTGTGCTGCTTAATATTTTGGTGAAAACTGTATTTTTCAGTTTTTTTTTTTTTGCTGAATTGAAAGTTTAAAAACAGCATTTTTAAAAACAATGTATGGATTTTGGATCAACCTGGTTTTGAACCTGAGAATGGTCAACTTCAACCAGTACATCACACCACTACCTCCAGCACAGTAGATCATCTCCCAACTTTTTGAGCACAAGCTGAAAATAAAATGGCTGCAGTTCATGAACCTTCAGGTATTATACTGGTTTCTTTTAAAAACAGACACTTTCTTCACAAATTAGCTTGATGATATGAAAATGGCAAGCAAGAATGCACAAACCCTGCAGTTGAATTGTGAGGTATGAGGTAAGAAACTCAGATGAACTCTCTGTAATTTGGTTTCTCTGCATCTAGAGGCTTGGTGACAAAACTGAAGAGTTGAATTAGCATAGGTATATTAATTTTTATTATACTGCCCATGGCAAGCAGAGCCCCCAGTGACACTTACACATTTCACAAAGCTGTTTGTGGGTGGAGCGGGCGCTCTAACACGCACTCTCACAGTATGAATATACCTCCTCTGGACACATCATCTGAATTTCTCACTCACATCAGACTCACTTCCATATTCATGTCTTGCATTCATTTGTTCCACGTGAGAGCATGCAGCTTCTCTCACTGAGGCGGCCAAGTTTCTCACTCTCTCTGTCTTTGCAGTTCTTCATCTTAATAAATAGATTCATGTGCAAGCCATTATCCTCACTGAGAAGAGAGGCAGTGGTCACAATTAATCGCACAATGCTTGATGACTGACGGTCACATACACCTGCCCAGAAACTCAAAATGCTTTATTCTTCGCAGTCTGTCCTTCAATACATGTATAAAACTCAGAAAAAAACAAAAACTTTTTCAAGATACTATATTTTAAAATCCAAATATGTTTTAGAGATCTTTATTGGAAAGTGTTTAACCAATGTTTTTCATGCTTATTCAATGAATCATGAACAATTTTTGCACATGCGACTGTGGATCATTACTTCAGAAGTAACTTAAAACCAGTTCCAATAACTTAGGACATTAAAGAGACCTTTATTCTGACTCTGAAAAACAGGGTCTCTGTTTTCATCATCTGTGTGAACATAGTCCCACTGCAGGAGGCATGAGGACGGCGCCGTGATAAACTGCAATGTCCTTAATGTAAGATGCCCTAGACAGTGCTACAGGGAGACAGGAAGGACAGCTGATCATCCTTGCAGTCCCACACCATGTGTGACCATATGTCCACCAGATGTGTTCGAGAACTTGCAAGTGCCTTGGTGATGTAACATTTGGCTGAAGTAATATGCACGGTATGCATTTGTGAAAAACATGACATTTATGTGGACTAACTCTAAGATTAAGTAAGCAGAACTTTTTTTTTTTTTTTCGTACAACATAAACATGTTAATTATAATTTAAATGAAATATTAAATATACTAACACTATGACATTTCTGGTTAAGTACTAATTAACAAAACTAACATGTGCTAATGTAACGATCCACGAGACTGTCACTATATGTATATTGTTAAGTATTTGCAGTCCTTTGTGTCTGCTATTTGTGTCCTTGAAGTTTTGGAGCCTATTCTCCACCTAACTGCACATTCTAATCTTCACCACGATGGTAACCCTACAAAACTTCAGCATAACAGACACCCCTGTAAATACCAACATAACATAACAATAACACATCTCTTCTATATTAATCTTGTGGAAAAAAACACAAACTAATACTTAATTTCAATTATTTATATATATATATAATACACTTTTCAGGATTTGTCAATGAATACTGTAGAATGTTCACGTTTTCTTCCTTGCATATATTTACCCATTTACATTGTGTTGATACGTTTATGCTTTTAAGCATTTAATTTACACAGAACTAAAGCACAAAATTTAAACTTACATAAAACAAGACAATTTTGCTGCTTTGTAAACATTGGTATTTCCTTCTAGAAATGCTAATCTAGTTCTCCATGCTTCTTAAAGTCGTTGATGTAATATATCACATTCATCCATTTGTATGTTGGTATATTTTCTCACAGAAGATTAAATACTTCACATTCATACAATTAGTATTAATTAATTCTGAGGCTAAATAGGCTAAATAACCTCAAACCTCCTTGAAAGTATAATTAGAGTGGAAATCCAAAACAGCCTATACTGTACAACATAAAAAACATTATCAGACCCAGTAAGAATTCTGTACCACTAATTACACTGTAATGGAGCACAAAGCTCCAGACCATTAAAGAGCTCATAAAAAAAAAAAAAAATACAGATTGAAGGCAACCACAGCTACTGTAAAAAGTATATTTTCCAAAAAATTGATGGATGATGAACATTCTAAGCTGATCTCTGCATAAAGAGAGTGCTTTCATATTTTCAGCCTCAGGGACTTTCAGAGAAATCTGCTTCTGAGATAATGGCACTGAGAATCAGTATAGCAAGAGGGTTTCGATAGACCAGAATTTTAGTATAGGGTGAAAGAGAGTATAAGAGCCCATCTGCATTAGTGTAGAACCATGTGGCTAACGGAGAAAAATTCCTTCCAATTATCTGTGATAAAACTCATGGGGCGATGTAACTTTTGTCACATGCTGGCTAAATGTGATAATCTACAAAAGATGGAATCACATTTAATCAGGAACAATACATAGAGACACCAACAGAACTTTAATAAAATACCAAGAAGAAAAGAACTGAGGGCACAGATATGAATAATATATGAGGAACAGATATGAATAACTACGTCAACCAAGGAAAGAGGAACTAAACACAAGCAATACAAAACAAAAGAATATCTACATAAAAATTCATGAACAAAGACAGGGGTATCGTGACAACCTCCCTTCCAGCTTTTTACATACATTATGACTCCTTCAATATTTAATGAGGGTTAAATTGAGTCTCTAAATTTGGAAGCTTTGATTTAAACACTTTATATTTCCTGTCCATTCCAGTTTTGTTCGATTCACTACACAGACTTCATGTTAGACCCTGATTACAGAGATATATTCTGGAGTGCCATGTTTTCTAGAGTAGCGCTGGGTTCATGTCCCTTTCACAGACACACACTCTGTGTCCCCGTTCCAGTAAAACCGCTAAATAAAATGCAACCAAATGCTCCCTTATATCTAATTTAGCCTACATACAATGATAAGCGAATACTCTTGAAGGACCAGCACCACATCCTCTTGTACCGCTGTTTGAAGAATTTATCTTCTAGAATCTGGCAGTAAGTTTTAGAAGATCATTTTTAGGCCATCTCAGCAGGATGGTCTTTTCAGGATAGGAGATGGACTCAAAAATGAACTCCAAACGCTTACTGCCAGATTCTGGAAGATACATTCTTCAAACAGCGATACAAGAGGATGCTGGTCCTTCAAGAGTCACTTCAATCTGTCTTTAAAGCCAATAAAAATCAGTCTTCATGTATTTCACTAGACTTCAGCTTGTGATTCTTAATTTCTTAGGATTATTTACCTAAACTAAGTCTCTGAGATCCTGACACCTTGTTCTTCTGGAGACTCCAGGTAGGTTGCAGTTCTGGAAAATGGTGGTGCTGGAGACCAAAAGGGTTCCTGATGGTTTCACACTTAATTCTTCACCTTAATGCTTAATTATTTTGCAGATAACACGTGTCTTTTCATATCCATCTGTTTCTGTCTGACCTTGCTGACCCCATGAGCGTTTTGCTGTCCAATGGTCATGCCATAACTTTGAGATCTCTAGTATTGCATCCTTCTCATGGGCATTTAATACTTTTTAGTTAAGAGTTAAATCTCTTCATGGTTCATTTTATCTGTAAAAGAAAACCTGCTTAATAATTCTGCACACCTGAATATGAGGCGTTTTCCACTTCATGAACAATTATACATCACTTATCAATGATTAAATACAAAATAATAGTAGTTATTAAGGCCTCGTTTACACAAGTGCATTTTCGTTTTTAAATGCTTAACTTTTGCTAAGGTTATACTTGTCGTTTACACTACTCTCGAAAACAGAGACTTTTGAAAAATGCTGCAGAGCCCGTTTTATTTAATTAAAAAAAAAAAAAAACGGGCTTGCATTCCAGTGTAGATGGACCTTTTGAAAAACGATGGCGTGGGCAGCCACGTTCGCTTTGCTTATCCTTGACGACCATGTGAACAATAACATGGAGACTGGACTGCAATCTTTCCTGGGTTTGTTGTCATTTTTAGCAGCCATTGTGCAGTTAAAGTCTGCATTCTTTTTTTGAATACTGCAGCTACCTACATGAGAAAGAGGCAACTGTTTACACTTGTACGCACATGCCCAGTGTGCATGAACGGTCATGTGACATGCATTTTCGTTCCTGAAGTCTAGATAGATATAGTTTCTGAAACGCTGTGGAAATGCAAGTGTAGGTGAGTATCTTAAAATGAAAATGCACTAGTGTAAGATTGATGTGGTTTGGAATTGGTAAAATGTGCTTGGAAAAAAATATGATCAATATATCAACTTGATATATATATATATTCCTTATACTACCTTCTAAGTCATAGGCATGGAGCCTATCCCAGAGGAAGGGGAAAGCAGATGGCCAGTTATTCACAGGGCTGTCTCACACACAGTCATTTTTTTGAAACACCAAATGCAAACTCGACACAGAATGGACTCCTGGCTCAGCTGGGACTCAAACTGGGGACCTTCTTGTTGTGAGGCAACAGCACCAATCACTGAGCCACCCTGCCATGAATGAGTTCTGTCACATCCTGAGGGACCAGGATCACCATAACATTTCTGGATTCACCACCTCTGACACCCAAGTTAACCCCAGAACAATCCTCTACCAGGATGCATATCAAAACAATAACAACAACAACAATAATATAATAACAAAGCACAAATTAGATGAGGTTGTCAGACCAGCAGAAATATCTGCATTCCCAGCTTCATTCATCCAACCATGACAATATAGTGTATAAAACTGAAAATCTGAAGCACAGATCTGTAGTGATTACATTCAATTTTATTATGCAACTACACTGAAGTCTGGACACGTGTGTCATTGTTTTAGTTCATGAGACTGAACCAGAACCTTAAAACAAACAGACCCTGTTCTACAGGACTCCACTGTCCTTATTGACCTAGTATTGACACTTCCATAACTGCTGGCAATGATAGATATGAATATTGATGATGTTTGCTTAATGAAGCTGTAATTCCACATGTATGTCTACGCATGACGCAATGCTTGCGTCAATGCAAAGGTCATTGAGTTTCAGATGTGGAAATAATAGCAGGTGCTGCCTTTCACAGTGCGTCCCCTCCACCTGTGACCTCTCATGGATGTTATGTTAATAGCACGGTACATGTCGAGCCAACCAAGACAGAAAAATCACCTAATGAAAGAAAGCAGATGTTATTTCCCTGTTACTAAGTTTATGTTCTTTGATTTTGCACTCATGTACAGCCATGGCCAAAAGTACATACATTTTATATTTTGAAAAATATGCCGCTTCAGTATTTGTAGATTATTTTTTCACATGTTTCCATACAGGAAAACAATGATACGCGTTTCATAATTTTTATTGAATTTTATTGGCAAAAACATTCCATCATATTTACAGTGCTGACCCTTCTTCAAAACCTCTGCAATTCCCTCAGGCATGCTGGATATCAGCCTCTGAGCCAAATCCTGACTGATGCAGATCCATTCTTGCAATTTCTGCTTGTCCACAGGCCTTTAGAGTATTAACCACAGGTTCTCTATAGGATTAAGATCCAGGAAGTTGCCTGGCCACAGATCAAAAATTTCAATGTAATGATATCCGAGCCACTTCATTATCACTTTCTGCTGTAAAATGCACTGATCGTCACCAAATTGCTCCTGTATCGTTGGGAAGTTGCTCTTGCAGGACGTTTTGATAACATTCTTTATTCATGGCAGCGTTTTGGGGCAGAACTGAGAGAGAACCAACTCCCTTGGATGAAAAGCAACCACACATACGGATGGTCTCAGGATGTTTCTGTAGCCGCGTTTCCATTACCCTTTAAATTGCGTGAATTGAAAATACGCTCAATGGAAACACGTCAATTTTGCAAAAACTACCATATATAGCAAAAAAGTTTTTACTCTCCGCATGAGGTGGTTTTTCAGGCAATTCGAAGAAGGAATATTTCACAAAACTAAGATGGAAACAGTTTTTTCCCATTTACAGGTCACCAGCTGTATGTAAAAGTCGATCATTCTATAAGAGAGCGCAGTACGTTTGGACAGAAGACGAGAGTTCTTCATTGAACTCATAAAAGACAACAGTATTACGGGACTACTGGATTCAAAACAACAGCAAAAAATGCCACAATTTGAATTGATCAAGACCTCGAAGCACATAGGAGGGAGAATAAACACCTCATATGTGGCCACTCCAAAGAAATAGTGGGCTTTCCTTGCCATAATTGCTTGGATAACATCCCTCGTCAACTTTGATTAAAATTAATGGCTAGTGCAGTGGCTGGAATGTACCAACCAACATCCATTGGCATGATTTTTGTAATGAATTATTACGTGCGGAAAAGAGTTTGATTAATGGAAACACCGTCAGTGTTTTTTTATCGATATTTAGAAAATGATCGCAAAAGTTTTCTGCAATTCTGTAATGGAAACGTGGCTACTGTTGGCACAGGACTCATGATAGCGTTCACCTGTTTTTCTCTGGACAATTTATTTTCCAGATGTCCCAAACAGTCAGAAAGGTGCTTCATCAGAACAAAGAAACAAACAAACAAAAAAAAAAACTTTACACCAGTATTCTGCTGTCCAGTCCAGTCCTTGTACTTCCTGTGGAATTTCAGTCAGTCCTTGATGTTTTTCTTGTAGAGAAGTGGCTTCTTTGGTGCCCTTCTTAACCAGGCCATTGTCCAGAAGTCTTCACCTCACTATGCGTGGAGATGCATTCACACCCAAATGCTGGGGATGTTGAGCAGTTCTGCACTGATGGTGACATGATTTTGTAGCTGATTCCTCAGAAGGAAGAGAAGGTCCTGGCACTTGCTGGACACTGGGATATTCTGAAGCCTTCCTCACTGCATTTGAACCTCTCTCCTTGAAGTCCTTGATGATCTGGTAAATGGTTCTTTCAGGTGCAATAATCTTAGCAGCAATTTTCTTGCACATGAGGCCATTTTGATGCAAATCGATGATGGCTACACGTCTTTCTTTGGAGGTAGGCGTTGCTAACACAAGAACACAATGATTGGAAGCACTTCTTCCCTCCTTTTATAGCAGTCAGTCTGGTCTTATAATCCAGTCAGCGGTGCGTTTCCCAACGACGTAACTCGCTGCTTCGCTACCACCGAACAATGCATCATTGAACAAATCAACTAGGCACGTCTGTTTCCCGAAACCGCACTGTCGCAAACCTGTCATTCAGCCACGTTGGTGAATGACGTCGCGCAGGTGGCGGAGTAATAATTTCATTAAATGAATCCATTTGAGATGGAATTAATGCTTGATTTTTTGCTATAAATTCCAAAAAAACCCCGACTTTTTCTCAGTTATTTAGCTTTATTTCCAGATTCAATCATAGGCTGGAGCACATAAGTATATGTGCACTCCTCAAAAACAAAAACTTGAAATCTCTTGAATAAAAGCTTAAAATCTCTTGACAAACTAAAATATGTAAATGACATTATAAATTGTACTTAATGTCAGTTTGCAGTTTGCTCAAGGTAATGATTTATTAAGTCCACATGCCATAAAAACAAGAAACTATGCTGCTGACCACAGCTTGAGAGCTGTCGTTCCAACCACGCAGGTTTGCGATGTTTGAACTATGGTTTCAGGAAACACCAAATCGTCGAAATATGTCAGTAACGACAGAACTTGCGATTTTACCTGACTACAACTCATTCACACTTTTCCGTGTGCTGATGATATGATTAGTAAAATGATGTTAGCTGGTCATTTTGTGCCGGGGCCAAAAAACTATGAAATTTGGGTTTTTGTGATAAAGTTTTTTGCTATTATCTAAAATGCATCTTATCACTCTGCACGATTTTCTAGAAAAAATGTGAATCAACACTACCACAACTTTATGAAACACAAAATTTATGTCATTGCCAATACTTTTGGCCACAGCTGTATGTTGAACATGAGTCACCCCATAAAATAAATAAATAAACAATGCCATGTGTAATTTAAAGAGGCCATTGGAGTCTTTAGAGTATTAGTAGACTGTCTGCTTAATATCTGCTAACATTGTAATTTGATGCTTCCCCAAACACTTATACTTATAGTCTACTGACTATAAGTAACTTTGCAAGTACATGTCAACTTATTCTACTAATCCTAATCCTTACCTAACAGTAAGTCTGTTAAAAAAAAAAAAAAAAAATATATATATATATATATATATATATATATATATATATATATATATATATATATATAATTATATAATATTTTTCATTTATTTTACATTTTTGCAGCACCTCTCTTGCCAGGCAGCCAGTAATGCTCTATTCAATTCCTGTTTCTAAGAAGCCCCTCCTTCCAAAAAGTGCAATGTGCTCTGATTGGTCAGTTGGACCACTGTATTGAGTTTGGTCAACCTCTTCAAGCTTGTTTCTGAAGTGTCACGCCGCTTTAAAATAAACACAAGTTTCAACACACTATAATGCCACTCAACCAGGCCTCGGCCCCGTTATTTTGTGTATGCCTTTGGTAGGAATTGTTTAAATAAGGAATATTGTGAGGTGTACATCCCTACAAGAAAACTCAATACTGCAAGTGAGGAATTTCAGGGTTCAGAAACAGTGCTTAGTGATATACAGAATAACTGCCTTTGGAGTAACTTTGTACTTTGTAACTTCACAGACCTTTTTCATGCTCAAACAGCAACACAGCACATTGCAGAAAGTTGAAAATGTAACAAAAAGCATAATGGGTCTTCTTTAAAAATGTTAGCATGAGCATGCTGTTTCTATATTTCACATTGTAATAATTACGTTTGACAATAACGTGTTATTGTGATCATTTCAACTTATTAGTAAAAACTTTAAAAAGTTACTTAATTTTGGATCTTGTTTCACAAAATATTTAATGATAAACTGAATATGAAAATTGATACTAGAAGTCTTTTGTGTGAATGTGTTCTGGATACATTATATATTATATTACTATTTTGTACATCAATGGCAATGCTTATTTGCATGTTATTTCTGATATTAAAATATTATATTATCTAAAAAGTGCTTCAATTTAATTTAGGCATCACAACATTAATATGCAATATTTAAAAAAAAAAAAAAAAAAGAAAATATATTTTTAATTTTTTCTCAAGATTTCATTCAACAGTGTTACTAAATTATTTATTTATTTATTTAGAGTTAGATGATACAGGAAAGGTAGGGAAAAATGAGCATGACCAATTAAAGATCTAATATCGACTGGAAATCTATAATTTCAGCAGATAACCAATATGGTTATCCCTAGATATCCTTTGAATTCATTTTTGGTTATAAGTAAGTCCTCTTTTGGCAGAAAACAAGTGTTTTAAATAAGACGATTACCATGAATTTGTTCAGAAAAAAAAGAAAAAGAACATCTCATTAACGCTTAGTTATTTACTAGTTTCTTATTTTAGAAAAACTAAAAGTTTAACCCTGGTTCCAACCAAATTAACAATGATATGCACACAGAAGGTCATCCTTTCCTTTGTCCAGTAACTACAGACAGAAAACACAACTGAAAATCAAACTCCAGCATTTGAGGAAGAAAGCGCTTTGGTTGGTCGATAAGGCCACTGGAGGCAAATAAGAATTACTATAGAGTGGTGGGCTGTTTCAAATTAACCAGCATAGCCATCTCCCCTAATCCAAATACAAAACATAGTCTTACAATAGAGGGAGATTAACAGTTAACCGAATTATGATGCATAGTTACCCATCATACTATGAAATCAATGCAGTGCATAGAAAGAAATCGCTGATTGGGATCAATAGCTGTCTTCTCTCTCAATGAATCCATCTGTCATTCCACACCATTAGCAGAGATCATTCAAAAAGGGATACAGATTTGTTCATGCTCAGCTATGTTTAACTAATAATATTTTAGGGGTGAAAGAAAAACAGGAAAACAGAAAGGATGCTGATCTTTTGGTGATGCAAGCATGAAAGAAAAAAAGGTGTGTGTGTGTGTGTGTGTGTGTGTGTGGGGGGGGGTCCTTCAAATACCCCTATTAACAAAAAAAGAAAAGAATAAGATTTATCCATCAATCCATCCTCCAAATATACATTCACACACTCACTCCAATTCACATGCATGTTTTTTTGGATTGTGGGGGAAACCAGACAACTTGGAGGAAACCCATTATGCTTCTAGGCTTAAAACTGAAAATAGGTTTGAAAGATTGTGAGCATAGTAAAAACAAAAAGAAAAAAATGTCATCTTCACATATGAAATGAGTAACAGCATTTTCTGTTGCATATTCTGGATGGGCTTTTAAACTGCCCCATTCTTCAACAACCATCTTAAGTTAAAATGTTCTCAATGCACCACTCGTTTGTTCATTTTATTTTATATTCTACATTCACGACCTTTCATATGTGCATGACTCCCTAGACTTCACATAAAACTTCCAGTTCCATTTGAAAAATCTCAATGAGCGTTTTATCTATTGGAAACAGCACACTGTGCGTGTAGCCCGCATTTTTTAACTCTGGGCCTTTAATATAGCTCCTCTCCTAATACACCGAATTAGAGCTCTTCAACCATTCATTTGTTAGTATTGGGTTGGGATCAATGTGGAATGGTTAAATGGGCGCAGGCACAAGGGGAGACGGCAAGAGAGAGAGAGTGAGAGAGGGGTCATTAGTTCTCCACATTATCGTGCAACACACAAATGGTTGGGCGTGTCACAGCCCTCTCAATCACCCTCACTCCTCGCTGGCTTTCTTCACACTCTCACGGCTGTAAATCAGCATGAGGAGTAAAGCAGAACGCTGGAGCGCACCCAGAGGATCTATGGGCTCCACAGGGGAGATTTTCATTAGCACTATTGGTTCCTCTATAAACATTATGTCTTCCGAGGCTGCCAGTGACTTTAAATACATATTGGCTCACAAGCACAATGTGTTATACTTCACTTTAATTGAAGTAAATGCCCTGCCATGCCCTCTTTCTTTTATAAAAACAGCATCTAAACGCTTGTCTAACATAGGCGCTATTTGACAGTCTACTAAATATATACCTGCAGATCTTTGCTATAGGAAAACAATGTGCCAGCAGTAATAGTATGTAACATAATTAAAACATTGAATTTAAAACAAGAAGTCAAAGTGTTACAATCACCAGTCATTCAACATTTGTTTTAAAAGGAAATATTTATTCAGGTTCACTTAAATAAATTGATATAACAGACATGTTGTAACAGTCAAAGATGTCCATCTAGCGCATCTTTACAAAAAACAATTACAAAGACGCACAGTGGAATACAAAAGCAAATTCTGTGTGAATCTGTCCTAATATAACCTGAGGAAGGCTGACCAATTCAAACGCTGAGAATGCAGAAAATGTTTCGATGTGTTATTTTTGATTAAAACATAAAAATGAGCGTATTGAAGCAAAGTTGTTACTGAACATGCTAGAGAAGGCCAGATCTGGCTAGTTAGTTTACAATCGTTATTTACAATTTCTAAATCTTAGTTTTGAGTTTCATATTTCTCTAAACCAGCATGCTTCAGCATTTCACTCACATTTGCTTGTAAATGACAGAATAAAATATGTTGACATTTCATAATGATTTTCATTAATAAAATACATGAAACGACATGAAAGTCATTTCATTTTTAAAATTCATATGATTTTATAAGAAATTTGTTTCTCAAAGAGGCCATATTATGCCCTTTTACAAAGTCTTGATTTTGTTTTTGGGATACTCGAATAGGCTTTAATACTTAAAACACATAATTTTTTTTCACATATTTTACATTGTTGCAGCACCTCTCTTCCCAGTCTGTCAGTAACGCTTTTGGTCTCCCGAAAGCATCGTTAGTCAGCTATGGTTGTAAATCCCATTGAACTCTATTGGGAACAAGGGAACTTGCGACCATAGTTCAACGCACTATGGTCAAACGCACCCCTGTTGAGCTCCTGTCTCTATGAAGCCCCTCCTTCTGAAAAGCGTAATGCAATCTGATTGGTCAGATGGACAAGCGACTAGCGTGTTGTGATTGGGCCCTTACCATAACCGCGAGTTTCAACACACTACTAACACAACTCAACCAGGCCTCGCCCCCCCTTTTTTTTGCAAACGCCAGGGGGGTGTTCCAGAAAGCAGGTTATGTGACGTACCCACATTTCGGTTTCAAAAACAGAGGTAACTTTCAGGGTATGTAAGTAGCCATAGCAATGTTTGAGGGTTAGTTTGCTTAGGAGGTATTCAGATGTGTTATTTAATTAATATAGTTATATTAAGGTAACTACATTTCTAAATTTGCTACTGTTACTAGTTACTGTTATATATATATTAATAATATTATATTATACATTACATACGTACATGTTGTAATGTTCAGGTGTGCAGGAACAGGCACGAAGACAGAATTCAACTTCAAACAGTTTAATATCATTAACAGGAATGCAGACAGGAAACAGGATTACACCATTAACGATACTTTAACGATGAACGATGACTGGACTGACACAGAGGGAATATATACACAGAAACACACGAGGATAACGAGCGGGGCACAGGTGACAGACATAACTAATTAACAGACACAGCTGACTTCAATGAACTAATAATGAGACAATGACAAACGGGAAATCAAAACAGAGAACACGTGACAGATGACAGAACTAAAACTCAAAACAAAGACTACATGTTACACATGACAGGACTGAAGGAACAGATAAACAGGCAAATGACTATGACACATATATGTATAAAAGTGCTTTATATATATATAATATTATATTATACAATACATACATACATACATACATATATGTATAATAGTGCTTTATATATATATAAAGTATAAAGCACTATTATAATGTTTAAACGTTTATTCAATTTATATATAATATAATATATGTAATTATTTTATTGTAATCCCACACATGGATCTGCTTTTTTTCCCCTTTTTATAATGTTTCTATTCTATAATTTGCATGATAAAATACATATGTGATATCGTATTAAATATTTAGCATCAAATACACAATATAAGAATTATTCTGAATAAATAAAGATGACTTATTCAATAAAAAGACTTACACAACCAAAAAATTAGTGGCGATGTGCACTAAGTAGGTCATGTAAACTGCCATTAAACAAAAGAAGAAGAAGGAAGTAGAATGGCGTGCTTTTTCTCAGCATCTGTTTCCATGGTAAACATACTCTGGGTTGGCTGAACTTATTCCCTGATGTGTTTTTGGAACCAGCATACCTCGAGTAAGCAAGGTTTGGGTTAATCGACCAAGAGTTCAAGGTATATGGGACGGTAAGTTAACCTTGCTTTCTGGAATACCCCCCTGGAGAGGGAATTATTTAAGTTTTCACGGCGCCCAGAATATTTTGTTGCAATACATGCAATATATATATATATATATATATATATATATATATATATATATATATATATATATATATATATATATCCTGCACATTATATTTGTTTATTTACTTTCTTGTAAATTCTAAAATAGATAGCCCTCTTTCTCAGCATGTACCTTTAACTGTGGATGGTAGGACTATAGCATTCAGGTTTACCCTCCAGTGCTTTCCAAGAAAAGCAGTGAGCTGCGGACCGCCTGCAGTCCACATCCTTTATCCCCAGGTCAGAGCTGTGGAGCAAGAGTGCATCTCACTCTCACTGTCAATGGCATTTAATCAATTTCAGAGCACAGCTCCAACAATTGTACAGACAAGCTGAGAGTATCAACTTACATACACACCACAGACACATGGACTTAGCTGGGGTTTGCTCAACCTAAATGCTGTTCTCTTAATAAATTAGTCTTTCTCTCATGTTTTGCGAGATGTCTATATTAAAGAATGGACAGTCATGGTGCTATTACCCAGAAACACACTTTCACACTGCCAAAACTTCAATCATCAAAGGGTTTGTCTTCAGAAACATCGTTACTGGTTATTTTCAGTGTAATGTTCAATGTAAAGCATATCCTTTTAATAAGTGAAAAACATACAGAATGGAATATAATTGTTAAAGTAGTGAAACTTAAAGTACATTTTAAATTAAAATTTGTAAGTTGTTTCTTTCAAAACAATTTCATAGCAAAAATCAAAGCAATTTTGGTATGTGCTTGTCTCATTTTTATAGTTTTATAGGTAACACTTTACAATTAAGTTAACTACAATAGTTAACATGAACGAACAATAAACAATACTTCTACAGCATTTATTAATTTTAGTTAATGTTAATCTCTGCATTTACTAATAAATTTTACACTGTTGTTTTTTTAGTCAGTGGGTTGAAGCCACACCATCATATGATAATTAATGTGAAATAAGAGATTCTGTAAATATTTTATGTTTGTTTAGCTGTAAAGACATAATATTGTTTCTGTTTAAATTTTGTAGATACGTCCATATTGTATATACATCTATCGAAACTTAAAAAATGTATGTTTTTGTACCTGCAATGTATGTAAACTATACGTACTGTATGTATTTGCTCAGTTTTACTTCTAAAGGAAAATCAAGACCACAGAGTCAGTACACAGACATTAAATAAAGCAATTCCTCTAATAACCTGCACTGGACCTTTACTGAGGACATCATAGCACTGCGATCAAACTGTGATTCTTATTTTCTGTCTAGCAAGTAAAAATATTTGATCAGTGTCTTAATAACAAACTTGACCCTTATTAAATGTGCAACAGTAAATGTAAAAATGAGATAAAATAAAATAGAAAGTCCTTTTTAAGATAATCCCCCGACTTTCATGTGTCTTACAAGTCCATTGCTGCCCACTGATCAAACAGAAACATGAAATGCTGTGAAATCTCCACATAAAGTGGTCCATTAGCCAGAGAGATGCCCAGAGATGAAAGGCATCCTTGCATCCTGCCCTACCGACGCAGTGCTCCGTGTAAATAACCTTTTGCTCCGAATACTGCCCATACATATTCAGTTATAGAGAGAACGGTGGAGTTCATGGGAGGATTTTCTGAGTGTGTGAGCAATCGAGCGAGAGAACGAATGCACGTCATAGCAGTCTGATTATTTTCCAGGAAAATGCATGGTTATAAAACTCACATTCATAATCACACACATACACATACAAAACAGCTTTGTACAGTGTGTCCAGAACAGTTGCATCTCCTCTCATTGACGTTAATATTCAGAATATGTGTGTCAAAAATTCAAATGGTTTTGTCAAGTATATAGGGGAAATATACAAAGAATAAACTGCAAACAGCTTTGCACACAATGTCTGCTCTGTATTATGCAAATCAGGGAAGGCCGCAAACACACCCACATTCCATGGTGCAATTCTCCATTGCGTAGATTCTGAGCATTAGGTTGTAGAGGATGCACGATCTGACATATTTTATTGGGCCTGTACAAAATCACTCCATCAGACACCTCAATCTACACTGTTTAACCCTTAAAAGCATATCTGTATCTTTATTGACCCATGACATCATTTACTACCCTACTCCTCATTCATTTGATGAAGTTAAGACATCAACCTTCTTAGTATTCCTTAATCTATTCATCATAAACAATGTTACATGAAAACACAAATACAATTATAAAAGAATGTCTGTTTTCTAATTTAGCCTATAAGGTCACTAGTGACCCGAGAAATGCAATAGTGCAAGTATTTTTGATAATTCAAAAAGTGAAGTGTAACAAAGTTCATAAATACGGGAAGAAGGAGGCGGGAACCGGCGAACATTTAACAACTTTTAATACTCAAATAAACTGACAATGAAACGAAAATATAAGGGCGGCAGTTCCTCACGGCGACTGCCGCCCACACAAACCAAATAAAACACAACATAAAATCCAGGCCTGGTCCTCTCTCGTCCTTCACTGTCGTCGCTCCTCCTTTATGCTTCCGGAGCTCCTCCGTGAAGGATTCGAGACCGGTGCGCCGAGCACCTGAAGCTCGTTAACTCTCGCGTCACCGGCCTCGCGCCGTTCCCTCACGGCTCTCGCCCGCCCTGCTCGTCACATACCCCCATCGCCCCTCGCAGGCCGGGGGGTACCCACGAGGCTGCGCCTACTCCCCCCCCGGGGGCCAGTCCGTGGCCGCAGCGCATGGGGGTACGGACAGACGAGACGAGAGAAAAGGAGACGGAAGCACAAGGAGCGACAAGGACGAGAGAGTGGAGAGAGGAAAAAAAAAAAAAATTGGTCCGGCTCCCCGACACACTGCCGCTCGGCCCATCCTCAGCCCGCCGAGAGGCTCTTCCTCGCGGTGCCATGCGATGGCACTGGACGCTCGGTGGACGGCCTTATCCTCCTCCGCCCCCTGGCGGCCGGCGATGGCTCCTCCGCTTGAGGGCAGCCGGCAGCGAGCCCGCCGTTCCCTGCTCCTCCCCGCTCCGGCGGCAGGCAGCAGGCCTCGGCCCACGGCGGACGGCGGCTCCTCCCCGTTACGGCGGCAGGCAGCAGGCTTTGGCCCCCGGCGAACGGCGGCTCCTCCGCTCCCTCTTGGACGACCGCCACCCCACCTCGTCCCAGGGGCGCGGCAGCGAGCTTCCCGCCCCACCTATCACTCGATTGCTCCAGTACCACCGCTTCGGGCAGCCACTCGCGGTCTTCTCTCCCGCGCTGCCCGATCTCCTCAGCACCGCGATCCCCCTCAGCAGCGAGGGCTCTTCGACAGCATGTCCCTCCTTCCTCCCGGGTTTCGGCACCAGTGTAACAAAGTTCATAAATACGGGAAGAAGGAGGCGGGAACCGGCGAACATTTAACAACTTTTAATACTCAAATAAACTGACAATGAAACGAAAATATAAGGGCGGCAGTTCCTCACGGCGACTGCCGCCCACACAAACCAAATAAAACACAACATAAAATCCAGGCCTGGTCCTCTCTCGTCCTTCACTGTCGTCGCTCCTCCTTTATGCTTCCGGAGCTCCTCCGTGAAGGATTCGAGACCGGTGCGCCGAGCACCTGAAGCTCGTTAACTCTCGCGTCACCGGCCTCGCGCCGTTCCCTCACGGCTCTCGCCCGCCCCTGCTCGTCACATGAAGTTCACCTTTATTCCTCAAGGTGGCAATGTCTGATACACAATGATAATTTGATGTTTCACTCATAGTTTCTGCAGGCATAAAACAAAATAATAAACTGAGGGCTATATATACACAGAAGAACAAAAACTAGACAGACTATAAAAGAGGTGTGCAACTAAATCAGCATGCAAATGAAGAGCGGGAAAGTGGTGATACAAAGTCCATGTTACAGATTGCTGATTTGGTGCTCATGAAACATTTCTTATTATTATTATCAATCTGAAAACAGTTTGGCTGCTTAAAAAATTGTGGAAACTGTGATTGATTTTTTTTTAACTAATACTTTCAAATAACAGCATTTATTTTAAAAAGTAGTACTTTCTTTTACAGTCCTGTTTTGCATGTACATATTATGTACTTATTGCAGTAGTGACACTGAGTAATAACTATAGTTATACCTATCTACCCCTAAACCTAATCTAACATCACTCAGTTCTTTTGTATCTGTAAGTAGATTGAATGTGCACATACCGTAAAATAAAGTTCAAGCAAATCTTTATTTTGTGTATATGAGGAAATGTTAGCTCTCATTAGACACTGGAAGTGTTGAGAAGAAAGAAGTAACTGTCCCTTCAGACAGAGACTAACCACTGCAGCCTCTGCTCAGTGTTAATTAAGCCATTATTAGCTGCCACTGACAGAGAGCTAAAGTAGCTTGTTTTCATTAAGATTCATGCCAAGATTTCCATCTTTGTCGCTAATCAGGCAGCTGATCTCACTTCATCTATCTTTGGGACAGTGTTTCTACAATGAAGACGATTAGAGCTCTTCTCTATGAGAATCTCAGCATATGCACTCAATTCAAACATGCGGCATAAGAAGATCGAGTCCATCAACACCCCCAAAGCTTCACAGTCATTAGTACTTCCTGGGTCAACATTTCATTCGATACAGTTAGGCAGTTTTATGCTGTTTAATGGTTGATGATCATGTTATTTTACATTTTCAATCACTTATTTGTGCTTCTTCTTCACATATGTTTTCATCTGGAGATACAATAGATATAATAGTGAAAAGCTGGAAAATTCAGTCAATGGCTGATGAAAGATTTGAATTAAATTCATCAGCGGACTAGCCTACACACAATTTCAGATACTCAGAATGAGGAACATATCTGTTTTCTTTGTGTATGTAAAAAAATAGGCTACTCAATCAAAAGAGTAAACTACAAGCCAAGTTTACTTAGAATATTTAATTATACTTTTAAGTATATCTCGGTCAAAAGATTGAGTACAGGTATCAGCCAAATATACTTTTCTGTCAGTATAATTTAAGTATACTTAAGAAGAAGTTAAGTTACTTAATAGAAGTACATTTTGGCCCCTTTAAGAGTGCTGAGAAAGGTCATAAATGCGTTTTGGTCCAACTCTGTCACTGTATTGTACACAACACTGTCGTCTTCATTCTAATCATGGTCAGGGATAAGACATGGAGGTTAAGGAAGAAATGTGAGCTCCTCTCTTTCTGAATGCACAATGGAGCATAGGCTGAGGTGGGAATGTTAACGGCTCTTCGGAGCGCTGAACAGCATGATTAAACAGGTCAGGCAGCGAGCTGGAGGGATTTTGTGTGTGCATGTGTGAGTGTGTGTATAATAAGACTGAGGTGTGAACCAGCACATGCTTTACAGCTCTGGATGTCATGGCGAAGGCGTGGATGATGGCACATGTCCTGATTTTGCTATTTTGTTGATCCAGGAAACAACATTCCTGACTGGAAATTTAGTCCTAACCATATGTATATCCCTAAAACTAACCCTACCCATAAGTTCTCCCTAAAATCATAGGGAAATAATAGATGTATAACACTGATATAGAAGCACCAAACCCTGATTGTAAGCCTATACTTGACATAAAATGTATGAATCTGATTGGTTGTTTGGTATGTTGTTCCAAGATCAACAAAGATCTTGATCCAGGAACATGTTGTACTTGGTGAAATCAGAAGATGATGGCAGTATGCTCAGCTTGACTTATATAGGTCTATTATGATTGACGGGAGTTTTTCAGTCAATGTAAATGCTGTTCAGACCTCATTCACTAGCATCTTTTTCCACTTTACTGGGTTTAACTGATTACATTCACCTGCAGGTGTCCTCCCACAATTCACTGTGCTTTGAACAAACACACTCATCACAACGAAGTTCGCACACAGTGAAGCGGTCTTATGAGAGCCGTGAAGAGTTTACATTTCACTATATGCATTCATTAACAGTGCACTTCATCATTTCTACATCCATTACAATTTATGAAGAGGAGCTGCTTCTAAAGTAGATGAAGATGTGGGTCATGAAATACTCTCATAAAATGTAGCACGACTGTGACCGCAGTGTATAACAAACGGTCACAGTGAAAGCACAACACTCTATTTCACTTAGCTAAACCAATAACTGTCTGTACACAATTGAACTTACATTAAATACAATTATTCAAACAATGGTTCCACTTTCTCTTGATCCTTTTAATCAAACAGGCCATTGTTCCCACAGTGCCTTTGAGACTCCTGTATAAACACCCTCTTTGAATTTAAAATGAGTAATAGAGTTTTGTAGTCCAGCACAATGATGAGAAGTCTGAATCATTTCTTTACATCAGTTTGTTTAAATAGTTTGTTTAAAAGAATATACATATACCGCAACTACACACCGCTGAGATTCTGAAGTGCATCCAAATCGATATGTTACCATCCCATGAGGCCACGGGAGAGGAGAATGGCAGTGTAGGTTACATGATGCAATATGACAACATGGCCGATGTAGTACGTCCAGATTTCATTCATACTACATAGAAAGAATTTTACAGGTACATAAAAAAATTTTAACGGCAAGTTTGTAGGCCCAAACCCAGGAACTTTAGCAATTTAGCAATTCAGAACAGTTCCATCATCCTGAAGTCAATGGCTTATTTGAATGGACAGCAGACATGATGGCACAAGAGCTTCACAACAGAAGTTCACACATCATAACAAGAATCCTTTTGTCCCACCTTGGTAGGAAAGGGTGTGATAGTACCCTCAACGACAACTAGTGTAATCGCGACTGTCAAATGTGGAGGGCAGGAAAGACAACATCAACAGAGCATTGATCACAGGCTAATCTCATCACGAGTTGCCTTTGTTCACCTCCGCCCTCCATGCCTGAAACCAATGTGTGAACGTTCATGTACTCTCAGGACCACCAAACCAGTTCTGGCTAGAGCACAGCAAGAACAAAGAAAGGCCTTAAGAGAAAGAAAATCTCTAAACACATTGGCTTGAAACCACCAGAAATGGACAGGAATACTGTAAGGAACATGTCCTACGTTTTTTTTTCTCATCCAGGAAATTCCACACACAGTGAAAATCGCACCTGAACATCCAAGGTAATCACACCAACTGAGACCTCAACCAGTTCCCATGAAGTTTGGACTCTATGAGTTCAGAACACAGCCACAAGGACATTGAGAAAGGTTTGGGAAAGAAACAATGCATTTTCCAAGGCCCTAAAGACATTGTTTTATTTAACTGTTTATTTTGGGACAATGCAACAGGATGGAAAGATGGGACATTATAGGTGGACACCTGGAATGCTACGACCCAATCACAATACCAGAGTAAATGGGGATTAGTAATTCCCTCCCCAACGGGAAGGAACAAAAGCTTTCCCAAGTGAACACACCCTTGATCTGAGTTTCTGACCTGACCAGGGAAGAACAACAGCACGACCAAGGTTATAGTCTTGTGAGTAAACCTTTCACCTAACAGACCTTCAAGCAGCCCAACTGCTTCTGCAGAGGACTTTGGCTCCTGACCTGCATAACTCAAGTACCTCCAACCTACAGAAGATCCTGCGGATCGCCCACAGATTGACCTACAGTTCTCTGGATTACACAAAGACCCTCAGCACTCAGTGCAGCTCTGCAACTGTTGGAAAGCAATCCAGTCTGGAAACGGAAGGATACCAATGGTAGATGTTTCCCGTCGCCGGACTGATCACTCGACCAAATGAAACGTAAATATAAGCCAACCAAACCTTTCCTAAAGGCCTTGGCTTTAGGTTGCTGCTATATGACTGCTATATTGTTATATAGATTGCCATTTGTGTAGAGACTGTTTATCTAGGGTCAGCATATATAGATACATTAGACACATTATCTGTTTTCATAGTAAATAATTATCTGTTAACTACCCATTCATTGCTTCGTCCAGTCCATTCCTCATCTTCATTGCATTCATTTTGTTAATGTCCATTTGTGTAGTAGTATGTAGTTTCTGTTTGATTATTGATTCAAATTTCTTAGTTGTTAAGTAATTTTCCTTAGTAGTATTTAGTGAGTGTGATCTTTTATATCTTTTTGTTAATAAATTATTTTTATTACAAACTGTGTCATTCTTGAGTTGATAATAAATCAACTTCTCACTAAATCCTTAAGATTGGTCAGGTGACAAACTTCGTCTAATTAATTCAATCAACAATCCTCCACGATTGTTCTTTATTGTCAAGGTGAAATTCCTTGGCTGGTGCGCCGAAATATAGATAAGAATCATCTGACATTCTCAAACTCAGCTGAGGTGATGTGCGACCAAAAAATGTATATTAATATTAATACTAAATATTAATATTTAAAATCCAAAATCCCTACATTTGTGGTGCCCTCGTGTGAGGCGAATCCAAAATCACTACATCACGATGAACAAAATGTGCAAGAATCATAAACTTCTGTTGGTCACAGAGCTTATTTAAGCAATAACTAAATGGAAAAAAATCTGCTGAGGGAACCAGGGAGTTGAATTTACGGGTTAGCCCACAAAAATATAACATCACTGCAGCACTTATTTAAATGTATTTCCGGACAGTATGCGATTTCAGAAACAGAATTCGATTTTCATGGGGTAGAGCAGAGTAAATTTTTCAAAAGAACATCTTGTCCATTCTTTTCTATATAAATGGCGGTGAATGAAAACGAGGGATTCAAAAATGCTCCATATGACTCATATAGTAAAATATATTCCAAATTTTATGAAATCTTGCCACTCCTGCTATCCTGAAAGCTCAAGAGAGTTGTCAATGTCCGATTCTTGAGTGAATTTCTCTTTTGAGTCAGAATTTTTTTTAATGAATCCATCGTTCCATTTCACAAATTGGACTGAGGCGGTTTATGAGTTCAACTCATTGAATCAATGCCAGGGGCGTAGCATAAGTCCCTGGGCCTTATGCATAGGCAGTCCTGGTGGGCCCCCCGACACCCCCCCCCCCCCCCATTTCCATTTTAGTTTTCTAATCACTACATGAACAAACTGTATGATAACCAAACAAGACTTGATTCAGTCATATTTTATTTTGCTGAATGAACAAGACATTACATATTTACATTACTTAGAACATTTATTTAAATTATGCTTTATTACTTCAAGGCATAAATTAAATCTTAAATATGCCATTTCTCCAATCAAGACAAACAAAACTTGTGTCACTAGTTTTTATCTGGAGAAAAAAGGCAAAACGAAACAAATGCTATTGCTTACATGCTATAGCTTCCTCAAATGTACAGCTTATACTGAACTTTATTCCCCAGTAAATGCCCAATCTCTAATTTTAAAATAATTAGTCAGTCACAAATTGTTTCCCCTCGTTTATTTATTTTTTATTTTTTTCCTTCTCCTGTCTTTCCTTTCTTTTTTGGTGGCCAGATTTAGCTTTCTTTGAGAAAGACATTTCAACCGCACGCACGGCAGAAGTTCCACTAGACGCTCAACTAACATAAACAAAATGCGCGTGCAGATGGACTAAACCATTTTAAACCATTAACCATTAGCAAGGGGTGGGACCGTGAGACTTTAGATAGTCTTTACTTATACAAAATGTAGTCAGTCAAACAGTTATTCAGTCAATACACTAACTTTACATTTCATCTGACATTCATTATGAAATTTAATTAGGAAATGAAAATATCCAGGTAAAATAAAATATATTCCAGACTTTTCAAGGGCCCTCTCTCCCCTTGGGGCCCCGGTAATCAGTACTGGTTTTACCCCCAGTCCGACACCCCTGATCAATGATCTGGTCACAACAGTTAACAGCTCACTGGAGGGGAAGATTATCAGTGAAAAGCGACATCAGTCAGCTGAATGATTTCAGAGAACTTGGAATATACCACACAAATACTCCTGACCACTTGTATAACACTTGATGGTGCTTTTTGGTCATTTTTGAGCTTCCTCATTCAGTAATTGAAAAGAGAGGCCAGGATGTTGCTTTTGTGCATTTCACAGAATAATGAAATTCAGGTTTGGAAACGCATGAAAGCAAATGAGTGATCTTTTTGGACTGGGTAAGGAAGTTCTGAAAGTTCTAGTATGGTTTCATTCTACTTTTAATTTTTCATTACACTGTTTTCTTTAAAAATCACTAGCAATACCTAAAGGAAACAGCCACTTTGAACACTAACAGTATAGCTTATTATTCATTTGTGCCCTTCCATTTGATTTTCTCAGTCACTTTTTCTTCATGAACGCTTCCGTCCTCATAAATGAGAGCAGTCAACCGTCATGATGATCACGCTGACATTACAGTCATGCAGTATTCTGGTGCCCTTCTGTTTTTCTTCTTCTGCTTTTCAGCACTAAACAAGAAAACTAATTTCTATGCTTTTTTTCCCTCACTCAATTGCCTCTAACATGCCCTGGGGGAGATGGGCTAAGGCGCACTCACATATCAGAGCTAAATACACCCCATAAATAAACCCCTGAGCCACAATGTCAATGATTCTACTGTTGCTGCACTTTAAACACGCACAGTTTTCCAGTCTGAGAATGACATGTAGCATGAGGACGCCGACAGCTCAATTACAATAACTCAAATTCCATGTTTCGGTATGATTACACCATTCACCGCATCCTAAATCAAGCAATAATTAATAAAGCGTGCTAACAGCATGACAGAAAAGAACAATTATCCCTTTCAAAACAGGAGGCAGTATTTCAAAGCGATTGCTTTTTCAGCATACCTATGCATGATTGCACAGTTAAGACGAAGTGGAACAACACACGCACAGTATCTCAACTGGACCAAAGACTACAACATTATTTTAATGTCTAACATCCTCTCCGATCATGTAATTTTCAGTAGTCAAGTCGAGATTTTATTTGTTTAACGCTTTTCACAATATTCGTCATGCAAATCAGCTTTACAGAAAATCGTGAAGATGATTGTTGTGGCATGACTGAAATATGAATGTCACATAGACCAAAGACATCCAAACAAACAGGATGTGACGTCACAAAATGCAACTCTAAAAAGGACAGAATGTTTAAGCATACCTGTTTATTCTTGTCAACTGAGATACATTGCCCATTACAGGTCAGTACAGGCACTGTTTTTAACTCCTCTCCGCATTTTACAAGGTCTGTGTGTATTGTTTTGGATGTTCGGTAAGTATTGTCGCAAAATATATGTCATAAAATTTTTTTTTGTTTTGTATCTTTAGGTTTTGTGTTAAAAACGACACTGTGAACCCTAAATGAAAAAGGACTAAATATATCATTATCTCTCTTTTATATTCATTCTCTTTCCAAGAAAACTGACTACAATTGTGAACACACCCTAAATAACAATTTTGGTTTCAATAAAACCATTTAAATTAGATGTTAGCATTTTTGTCAGTGTAGAATACTTTCCTTTATATGAGTTTACTGTATATATGTGAATACAGTTGGATATATTTATATCCATATCCTAATATCCATATACAAGCTTTATGGTGATAATATAGTTTACATTTCACGATGTGCTTCTTCAGTGAGATTTGCTATAGTATTGCTTTACGTGAGTATAATGTATGTATGTGCATGCAGTTGAATATATTATATATCCAACTGTGTACAAAGATCAATGGTATATTTTGTAAAGTGAGACACATATTGAACCAGGAAACAATGTATATTTTATACTGTGCGCTTTTTCTTCCTTATTTGTACTACTGTACAGAAGTGTGGGGCAATACCTATAAAACCACCCTTAAGACGATATGCACTATGCAGAAAAAGGCAATTAGAATTGTCTGCAATGTTGGCTATCATGCACATACAAATGATTTATTTTTAAAATTGCAAACATTAAAATTTAAAGATATAGTGGATCTTAAGACCACACAAATTATGTACAAAGTTAAAAACAAAGTACTCCCTAGTAATATTCAAAAATGGTTTAAGGAAAGAGATAGTAGATACAATTTAAGAAGGAGAGGAAATCTCTCTCAATCAATGGCACGCACTACACTCAAAAGCATGTGCATATCTGTCAACGGGGTGAGGCTGTGGAATAATTTACCTGTAACAATTAAGGAAAGTAAACATATTGTGCAATTCAAAAGAAGGTTTAAAATGTCTATATTAGAAAAGTATATAAATTAAGGTGGACATGGGACAAATGTCTCATTTCCTCTTCAAGAGGTCGAGTTGAATTACCATACAGTCTGTTTCTTGCCATTTTTGTATATATTTAAATTGTTATTATTATTGTTATATATATATTTTTTTTTTTTCTATTTTTCTTTTTCTATTTTTTATATACTGTATTGTGTGATTTATTCTCTGATAATAGTGCTTCAAATGATGAAGTTTTTTCTCAATAAGGATAAATTATGATATTTTGTAAAGAGTAAACAGTAGCAGTTTCAAAGCTAGATGTGTAAAAGGGGAAGGCAAATATAAGTTAGCTTCTTCCTTCTCCCTTTTTGTTTCTTTTTGTTTCTTTTCTTTTGAACATGCTGTGACTTTTGTTTTTATTATTTTTTGTTAAAATATGTTTTGTTACTAATGATCATGTTCTGAAGAGGAAAAAGAAAAGAAAGAAAATAAATTTATTCATTCATTCATTCATCATTCATTCATTCATATTTAGACTTCTGCAATAATACCGTTTACATTTTGCAATGATCTATACAATAACAGAGACATTGTTTTCCATAGAGTACTATATATTGCTTTACATGAGTAAACTCTATGTGTACGGGCAACACTGGATGTAGCCAACTTTAAATATACTGCGGGCCAGTATTATAGTTTCAATTATGAGACCATATTAACAATCAAGTGGTTGATATTTGTTATGTCATATATATCGCAGTGTTCGTGACTTGAGATGAAGACACATGAGAGAAAGCTCAAGATGTCATCTATCTCTGCCAAACAGATCTACCTGTGAAAATGATCAATACTTTATCAGACAAGGGATTTCCATCTCCATTCAGTCTGCTGTTGGTCAGCCAATAGACAGAGGTTATATCCCAGCAGCCATTGTCAGAGGTCTCCCCTGTCATTTGTCATGATTTGTTCTTGTTTGTGCTTGCTTGTTCTGTTCGGATTAATTTACAGACTTACATGCATAGATCGACCCTTAAAATCCCACTGAAGGTATGCATTTAACCTGCTCACCCATGATGGAGTGTAAGGCAATTATGTGTATTCCATGTTTAGGAAACACATGAGAGAGACATGAACATTTGAGACCTGAAAAATTCTCTGAAACAAAAGTTCTTCACAGCAGAAGCTCTTTGATAACTGTGTTGCTCTTTTGCTGCATCACCAACGCAACTAAACAGAGGAAAGTACATACTGTACTCGAGTACTGGACAAACTAGGACATCAAACAATCATTTCTGGATTTCACAGAGGCTTTTTCGAAGATTATATGTGTTTGCCTGTAAACTAAAGCTAATTTAAAACACAATTTAGCATCTTATTTAGCATCTTTTCTTGTAGCAGGCAGCTAGATAAAACAGATTTAGCATTCAGCCTCATGACTTTTTCTACAATTGGCAAGAAAAACATCACAAACGAGGGACTGTCATCAATATTAGCCCAAAAAATCATGCAAGAACATACAGGCCATGCTCACAATAGCATACCACAATAGCATTATTATGCCACATTCATGCTATGTCATACTTCCCCGAAATTAATACAGGAATTACAGGGATCTTCTACTTGGAGCTGTTCTCGTCCTGAGAATTCTGCATTTCTATAGCCACCCTGTCGACGTCAAAATGAATCTGTCATAATTTGTGTAATCATTTGGCAAAACCACAATGAGGTTGCACTTTATTTTGATGGTCCCCTTTAGACATTCTGTTGACAATAGAGTTCATAACGTTGCACCTACACAGAATACCTGGCTGACCTACTAAAAAAACAGAGCTTGTGAAATACAGTATTCCTCACTGCAATGCACTCAAGTTTCATTTCCACATTGATGGATGAACTGGAAGCAATATCAGATGCAATAGGAAAAAACGTTTTTATTGATAACCGACAACAATGTAGATATTACTATTTGCAATATTTAAATTCATTATGAATAATGCCTACTGTTTCACTTGCTATTAAAACAGTATGCATTATACAGAGTACACTGCACAGTATTCATTTAGTACATTTAAATCCACTGGAGGCACAACTGGCAAACTGTTTTCAATGCACTATGATTTGGACACATAAAATCATGTCCTATGTAGTAATGCATTTAAGTTAATGTTCAAATTAGGCAAGCTACAAGGTCAAAGACTGAAGGTTAAGTAAAACAGGGTAAAATAGACATTTACATTTATTCATTTGGCAGATGCTTTTATCCAAAGCGACTTACAAGGGGAGCAATTAGGAGTTAGGTGCCTTGCTCAAGGGCACCTTAGTCATGGTATCGAAGGTGGAGAGAGTGCTGCTCATTCACAATCCCCACCTTCAATTCCTGCCGGCGTGGTTATCGAACCAGCAGCCTTCAGGTTACAAGCCTGACTTCCTCACCATTAGGCCACGACTACCCACACACAAATAGACCTTTTAAATTATTCAGGCAAATTCATGAGAAAGAAACAACAAAGTCAGACACAAGTTCCATGTACCGGATTATTATTATTATTATATTATTATAATTGACCCTTCACAAAGACCCGCCCCCTTTAGTTATTGTTGTAACAAGCCATGCGCTCTCACGCCACACATCATGTTTCTCATGCAGTGAAAAATACATCGCGGAGCAAAGAGGACACTGACAACACGTCGTCAGAAAAGACAGAGCAGGTTACTTTTGATATGAAATATTTAAAATATTGTACATTTTTAACAAAGTTTAAACAGTAAATACCATATAGTGGCTCTTTAATGTGTCATGACCAACCATCTGTTCATACTAGTTCATTTATAGCATCAAATAAACATGAATGAACATCAGAAGGAATGTTGCTTTTCAAGTTCAAGTTCACCAACGTTAAACTACTAACTCTCCTGACTGCTTTGTCAGACAAAATAGCGGATTCGGCGTTATGATCGGTCAGATCGCCTGTTAATCAAACTGCCGGCGGAGGGTCAATTTATGGACCACATGAGGCTGATTCAGCACAGGACGTCCTATATAAAATCAAACTCAGCTCTGTTGTTTTCCTAACCCTGCATCCTGCTGGGCTGTTTAAATGACCAGGAAGCTTCCTGTTTCTGAAAGACGTCAATGCATTTCTTTTCGGTCTTTTTCATGAATGGTCACAGACCCCAGGTCACGTTCACAGAGTACACCCTCCCTCTTTCCCTCCCAGGCTCTCCCCCAGGGGGCGTAAAGAATGAACATGATCGATATACCTGCAGTTCTGGCCTCGCCGGTCAAGAGGATGATTCCATTGAGAGCAAACCTCCCAGCTGTTACAGCAGAGGAGAGAGCAAAAACTTATTGAGATTAAAAAAAAAAAAAAAAAACTGTATGTGTGTGAATGTCAGAATGAGAGAGATAGAGAGATAGAGTGAGAGAGAGAGAGAGAGAGAGAGAGAGAGAGAGTTGATGTAGTGGTGTACAGGTAAGTGTGGCTGGGCTGGTGCATTGCAGGTGAGACTGAGCTCTGCAGTGTTTTGCAGATGACCCTTCTCAACACACACACACTCACAAGGACATACACACATATACATATTCACCAGGGCACATACACATAAATACTGACAAGGACACACACACAGATGTTGGTACACTTATCATTAAGAGCACATTCCAGAAGTGTAATGGTTTTAATACGGAGCTAATGACATTTCCTATCCCCTGACACTAAACCTACCCATGACAAAAAGCTTTCTGCATTTTTAATAATTTTTTTTAACTTTATTTAGTTATTTGAATTCTGAGGACATTTGTATGTCCCCATAATGTAGGGTGTGTGTCCTGAAACCTGAATACAGTAACAGAACAGTTTATCCTCATAATGTAGATCAAAACAGTGCAAGTAGTCACTATTTACTCTTAATGCAAATCCAAAACTCTCACTTTACGGTCTCATTTTTTTTTATTTCTTTATTTCTGTATTTAGAAAATACAGTCTGCGAGTCTGCGCCAGTTTAAGATGGTTTTATTGTTCAGAGGAAAATTTTATTGCTCAGATATTCTTCATTCACAGCTCAGAAGACGAGGACTTAAGTAGCAGTGTTGTTTCTGATTGCCCTAAAATTCTTTAGGAAAACAAATAGGCACAATTGATTTGACATACAGTAAGAGCATAGAGCTATACAAAAAGACATATTTGATCTTGGAAGAATTTGTTTAGAAATGTTGGAGTTCATAATGAAACCTCTGACTTTGCAGACTTCATCTTGGTAAATCGGTTTATCGCTTCATTCTAAAGGATAGATGAATACTGGGGCATTTTTTTCCCAAGACAATTCTAAGCAGGAGCCTTATTTTTGTTCTCCATTTAATCCTATTGTCTAGGAGAAACAATTGAGATTTTAAAGCGAATACAGGGCTCCCCCATACCCCTTTCTGTGGGTGGTTTCCCAGCTTGGCCAAGCTGGTATATAACTGGCTTATCCAGTCAGACAGCTGGGCTCCCAGGTCTGTGCATCTTTAATACAAACAAAACAGACCAGTCTGGATGGGAGACCAACAATCTCTTTTGGCCTTTTTTTTCTTTTTTTTTTCTTCTCCAGCACAGAACTACATTAATCGAAGCTGCATTTCCATCAGCATTCCATTATTGTTAAAACTGTTCAAAAATATGGTAAACAAAACAAAGCTGACATAAAATAAAATATACATATTACATTGATAAACTTAAATTATATATACGTAACAATAAAAATAAAAATCACCCAACAAATTTACCACAACTTAAAGTAAAATGAAAAAATATACATATTTTCTATATATATATCTATATTTTTACATATTAAAAAAAATTCAAAATAATAATAAATATTATAATAGTATATAAATGATAATAAATTACACTCATTTCCATCTGGAGATCATTTTATGCTGTACCAGGGTTATGTAAAATCTTTTTTTTCCCCTCTCAAACATACAGAGATGCAGCCAGTTTAAAAGTCTTGTTCACATCTAAATCAATTAGATTACAGCATTCAAATCCTAAACAGATTACGCTAGTTTTCACTTCCTAAATCAATCGGTCTTCACTATCAGCCAATCAGACTCCCCCTGTCATTCTGACCACAAATTCACCTGATCACAGTTCAATTTCAAGAACAACACAAAGTATGAAATTACAGCATTTTGTCAACCTGATATCTAACCGAGAACAGACATTCTATGGTGGCAACAGTAGCAGGTTTATGCAGCTTTATGCAGAGTTCATAATTTAATCATTTTAGCATTATTTCTGAAATGAAGAGGACAAAAAAAAAAATGCTGCTTTAGCATTGATCAAAGCTATACATCAGGCCAGCTGCAGCTCAGTTTCTCCAGGTTCTTTGCTTTTGCTCAGTTAATAATAAGACTGTATCAGGCACTGTAAATATTTGATGGCGTGGAGGTACAGAGAGGGAGAGTGGGTGTGAAATAAATCTGTTTTCATCCCCTCTTTTACATTATACCTCTCTTTGCCTTCCTACACTTTCTTGAGGCTTTTGTCTTCCTACACTTTCTTGTTGTTCTCATTCCAGTATTTAAATTCCTCGTCATCTTCTTCTGTGCACGCAGCATATTTTTCTGTTTGTGTTCACGTCGTGTGCCATTCGGCGGGCCATAAAGCATTCTGATGTATGATACATCACACCTTTCATTATCAGAGCGCAAAGTCTGATCCGGCTTTCAACCTATTCATTACCAAACTAACTGATCCTTGTCTAAAACAAGCCGCCATCTGATCTGTGTTCCAGCAGGCTCATTTCACACCCACCATTACAAAGCCACTAGCAAAAAAATACAAATAACTGTCAAGAATGCAGGGGAAATCGACGCAATGTTTGGTGTTCCCTCCGGGCGAGAGGGTCATTTGAGGCTTTCAGAGTTGTACGTGAGAGAGTGACTCAGACCATTAATGGACCGTGGACACACGGCTTTGATAGGGGTCATTACGGAGTAACGCCGGTAAGTGGCCGTTAGAAGAGGAGGACAACTGTGAGAGGTACGTATGAGAGGATCGTGTAGGGTCATGATAATGGGAGAGAAGATTCGGCTGGTTTATTAAAAGGACAAGCAACCCTGTTTGACTGTTATAATTATCAGGTCATTTTCAGCCGAGGTTCAGTCTCTCGTTGTAATGCTAGAAACGAAGTCCACCCACCAGATGCCCACAGTCTGCTCGATTCGGCAAGCTCTGATCTGATTGGCTGACTAGTAAGGGCACAAAAGGGTTTTCAAAAGCCTTATTAGGATAATAATATTTTCTCATGGGGATGTCTGCGTTCTGTAAAAATAAATTTGCCCGACATGTCAGTGAAAAAACTCATGCGTTTGGATGATGATTTATTCACGGTGGAGGAGTGAGCTCTGGGATCCAAGCCGGGAATGGGAAAATACCTGGGAAAATAGTATCCTATTTATTATTCGATTAATTAAATATTCTTTTTCAACATAGAAACAATGATGTGATATGCACTGAAGAAATCGCACAGTGAAAAGTTGGAGATGTGAATTCAGACGGCAGTTCAATTTCCACACAACCTTGGTGTTTGTCAAAAAATAGTCGGTATTTTTTTATAGTGACGGTGGGAGAAAAACAGACATTTCTGGATTTGAACGGTGAAAGAATCACCGATTAGCCCCTATAAATATTGAAATTACCTCAAGTCCCCATAAGAAACAATTACCATCCAAATATGTTAAATATAAATATAGATCTTATGTATGAAAGCGAGGTTGTGAGGGATACGCTTACCGTGTTTTCAGTGGCATCCACGGTAAAAAACTGTAAAAAGCTACTTATAATTTTCCACAGATCATTGTCTGAAATACTTTAGGAAGGTATTTTTGCAGTGTTTCGTCAGCAGAACAATCCAAAAACACTTAAAATAATTGTAATAGTAGTTCTTCAGTGTCCCTCACAGCCTCACTTGTATTCCCGTTAAAAACTCAAAGACGGCACTGCTGCAAATAAGGTCTACGGCAGGTAAAAACAAAACACGGATGCTTCACATGTCAATCAGATGGGCGGTGCTTGGCAAGAATAAGCTGGAATGTGAACTCGACTTTATGCCATTATGTACATGTGAAAATGAAATCAACCATGAGAATGTTAATTTGCGAAATAAAAAATGGAAACCGACATGAATTTCATGCCACATTGTTGATTTCACCTTAAAGTCTAAAATGTGTAGCTGGCAAGTTTGGTCTGCTCAGGCAGGGTTTCGAATCCGTGTTTGTCATGGCTCACATATTTCATCTCCTATAAAAAGGAGAAGATAGAATAATCAATACTAATAAATCACGTTTCATGTATGACTGGGTACAGGAATGAATGAATGCACACAAGTAATCAAAAACAGCACGCCGTAGCTCACAGAGTTAAAGGGTCAGTCGATAGGGATTAAGGGATCATAAAGGCTTTGTCTGAAAATCTAGTGAGATGACTAGCTGTCAACATGAATCATATGTTCTAACCTGTTTCACAAGTCAGTGTCCTCACAATAACACAGATATCTTGGTTTCCTTTTCAGCCTCAGTATCTGGTTGCCATAAGAATAACTTCACAAGCTTCCCGAGGCTCCGTGACATACAATTTTGTCTAGATGGCAAACATAAACATATCCTGGAACTCGCACGAGTCCAAGTACACAGTATGTCACATTTGAATCTTGCAAGACTTTTCGCAGGATTTTCCATCTAGACAGTATAAATAGCTTCTCAGTTCAGTTAGTTTGCTTAGCTTGTAGCTTCTCATGTGCAAGTGTTATGCTTCCATCTGAAAAGTTCATTTTCTGAGGATGTTCACTTTTCACTTGAATGTTATATGGGAAATTACATTTTAGGGTTTTAGCTTCTAATGTTAATTTCATGTTGATGGTGCAGTTGTCTAAGCGCAAAAAACATATTCCTTTGCTGTATAGAACTACTTGGATTGCACTTTGTCATTGAGCTTGTTGCTTGCAGGATTGTCTTACTCATGCAGGATAAATGCAAATTAGCACTTAGAAGGAGTCAGAATATCTTGAGACTTTGCATTTGAAACATGCCCAAAAGCTGTCTAGGTAAGCAGCTTATGAGGTTTAAAGCAGAGGAAACATGAGCAACTGATGATGAGGTCATCCCAACGAGACACGGGCGAGCAGCAGTTCTAAGGTGTTTACAGATTGCCAATAAGAGCGCTCATGTGTTCATTTGAAATGGACCCCATCAAAGCTAAATCAACGGTGTATTCATTTGTGCCTGCACATGTTAGTGCGTATTTAGGAAAGTAACTGATTGTGTGTTTATGACGGAGCCATTGAGAGGCTTAATTGTCTCTGTAATCCTTAATGTTTTACATCATCGACGGTTTGTTCTTTAGGCTGCTGAAAAATTGTTGCAATGTCTTATTCTCTCTTCCTTCCTTAGCCTCTCTGACTTTTAAATGCCAGACCTTTTGCAGAAAAAGGTCATGTGCTGAAAAATGTTAAGCATATCATGTTAACTGATCACTGGAAGCCGACAGATCTCTGTTCAATTAGTGTCCCCTATTTGATGAAGTCACTGGGTACCACAATGCAACTCTGTCTCAGAGTCAGGGAAAATCAAGGTCAGGCTTTTACAACTTGGCTGACGGAACCAGAAAGAATATCCAAACGGAGTGCATTAAAACGTTTATGCCAGGCTCAGACTACACAATAGTCACGCGATTTTGACTCCTAAATTCTTGTTGTGTCATGGCCAAGAAACATGTCAGACTACACGCTGCTTCCAGACCAATCATCGGTAACCGTCTTTAACAACGTCAGTGATGTCATTGAGAAGGCGGAACTAGTGACTGACTTCACAAGAGTGTGAACAAACAATGGTCGTACTAGCCTAATTCAGTTCTCACCAAGTTGCTAAAGGGCCTCCGCTATAGTGTCTTTTCTCACTCTGTCATTTATATGATATCTATCATATCATATAGCTAGGAGTATTGATGCCATAGCTCCAGCAAGCTTTCCTCTATTGCATAATTCCACCAAGCCATTCCCAAACCAATACAATTGTCTTTCTTTTGTTTTCGCCAATTTTGAAAGCTGTGTACGGAAGAGCTTCTGTGCTCCGATTGGTCAATGTCACGTTGTGGTTGTGGAGGACCCCAAAAGAAAAAAAATCTAGTCTTTCTGCCCTGACGTTTTGAAGCGTTGCAGATGCAGCATTGGTTGTTGTCCACCATGCAACACCATATGAAACAAAATTTGATTCTTAAAGCATTAGTTCTCCTTCAAATAAAAATTAGCCCAAGCTTTTCTCACCCTGAAGGCACGCCAGGAGTATATGACTTTCTTCTTTCTGAAATATTTTAATAAAAATCCTGACACATCCGAGCTTTATGATGGCAGTGAACAGGGGTCATGGGTATGAGCTGAAGAAAGTGCTTCCATCCACATCCATCCATCATAAACGTACTCCACGCGGCTCCGAGGGTTTAATAAAAGCCTTCTGAAGCGAAGTGAGTATTCAAATTACGAAGAAAGTGTGTCAGTTACACTATTTCCATAAATTCAATAGGGGAGGCGTAGGACATAGAATACGCTTTTTGGACTGCAAGAGTTACACTTTCTTCGTACGTTGAATGCGGAAGATTTTTACTTCATAACTTCTTAAATATGGATATATGTTTTTACACAAACGCATCACTTTGCTTCAGAAGGCTTTTATTAAACTCCCGGGGCCATGTGGACTACACGTTTATGATGGATGGATGTGGATGGAAGCACTTTCTTCAGCTCATAGTTCACTGCCATTATAAAGCTCTGCGGCGTTAGGATATTTATTAATATTTCTCTGATGGTGTTCATCAGAAAGAAGAAAGTCATATACACCTAGGATGGCTTGAGGGTGAGTAAAGCTTGAAGTAATTTTCATTTGAAATTGAACTAATCCTTTAAGTCCAAATGCCCATTGTCGTTTACGAATCACCACGACGCCGTACGTCAAATGGATCGGGCCAAAACGGGTATATGATATCAAGCAGTCTGAACCCGGCATAATAGAGCTTTTTTATATTCATCATTTGTCTTTGACATTATCGTGCTTAGGAAGAGATCTACCCAAACGAAAAGAGGGAAAAGAACAGGTACAGAACTGGATTGTGGATTTCGGCTGTGCGGAATGGATTTAAATAGGGTTATATGATGCGTACTCTGTTGTTTGTAACCTAAAGCCTTGTGAAATATTTAATAAAACATGCAAGAATGTGTAGTACTATGAACGACAGGCGTGCCGCTTCTGCAGAACTCTGTGAAGCTTTCTGCAATCTCTGCACACACTGAAGAGTTTGCTCATGAACACAGAAGTAATGATCACAAGCCACATGTCATCATTGTGAGCCCTGTTGGTGCTGATATGTGTGTTGTGACAGAATCAAACTAGAATGACAGCAGAGGTTCAGGTGTGATGATGGATGATGGGAAATGTTTTGTCCCCCCTTTCAAAAACTAATAAGCCCATTTGTTTTGCATTTATAACTACGGTGAGTTGTCTGCATTACCTGCATATAAAGGTTTTATTTTCGATTTATTTATTGATGATCAGGGCTGTTCTCATGTTGGACTCATATGGACTGGTTCCTCAATTCCAAATGGATATGTGTTTGTGTTCAAACATCTTCACACGTTGCATTATGCCTCTAGCACTGTATATCTATAGCATAAGCAATTTTCACTGTTTCTATTAGATCACACTATCTGCTTGTGTTAGTGTGTGCGTTTATGAATTGATAAATGTGCAGATTTCCCACTTGAGCGCTTGCTCGCACATTTGTGTGTTTGCGCGCACATACGGATGATTGAAAGGAGTGTGTGTAAGTGTGTGCGCACTACCTTCATCGTAACTCATTCATGATTTCTTGTTGAGTGACACATTGGGGCTGCCTGCGGTTGCTAAGCAGTCTCTCTCTGGTTCCACCTCAGGACCCTGTCGCGGTCTTTCCTGCCGAGCCCGGCTCACACGCTACCTGCTGCAGACCCCAACACACCGCAAATCACCCAATAAATGTCTGCTTGACCCAATAAACGTCAATCATCTGCCCCTGCACAAAAAACTACATTTCCCAAGCCGAGCTTTCGCGAGACGCAACAGAGCTCGATGTCCTTCACAGAGGTCAGTAAGTCTTGCTGCAGTGGACTAAGGTTTGACAGTGTAGCGCGTAAATCACGTGATCCGCAGTATCGTCTGATTCGTTACAATGTGGCAAGATTTTTACAGAGGCAAAAAAGGGTAAGACTAATGAAAATAATAGAAAGAAAGAAAGAAAGAAAGAAAGAAGAAATCAGTTTGGAATGACACACTGTTAAAAAATTACTGTAAATTTTACAGTATGATACTGGCAGCAGGGTTGCCAGCCAGTTACTGTAAAATTTACCATAGTGTTACTGTAATTTAATGTATTTACAGTAAATAACTGTATTTTTTAAATTATGAAGGGTCAATTTACAGCAATATTCTGTACATTTGAGTCAAACCAACAAGAGACCCCAGAATGCATTGCAGTTTACAGCAATATGCTGTATTATTAAACAACAGCCAGCGGCTGTAAAATAATGCTGTAATTTTTACAGTAATTCATTACAGTGCATTAAGGCATGGAAGCTTGTTTCCGCCACTGAATAAAAAATAAAAAAAGACAATTGCGCCTTTTTATCTCAGAATTGTGAGAATTTTATTATCAGAATTAGACGTTTTAACACGCAGTTGTGCGTTTATAACTCATAATTCTGAGGAAAATAAAATCAGAATTGTGAGATGTAAAGTTTATATGTCTCAATCGTGACTTTTTTTTCTCGTAATTGGGACATTTCAATTTTGTATCTCACATTTCTGACTTGCGCAAGTGTGACTTTTTATATCGCAATTCTGAGATTATTTTGTGGGGGAAACAAGGTGAGTAAATGCTGAAACTAATCATATTATAAAAACAAGTTGTTCCAATCCTGGATGCTCAATATAAAGGCCTAGATGTGCTAAAATACACTATATATAGTGTATAAGATATATAGTAACAGCTACTAAATATAATTAAAATATTTGATAAAAATGTTACATTGGCAACTAAATGAAATAAAGAAATTTAAGTTAAAGTACCAATATTACAAAAGCTAAAAATGAAAAGAACAGAAATAGAGATAATACAAATGATGAAAGAATTGAACACGATGACTAAAACTTAATTAAAGTGACAAATGAAAATCTGAAAAAAGGCCCTTTAAATTCATAATAAATTCTGTAACACTAAATAAAATAATACTAAAATAACAGTGGCCAGGGAGTAAAACACCTTATATATTTATTAAGCAGTAACACTTTCATAAAAGCAAGCAGGCACTCAAAACTGTGCTACACTGTGAATAAAGTCACAACTATGAGTTGTGCTTTCCACTCCTTTACACCCCCTAGAAATTAAATCAGAAAATCTTTGGTCAAGAAGTACTATTATTTTTATGTGTTGACTAACATACATGTAAGGCACATGTAAAGCTTCATGATTTCATGTGAAAAAAACTTCATCATTTCAAATGTGCATAATTATATTTAATGTAAATGCATGATATACAAGTTTCAACTGAAATGACATTGAAGTATATTTTAGTTTACCATTAAAGCTTGTCAGTACATTCATCAGTACACTTATCTATCAATAGACATAATTATGAAATTACATATGAAGATAAGTCTTACTTAAGTGCATTTGATAAAAATGTAACATATAAAACATTTTCATGTAATTGTGAATAACAGTGTCCAAAAACATTACATAAAGTGTATTCCTTTAAAGTACATAGGCAACAAGTTCTCTTTACAAGTGTACTTCTTTATCACATATGTTAGCAAGAAAGAAAGAAAAAAAAACCCTGTACACCCTAAAAATCAAATAGAAAGTGCTGCGTCTGAATTTGCTTAATGTAGAGAAGGCACAACACAGTTGGTTTGAAGCCTACTTTTTGACTGTTAAAAAAAAAAAAAAAAGTACATTTTGTATTGTTGTGTGTAGTATGAATGAATTTGGATGTACTACACTATGTTATCATTGTCATGTGACCTATGGGGTCCGTTACATCAATTGTGTGATACATACTATGTATCCGGACACTATCCGGTTAGTAAATTGTTGTTTTTTTGTTTATTTTTTTTCTTGCATACTATATAGTAGGGAAGTATGCTATTCGATTCAGCATAGCAACACCCTGGCAACCACCCACAACACCCCAGCATTATTGGAGGGACTTATGCACTGGCATTTCACACATTTGATTAAAAAATGTTAAAAATTGCATTGAGCCCGTATAATGTTTAAATTACACTGTTTGTGCAGGGTGGATAGACATTTTCTAATAGCGAACAAATGGAAAAAGAACATGCCACATCTTTCCATATTGTTTCTGCCTTCTACATTGCCACAGCACTTTCGAGCTATTCTAGAATAAGCACACATACAAAGCTTTGCATTGTTGAAAAGGCAAACAGCATTAGCTCAGTACATGCCTCGCACAGCAGGAGGCAGACACACTATGGTGACAATAACAGCTCACACACAAAGGTGAGAAGCCAAAAACAAGTGCGGCAGACTCACCTGTAGCTTGTGTTATAATGTGTGTAATAGTATGCGAGTGTGTGAACGGCTGGTCTGCGGTCATGCTAAAGTCCTTGATGAAGGACTCCTGCTAATTCTTAAGATTCTTCCACTTATGTTTGATAGATTTGTAAAGTTACAAAAAAGACACTTAGAAAAAAACGTAGAAAAAAGAGGTTATACCATGGAAAAGTTACATATTCTTTAAGTACATTTATAAAGGAAATAAAAATACTTTTATATTAAGCAAAGAAATTGAAGACAAGTGATTTACATGATTCGAAAATGATAAAAGTGTTATTGAAGATATCTATTTCAAATAAATGCTGTTCTTTTGAACTTTATATTCATCAAACAATCTTAAAAAAAAAAAAAAACGTATTAAGGTTCCCACAAAAATATTAAGCATCACAATTGTTTTCAACATTGATAATAATATGACATGTTTCTTGAGCAGGAAATGAGCATATTAGAATCATTTCTGAAACACTAGAGTAATGATTAATGAAAATTCAGCTTAATAAATGACATTTTAAAACATATTAGAATAAGGCAATGGATGAAAAATGGATAAAGATGCATTCGATAACAGAAAACGCATTTTAAATTGGTAATAAATTGCATTTGGTACATGCAGTTTTGGTGACCATGATAGACTTATTTTTTACCGACCCTAAACTTTGTATATACACGTGTTTTTTAGCATTACTTCTATAATCTAAGGCTGGGCTAGACACAAAAGCTATCCTTTTTCACACTAAAATTAAAATCTGTCATCATTTACTTGCTTCCAAGCTTCAAAAATGTCATTAAAGCTGGTAAACTTCTACATGCAGTTTCCTGAGAATAAATGAAACATTGCACCTGGTTAGGACATGTAGCTGCTAATGAGAAAATCCACCTCAAGTAAACTTGCTTTTCCAAAGGCACAACAGAGATAGGACACAGATTCCCTTTGCAAGGTTTGATCCCAGATTGTTAACCACTAGGCCACACCACCCTCAGCTTTCATACAGCACATTGTCTAGTACAATCAGATAGATGTTGACGCCTGCAGGTCGTGTTGACTTTGCGCATGTTGTGGATATGTGTTGTGTACTGCATGGGGTGAACATGCTGAACACCTGCTCCACCATTTCACCACTCCTTTCATCTCTCTTTGTTCCTTATCAGTGCAAGAGAGAAATAAATTTAGACTTCTGGAATAGGCACAGAAGAAAAAAAAAAAGTAATTAATAAAAGAGGCCAAAGTGCCACTGGGACTGTGTTTATCTGTAAGACTTCTAATTAATTTGCACACCGAGTCCTGTGGACATAAGTCTGTGTGTGTTTTGCTTTCTCCCAGAGCCTTTCTTGGAGCGTTCCTCAATTCACAAATCTTGGGCATTTCTTTTTTAAAACCCTCATGTTCCCTTCCTCACAAGAACTTTTTATTACAATTAAAATGCACCATAAAACAAAAGAAGACCACTGAGAGTGCTTCGTCTGAGTGTGTTTATGTGTATGAGCCGACAGACAATGTGTCTCATCTTTACAGTTGCGCTTTTAGAAATTTCTCCCATGTGTGGTATTGGAAAGTCTGATTCATTTTCATGAATCAATTCACCCTAAATGGTCCTTACACTCCTTCATCACACAGGACATTCTGATTCATTATGGTAAATCAGTTCATCCAAAATGGTCCTTACACTTATGCATGGTGCTGGCAAGTCTGATTCATTATGGTGAATCACTAAATCCTAAATGGTCCTCTCTCTCTTAAGTAGCATTATAAATGCTCATTCATTCTAGTGAATCAGTTCACCAAAATTGGTTCTCTATCCTATGTAGCATTACAAAGACTAATACTTTCTACTGAATCAGCTCATACTTAATGGTCCAATTACTCTCATGCACACAGTAGCTTCGGTAGGTCTGATTCATTATGGTGAACTGGTTCATCCTAAATTATTCTCCCTCTTATGTGGCACTATAAATACTGATCCATTTTTTGAATCATTCTAAATAGTCCTCACCCTCATATTTTCTAGAAATTCAGATTCATTAAGATAAATATGATTTTTTTTTTAAAAATCCAATTTTTAATTCAAGTTCCTATTACTTGGTAAAGTAAATTAGGGTGATTTTAATGGTTATGTGTATTTAGTGTAAACTCACTGGTTCAAGTCTAATACTGTCATCCTTACTGAGATTATTGAATCTTTTTTATTGATTCATTCCAGTGTTGTCAAAAGTATTGATTTTGGTAGCAAGTCAGTACTGATATTTTAAAAATATGATGATACCAGGATTTCCCCTTAGGATTTTGAGAGCTGTTGAGTGGATTCTTAAACATCTCTGATTGGCCATTGTATTCACGTGCTCAACAGATATGTATATATATATATATAATTAAATTAAATTGTTATTCTGATAATATAGTTTGGCAATAAAAATATCATTAGAAAAGAAAGAGAAGCATTTTCAGTAGTTTTACAGAACTGTGCATCATTACTGCTGTGGATCAGAAGAAGTTGTACCACATAAGGCCCAAAATAAGGATGAAATGGGCAAATTATTTACGGAAAACGTCAATTTTTACTCCCAAACAAAACAATGAGAAGGCTCTGTAGTTTCACATCCTCCTGCTGGCAACCAGCTGAAAGTTAAATAACACACTTCCTCGCAACCTGCCTCGTTTACATCCGAGTGAATGTAAAAATATTGTGTGCAAATCTATGATTACCTGGAAATCAACTTTAAGTTCATAGCTCTCATCCCTGCGGGGGGCTTTACATCCACAGTGATATTTACTCGCTCCTTCTACATGCAGCTTTATGAAAAACCCCAGTGTGAATCAGGGATTCCCGCCAGGTGTCGTGGAGCCCATGGCCGCCACAAAATCTGCAGGTACTCAGCCCATCAGATCTGCATGGAAATATGTCAGGGGGATTATAAAAGCCTAGTCACCTAATACAACCCCGTTGCAGCTCAATCCATGCACACAGACAGGAGGTCTTTCATATGATAATACCGCAGTGATTGCACTCCACCTGACATATGCTCTCTCTCCCTCTCTGTCTGTCTGCCTCTATCTCTCTTTTTCTCTCTGAACGCCCTTTGGAGACAGTCTGGAATAACCTTTGACACAGCTATCTATACACACACTCTCTCTAGGGAAGGACTGAAATAATCCTTTGGTATTTTCATGATTCCTTGAGGGTTGAATTTCATTGGCATGAGGACATCTAACATGGAACGGTTGGAGACGCAGGACCATATCTCTAACGGCGCACACACATGTTCTTCAGTGCCCTGAAGCCTTAGCTTTAATTAGCTTATGAAATATTAAATGCTCATCTGGCATTGTTCTAAGTAAAGGCTGCGTGTGGCTGGGAATATTTAGAACAGATCGAAGCCTGAACCTCCACAAAGACCTTCTTTTGTGCCTTATGTTCTTGTTTACCTCTTACACCGTGTCGTAACCTGGCGCGATGCGACAAGCTGCTGTTTCAGAAACGCAGCATATCAGAACATATTTGAGGTTTTAATATATTGTCATGTAGGATTTTGGACCGATTATTTCACGGGGACAGGGCTGGAAAGGATAAAACCTCAGATTTCAGCATTTAGTTCATGCATTCCCTGGGAATCAAACCCATGGACTTGGAGTTGCTAGTGCGATGCTCTACTGTTGAGCTATAGGAACGTCTCATTTAAGTGTTTTTAACACGTACTGTGTAGACACATAGTACCTATTAGATTGTGTGCATTTCGTGAACTGTTCATGAACAATTGTTCTGAAAATCTAATCAGATTACATGAATTTTTGTCATCCAGTGCAAATATCGAAGAGATGAAGAAATGTCGTTCGCAGGGGAAGGGGAAGTTATTTTGATTAAAGATTATGAGGGCACATGAATAATAATAATGATGTGCACGGATAAATCATTTATAGTAAATATTAGCTAAAATTTTAATTTCGGTGGATTCCCTATGATTGTCACGGGTGCATGTCCAAGGAAGAAGCGCACAATGAACGAAGCTTTAACATATAACTTTTAATACAGCACGGAGACTAAATACACACATCACCATGAAACAACATCAACGACGGACAACGACTGACTGAAAACACAAGGCTTAAATAAAACAGGAACAAAAGGAGGTAGTGAGACTAACTAGACACAGTTGACAGAAATGAACTGATAATGAGCTCAACGAGAAGACAAGGGATATGACAAAACAGTCCAAACAGATATACATGTAACATTACCGCCCCCTCCCGGAAGGCGCGAATAGTACAAACAGGGAGGGGGGAACGGGCACCCTGGAGGCCGTGAATGGGTGCAGGCAGGTCAGGTGACCTCCAGGGTGGATCCGGGAGCTCCGGCAACGAGGGCTGAGTCCAGGGTGGCGGCCAGGATGGGTCAGGGAGTTCAGGCGACCAGGGCGTGGTCCAGGGGGGCGGGAGCTCAGGCGAGTCCAGGGAGCTCAGGGCGGAGTCCAAGGTGGTGTGGCCTTCCGACCGTCTGCTCTGCCACTGCAGCCACAAGTATCTGCCCCCCAAAATAAAAAAAAAATTATGGGCAGAGCCCCCACTGGGGCGGACTCCAACGTCGGAGCAGACTCAGCTGGCTTTGGAGATACAGGCACGGGCTTTGGAGGCTCTGGAGCGGATTCAGGGAGCTCTGGAGCGGATTAAGGGAGCACTGGAGCGGATTCAGAGAGCGCTGGAGCGGATTCAGGAAGAGCTGGAGGGCCTTGGGCGCTGTGGCCAGGAGAAGTGCTGGACAGAGGAGGAAGTCAGTATTTAACTCCCTGTGGGGAAGTACTGGCGGACTGGAATGGCCTGTACCGTAGGACGGGTATGTGCAGGGTATCAGCGTGGGGTGAGTGGGAGAGGCTGTGTGTACCTCCAATGAGACAGGATGTGGATCCCGATTAGTTAGAACCTCTTCGACTTCAAAGTAGGAACCATTTAAATAAAGAATAAGATTAATTGACTCGAGGAGGGAGAAATTACAAGCAGGTTCATCATAATAACGGATTGTATCTGCATCCAGACCCATACGGAAGCACAGAATCAGGGCAGCGTCATCCCAGCTCACCAGATGAGAAAGTTCGAGGAAATCCTCCACATACCAACGGACGACCATCCTGCTGCAAACCCATCCTCCACTGCCGGCATAATGCAGACCGAAATGTCTGTCACGGTTTTGGGTCTGTCGTTCTGTCAATGTGCGTGTCCAGGGAAGAAGCGCACAATGAACGAAGCATTAACATATAACTTTTAATACAGCACGGAGACTAAATACACACATCACCATGAAACAACATCAACGACGGACAACGACTGAATGAAAACACAGGGCTTAAATAACACAGGAACAAAAGGAGGTAGAGAGACTAACTAGACACAGGTGACAGAAATGAACTGATAATAAATTCAAATGAGAATCCACAGAAACACAGAACCTAAGACAAGGGATATGACAAAACAATCCAAACAGATATACATGTAACAATGATAATATACTGTGATTTTGTTATTCCAGTGCTAAAAAAAAAAACCTGAAGTGAAAATGATAGATAGGAATATGAAATTGCCCAGCACTTCTTTTTATTCAGGAGTAAAGAACTTCCCATGAAGGCAGCCTTAGATACTTCATCCACAGCTGAAGTCAAGACAATTGTTGCAACATGTAAGAAATAGTTTGCTGCAGTTCTCACTCATTTCTCACCAACACTGAGAACTGACTGTGGTAAAACCCAGAAACCGATTCAGTCACATCAAGGCTATAATATGATTCAAGGCACGCATGATCAAAGTTGACTGTTATGCTTTATCTAATAGTAGAGCTGCAGATGTTGATATCTCCTGATATAATAAGTTTAATCTCTCTACACGCCTTTGAACTTTCTGTCTATGGCTTTCCCAGAAACAATATTGTGTTTGTTTATAAGTATGTGTATAAGAAAGACTTCATGCAAAAATAACCATGACTGACTAAGATGTTCCGGCTCACCCATTTTTCTTTGAGATGTTAGTTACTTCACTCCGTTGTTAATATAAGTGAATCCCACAGGTCATGACATACACTAAAACAGTGCTGTCCCAGTAATGAGCAGGTTCAAAATTTGACATTTCACTGATGTAAATTTGGCACTTAAACACTGTAGTGCAGCTGCAACATGGTGGCATTAAGCATAAAAATTCATAAAACATCCATTTGCATATTCCTTAGGGCAATACATTGCGGTCCACTACACACGACGGGTAAATGCATCAGTGTCTAGGCTAGAAATCTTCAAGTGAGAACCTTGGTGAAATAGGCCTAGTCTATTCTGGGCCTATCCTCTAATTTCATCATGAATATTATGAAGTGTACCTCTTTATTTAACCTACAATACCAGTAACATCACAGGTATACACCATAAATATGCTGACATTCATGTATGTGGGCAGTGATTATTTTGCATGCAGCCAAAAGGAATTTGTATGATTCAGACTTTCTAACCTTTTTTAAAAACAAACAAAAAAAAGAAAAACATAAAAGATGTCCAAATGATTCAAGCATTAAATTCCAAATCTTCAGAAGCTTCAATTGCTTTGTGTGAGACAGAGAAGTGACCCACTTTATAGAAAATTCTCACAGATTTCCCTTTCGAATGTGATATATATAAAACAAATGAATTATTCAATTACAATAGGTGGAAATTAATATATTAAAATATCAATTTTAATATTATTTATAAATATATTTACTTATATTTATATATACAGTGGGTACGGAAAGAATTCAGATCCACTTACATTTTTCAGTCTTTGTTATATTGCAACCATTTGCTAAAATCATTTAAGTTATTTTTTTTCCTCATTAATATACTCACAGCACCCCATATTGACAAAAAAAAAACACAGAATTCTTGACATTTTTGCAGATTTATTGAACAAGAAAAACTAAAATATCACATGGTATTCAGACCCTTTGCTGTGACACTCATATATTTAACCGGATATTGCTGTCCATTTCTTCTGATCATCCTTGAGATGGTTCAAACCTTCATTTGAGTCCAGCTGTGTTTGATTATACTGATTGAACTTGATTAGGAAAGCCGCACACCTGTCTATATAAGACCTTACAGCTCACAGTGCATGTCAGAGCAAATGAGAATCATAAGGTCAAAGGAGCTGCCTGACGAGCTCAGAGACAGAATTGTGGCAAGGCACAAATCTGGCCATGGTTACAAAAAATTTCTGCTGCACTTAAGGTTCCTAAGAGCACAGTGGCCTCCATAATCCTTAAATGGAAAATGTTTGGGACGACCAGAACCCTTCCGCCTGGCCAAACTGATCTGAGAGAGGTAAAGAAGAACCCAAAGATCCCTGTGGCTGAACTTCAGAGATGCAGTCGGGAGATGGGAGAAAGTTGTAGAAAGTCAACCATCACTGCAGCCCTCCACCAGTCGGGGCTTTATGGCAGAGTGGCCCGACGGAAGCCTCTCCTCAGTGCAAGACACATGAAAGCCTGCATGGAGTTTGCTAAAAACATCTGAAGGACTCCCAAGATGGTGAGGAATAAGATTCTCTGGTCTGATGAGATCAAGATGTATGTGTGGAGAAAACCAGGCACTGCAGGGAAAGATGAATGCGGCCAAGTACAGGGATATCCTGGACGAAAACCTTCTCCAGAGCGCTCAGGACCTCAGGCTGGGCCGAAGGTTTACCTTCCAACAAGACAATGAAAGCACACAACTAAAATAACGAAGCAGTGGCTTCACAACAACTCCGTGACTCTGTTCTTGAATGGCCCAGCCAGAACCCTGACTTAAACCCAATTGAGTACCTCTGGAGATACCTAAAAATGACTGTCCACCAACATTTTCCAGCATCCAACCTGACAGACCTGGAGAGGATCTGCAAGGAGGAATGGCAGAGGATCCCCAAATCCAGGTGTGAAAAACTTTTTGCATCTTTCCCAAAAAGACTCATGGCTGTATTAGATCAAAAGGTGCTTCTACTAAATACTGAGCAAAGGATTTGAATACTTAGGATTATGTGATATTTCAATTTTTCTTTTTTAATAAATCTGCAAAAATACAAACAATTCTGTGTTTTTCTATCAATATGGGGTGCTGTGTGTAAATTAATGAGAAAAAAAAAAGAACTTAAATGATTTTAGCAAATGGCTGCAAAATAACAAAGAGTGAAAAATTTAAGGGGGTCTGAATACTCATGTATATATGTTATGTATATTTACTTATTATGAATAAATACATTATTAACATTTTTGTTTGCATTCACATTTTTACCATTAAACATATGTTTAGATTTCACGGAATTAATTCCATGTTTTAATGGAATTTTTATTTTGATGCTGCATTATCCAGTAGCCTAAAGTTATCAGTTCATTTTCAATACATTTTTCTTCTTTTTTTTTAAATGATAATAGTAAAAAGGTTTCAAGTCAGTTTCTATAATGCTTTTTACAATACACATCATTTCAAAGGAGCTTTACATAATATCATGGTGTTAATGTTTATAAGATCTTAATATCTTCATAACTAATAGAGACATTTAGCAGATTAGAGCCGGGCGATAATATAGTTTACATTTTGTGATGATATAAACAATCAAGTAGTTTTAGTTAGATTTGTTGTACTGATGTATCACGTTACATCAGCATACTGTATGTATGCAGGTAAAGTTGGATGCACTTTATATACTGTATAGAGCTGTGCAATAACATTGTTGACATTTTGTGATGATATAAAAAGTGAAGCAGTAGAGATAAAAAAAGATTAAGATAAAAAAAACATATGAATAGGAAAGTAATTGATTCAATATAAAATAATACTAATAGTATTAATAACAATTAATTAATTAATTAATAAACCAATTAATACATTAATAAATGAATGATTGGAAGGACCAGTCATCATTCTGGGTGGACCCATCCTGGACCTTATCAAGCCTTGCTGCTGGAGCAGAATCGGTGTATCCAGGCTGCCACATTAACCAAGACTGATCATTAATTATCACCTGATTATACATGTGCTCACTGTGTGACATCACAATGAGAGGCCCAATGAAGTAGCCAAGTTCATCATGCCACAATTTCTGCCAAATTATCAAGCCGGATTCTCAATGTTCACTTCAGCAGGCAAATGATGCTGAATCCACATAGATCCAATCAGTTCCCCACAGAGCAGCGATTGACGGAGTGATGAAAAAATGAAACCAATGCCCAATATCTAATGAGAATGATGGAGAGGGAGAGTGCTACAGTCAAATTTAACACAGATATGTATGAAAAGTACATATTTGCAAAACTACCAAAAATACTAATTTGAGACCTGCAGATTATAATAATGGGAACATTGCTCACAGCAGATGAAGTAAATTTACTGTTGAATGCAACAGATTTGTTATAAAAGAGGAGCTTTAATGGATGCAGCAGTTGTGCTTTAAAACAGATTAAAGATGCAACACATTTGAGGCTGAAGAATTGAGCATTTACAGAACAACACTCTGTCAGCATGCAAAAAACTGGTTATGTGATGTAAATGTTAAACTGTATTAGTTTACAAATCATGGACTATGGTAAAAGTGGGTAGTACTGTCGCCTCACACAAGAAGGTCCCCGGTCGAGTCCCGGCTGAGCCAGGAGTCTTTTCTGTGTGGAGTTTGCATGTTCTCCTTGTGTCTGTGTGGGTGCAGTATAAACATGCAGTATATGTGAATTGTAGATGCTAAAATTGTGTGCGAGTCCCAAGCCCAGTACTCGTAATATGTATGTAAAGGAATAAAAGACTAGTGTTTAATTCAGCTGTAGTGTACTGTATGTATTGTGTTTTTGTCCATATAATATGAGTCAATTTTGCTGTTTTATGTTCAGTAGAATAAAGTCAGTCATACAGGTTTAGAAAGTCATAATTAACATTTCTGGGTGAACTATCTATTTGATTTATACCATTTAAAACACCAAAAATAAATAAATAAAGCTAAAACGAAAATGTCTCTTTTTATATGACTAGTGGACCAATCCTACCATTTCAAAATTGTTCTATAAAAATAAACCTGCACACACACACACGCATGGATGCACACATAGTGAAGGGGTGTATGCCCAGAGCAGTTGGCTAAATGACAGTCTTTCTCAGCCACTCAATCCCTTGGTGCTGGAAGCTGATTGACAGGCTTGTGCAGTGCTTGTCAATAACTATAAGCTGCAGGTGCTGGAGGGGGGACTCACGCCATGCTCTACTGTTCTGCTGCTATATTTGGGCCTGCCAGTTCCCAGGCCAGCCAACAGGGGCGCTCTATGGGGCCGGAAGGCAGAGAAGGGGTGGGAGGAGGGGCAGACAAAAGCAGACTGCAGGACACCCCGCTGTCAGCCGGTAAACAGGGGAAGTCCCGTGGAGCCCTGTTCGTCACCTATGGCACAAACAATGCAAATGCACCACGGCTGGACACTCTGTCTCATAGGAGAAAGATAGAAAGAGAGAGACAGCCGGGCTGTCATAAGTTACACAACCTAGCAGTAAGATGACAGCAGCTTGGAAGAATAGAACACAAACAACAGAAATTGAGCTGAGCAGAAAAATCAGGGGGGGGAGGTAAAAAAGCCATTTTCATTTACACAAACCAAGATGAAGCTGTTATAACAGTCATTATCAGGATTTTTATAAATAACTCTCGTGCACTTCTGACGCACTATCACCTCTAAGGAAAAGTGGAAGGCAGCAATCAGCGTCACTCGCACATCTGAATTCACCTGGCAGACCTGATCAACAAAATTTGTCAAGCCTGGGATTCATATGGTGGCTTAAGGATTAGCTTAACCACCTAGCTTAACCATTAAGACAATCATCCTCACAAGAAAAACCATGCTGGTTGACCAGCATCGAGTGAATACTAGAGCAGTAATGAGTACTAGAAATCAGCCGATATATGGCTTTTTTTTTTTTTTTTAAATTATCGCCATTAGGGGATACGTTTTATCTGTTTGGCCAATAAGTGTTGGAAATGGGACTTTTATTTTGACAATACTGACAAAGCTTCTTACAGATACATGCATTCCTAAACAGAAATATTAAACAAAGAAAGTAAATGGTATAGGAAATAATGCAGAATGCCAACTAGCATGAGGAATTATTATAGCCTTTGCCTTTCTATTACAAACAACTGAGAGGAAAATACTACAGTGTTTTTTCATTTGCCATTCATTTTCATTATTTAACTTTTAACAAGCAAAGGGAACACAGGCAAGCAAGAACAGAACAGAACCAAACTAAAACACAATGGAACTAAACATATCAGTGACATAACACCCTCTTCCCAGAAGACACATCCTCAACATGTCCAACAGAGAAGGGAGGGTTAAGGCTCTGGAGGTGGTTTAAGGGCCGGAAACAGATACTGGGTTCGCAGATGGGAACACCATAGAAGAGAGGATGGCGGGAGGAGCCATGAAGGAGATGAAGGCAGGTGGAGCCAGGACAAAGGCCTAGACTGAAACCGTTGATCAGAGGAGCGGTCTGACTAGCAGCGATGGAGCCAGGAGATTTGGAGACCCTGGCAGAGCTGAGTAGACCGGGCATGACCATAGGGCCTGGAGGCCAAGGTGTAGCCGCAGTGACAAGCAACCGAGGTGTCGATAGGGTGCCGGAGAACTGAGGTGAAGTCGGTGGGACTGAAGACCATTGTGACGCTGGAAGGAAGGTGGAGCCCGATGAAGCCGAAGGAGGAAGGAGGTGTAGCTGCAGGCCCAGAGGTCTGTGGTACAGGCAGAGCGATTACAGGCCAAGGCGAAACGAAAGGGATGAGGGAGGCCGGTGAAGCCATGAGGATGATGGTCTCAGGTGAAGCTGAAGGAGCCAAGGTGGTGCTGACTGGTTGACAAGCTGAGGTGGAGTGACAGGCTCAGCAGCCTAAGGCAGAGCCAGGGGATCCCCTTGCCAAGATGTAGCTGGAGACCGGAAGAACTGAGGCAGATCCGAGCAGCAGAGTGAAGCAAACACAGAATGAGGAGCTCCAGGGCTGAAGGGAACCAGCAGAAGCGGGGCCGGAGGACTACCATACTGAGGTAGAGGAGGTGGGAGAGGGAGGCTGGGTAGGACCATCAGAGTCTCAGGAGACTTGAAGCTAGGTGATGGCGATGGAACATGCAGCTCACCCTCAGTGGCAGGAGTGTGGGTGGGGCTTCCCTCCAGGCCCTCATACTCCACAAGTACACCCACTGGGATGAACGATATCGATTGCGGCGGTCTCAGGCTCTTTGTCTGTAGTGGGCTCAGCCATTGGAAGTGTGGAAGTGGGTAGGCTGGGCTCTAGATCCAGAGTGGAGCTGGTGATATCCTCCTCAGTGAGGCAGATGATGAACAGAGACCCACAGTTCACCACGAATCCTTTGGTTTGCTTCTTCTGTCAGTGGTTTATATTATATTATATTATAATATATTGAACGAATGTCCCCACCAGAAGCCTGCGATCACTAAAGGAGCGTAGGCTTGTGGTACCGTCACAGAGAGGCACAAAATCACTCTCCAGATCATTCTCCTTCACTGCTCCCTGCTGGTGGAATGATCTCCCTACTTTCATCAGGAATGCAGAATCCCTGGCAATATTCAAGAGACAGCTGAAAACTCACCTCTTCCGTGAACACTTGATCCCCTCATAAAAAAAACAACAAAAAAAAACCCTTTCCTTCCCTTTTCCTTTCCTACTCTAGCTTATGGTACTGAGCAATGTATGAAACTTGTATTGTGAGCACTTCCTGTGTTATTTGTCAATTCATGAAGAATCGCTTGTTTGTTTTCCTCACTTGTAAGTCGCTTTGGATAAAAGCGTCTGCTAAATGACTAAATGTAAATGTAAATGTAAATGTAAACGAAAAAGGATTAAAAAAAATGTGTATTTAAATTAAATAATTGGTATTATTTGTTTGGCAAACACACCCCTTTCTCTGTAAAAGAGGCTCATTTATGTAATGAGCTGGATTCACTCACTCCAGCACTATTTATTAGCATGGCACAATTACTGGCTATAAAAAAAGGATGTTTTTTTTTTCAGCAGACAGAGATCTTGTCTAGACATTGGGATAAACCACCGAAAAACCTATACTTGTCAAGCACTAGCCAGAAATATCATTATGAGGTAGAGATTAACAATGCAATAGAATAGACTGAATAATGCAAACTGCATAATGATGAATGGGGGCTAATGTTGTTCATATATAACCTGCCAATGCAATGACATCCATGGGTACATACAAAGAGCTGAAATTATTTCCCCCATCAGTACTTTTTGAAACGAGAAAGTAGATAGAGGGGCCATCCGCTTTGCTGGACACATATTGGCCTGGCTGTAACAGGCAATTACAGCATCCACAGGGTGAAGATTAGAGTCATTAACAGTGCTTAACACCAGGCAACGCACCTGTGAATTATTAAAGACCAGGGATACAGAACCTTACCTCAGCACTTCCTGTCCTAACAGAACTTACTGCAACATGTACCTTTACAAAAAATACAGACCTTTTACATAATTATGTAAATGCTATATGTATATAATATGTGAGAATTGTCATTCATTTGTTATGAATAACTACATTTCGCTTTCAGATAAAAAAGAGAAAATAACATAAAATTAAGTCAATTGTAAAATAGTTTATTCACTTAATGATGTTAAGTGTATCATTATTATTTTTCCATTCATTTATAGACCATTTTTTCATTGAATTTATTGAAAATAACAATATATATAATATATTTCAAAAGTTTGGGGTCAGTTTTTTTTTCTTCGTGTTTTTGAAAAAAGTCTCGTGATCACCGAGACGGCTTTTATTTGATTTTCTAACAAATACATCTCCCATTCACTTTCTCTATAAACATAAAAAATCAACAAAGTCATCCCTAAACAATAAGCTTTCGGATGAATCACATTACAAAATTTGATTCACAGCATAATAGAATTTGAAAATCGGAGGGGAAAAAGTTACTAAGACAAACACAAGAAAAAAATTTATATATATAAAAAAAAAAAAAAAGCCAGGCTGTGTACCTATAAAAAGAAAGAATGAATCACGCATCCCAAAAATCATTTTGAATGATGTAATTAAATCAGGCTGTATTTTGGCGTATTTTAAATGTATGTTCATCTTATGAAACACTTTGAGCTTAAAAAAACAGCTTCAGTTGGCAGCTTTGGAATATGGTAGCTGGTTAATCGCTGATCTAAGCTAGTCATTATCTATTATAAACCATGGTAAACCATCTTGGACCAGCAACAAACCATCTATCTACCAGCTGATCAAACCTGATTATCAAAGTAATCATAGTCAAAGTCAAAGTCAAAGTCAGCTTTATTGTCAATTCTACCATATATACAGCACGTACATACAGACAATTGAAATTCTGTTACTCTCAGACCCTCGTTTCATACAGATAACATAACAATAACAACAACAGTACAATAACAACATACAACCTAACAGTAGCAGCAACAACATAAGAAGAATTAGATAAATAGTAAAGTGAACAGGGCTGAACAGCTAATGATCATCATCATTAGACCAGTTATTAAGCAGAAAGAAAACAGTTGCCATGTTCCAAAACACAGCTACAACCAGCTTAAGACTTTACTAGCAGACATCACTTGGCTAACCTGCAATAACTCACTACTCTGGACCGCAATTCCCATTTCCATGGTAACAACGACTACTCTGATTGGTGGCTCCTGCTTCAGTATTTAGTTTTGAAACATTTACCACCATTTAACAACCCTACAGCTCATGGTAGGTCTGTCTTGAAAGGTTTATAGGTTACTGCTGAAAATCAATTTGGCTATGAAGATTTTTAATGGTATTTTTACGTCCAAAACCCTTTTTTCACTCTTCAGTGTGCACACTCCCACATTTTTAAAGTGCTTTTCCTGTAAATCTATAGCAGATTCATTGTTTCTTGCATGATTGGCATATACTCATTCAAGGTTACTGGAGCTCAACACATGAAGAGTGATGTTAGTGTTTAACACATTGACCTCTGGGGGTCTGTGGCTGTACAAACTGAGTGGGCAGTAACTCACTGTGAGCTGTAGCCCTTGCCATCAATGTACCACACACCCACCACAGCCATATGTCTCTCAAGGGAGCAAGAAAGATAGTATAACCACAGAAGTGCAAAGCTGGAGAGCATTCCATATTTTCGGGAAGATAAGTCAAGTTTTTATCATCTGAAACATTATATTCCAAAGCAACATAATGTTAACTCTTTCCCTGCTGTTTTTTTTTTTTTTTTTGCCAGCTAGCACCAGCATTTTTGATCATTTTTACAAAAATGTCACGCTCCCCAGATCATTTTGTTATATGAATATCTGAACATGCAATATATATTTAAAGGGAAAAAAAAGCCTCTGCTTTATGTATGTGCATAAGAAATGCTTTTATTGCTTGTTTCTGCTTCTTCTTGGCCTGTATTTTGATCTGGAGATTACTCTTACAGAAGATGCATAATGTTATAACAGTGAAAACATGTATTGCTGGAAAATTACGTCAATGGTGGGAAAGCAATGTGTCATAAATGAAAAAACAAAACAAAAAAACTTTTTTACGTCAATCACAATTATGTGATAAATAATTAGTTATTAATATCATGTTTTCAACACATGCACAAAACAAACTCATTTGTAATCATGCCAAATGAGAAAGGTACGAACTAGAAAACTCAAAAATTACTGGTATATTTCACAAATAATTACAAAGGAACAGCAAATAACACACTAAATTAAACATGCAATATTAAAGTAGAAAAACTGAAATAGTATTGTTTTGTAAAACATACTCGTCATCTTAATTTTACTAACAACTTCCAATTTATTTATTTTTTTACAGTGTACAGTGCGTAAGAATCCCAGCTTATTTTATTTACCTTTATTCTAAATTATTACTGAATTATATATGAATAAAATGTGTCTAAAATACATAGATGCGACTTACCAAGAATGCAATTTTAAATCGGTGTGGCTTATAGTCAGGTGCGATTTATTTTCGGAAAACACGGTAAGCGTAAAAGGGGTTTCAGAAGGCCTGTGTGGTTGCTCTCATTAGGAAGGTGACCCCTCACTCAGAGCGTAAACACTGTTACCAGGCGGAAAGGAATTCACTCATTAGCATCATCTCAGCAATTTGACTTCCTATCAGCGCATCTGTGTGTGTGTATGTGTGTGCACAGAAGACATCTGGTGATCCTGTGGGAGATGTTCAGCTTGGTTAGGCTGCTGTTAGCTCTGCACTGTTGAGGACTCAATAATGAGAAATTAAAGAGTTGTTGTAGCTGCGGGCGGTTCAAGTATAAACGCTGCTGTCTGAAAAAAAAAAAAAAAAACTCTAGAAAAGTTTGGAAAGTCAGCATTTTCTGAAAGATAGCTTCAGAACTCTCTCCTCCAGAAGAAACTCTTTCCAATGACGGACATTTCTAACTCTTACCTACATGACCACCGCTGTCAACTTTGGGAAAGTCAAAAGCCACATATCAGGATCACTTCAAACTAAATATGTAAATATGCACATATGCACAAAATCTAAATTGGGCACAGGTGAAGGACAAATACAATACGCAAAAAAGGTAGATGTCCACCCACTGAAATTAAAGATCAACAACATTTTATTACAAACAAGCACAATGTTTTCAGGGCTTCATTAGGATTGTGCCTTTTATGCATTTTAGCCAAACATTTACACGACAATATACTGAAAATGCAAGCTTTTGAAATCGTGTTTCAAATGGCAAGTTTTTGAAAACGATACCATTATCATCTCTGTGTAAACTACAAAAACGTGAATTCGTGAAAACGGTAACCCCGCATGCATATTGCATGTTCGGTCTATAGGCGCGTGATGTTCTTTACAAAGTGACATCGTCAACTACTGGCCATGGATCCTTGTGAAAGGAAATCGTTTTGACAAAGTTGCATTCTGTATGCGAAAAAAGCAAAGAAAAAAAAAAACGGTAACACTTTATTTTACAGTTTATTTGTTGCACACATGTAGTTTCTGTAGTAATAACTAAAATTGATGCATAATTACATGCACTTAACCCTAAACCAAACCCTCATCCTAACCCTAAACCTATAGTCAGTACATGCAGTTCATTTTTATTACTCACTACTTAAATATATGATTGCACTCTAATATTGACACCTTAAATTAAAGTACAAAAAAAAAACTTTCTATTTTTAACCCATTTTTAATTTTCGTGTAAACATACCCTGGTAACACTTTACAATAAGGTTCATTTGTTAACATTAGTTAATATATTAACTAAGATGAACTAACCATGAGCAGTACATTTAATTTCATCACCACTTTAACAGTAAAATCACACAGTGTATTATTTTTGGACACAAACCAACAAATGAAATACAATATATCTGGCGTCAAAGTAAATAGCATCTTCACCCATATGTAACTTGTAAAGAGGTCATGTGATGCTACTTTAAAAGGACATTATGTTCAAAAAACATTTTTTTTTTCACATATACTGTACAATATTGCAGCACCTCAATTCCCAGTTTGTCTGAAATGCACTGATTTCCACAAAGTCCCTCCTCTTGAAAAGTCAAGAGAGCTCTGATTGGCCATTTGTTGTGATTGGCCAAAAATCTCAAGGGTGTATCAGAAATGTAACACCTAATAAGTTTGAAGGACAAACAAAGGAGTTTTTCTTTCACATCCAAACACACAGCAACTACATGGTGACAACTCTACAATGCCCAGAAGCCTTGCCTTCGTTCTTTGCATCTGCCTTTGGGTGGCACTACTTTATTATTGTTAGAGAAGCTGTTTCAATGTATATATGTCATAAATATAGGTACGAAAAAACTATCGCAACTTTCATTTCATGCTGACTTTAACATAGTATGAGGACATGTTTGCTATTACTGCTGTGGTGGTTGCATACATGAGCCACAAAACATACTTAATGACAATAATAGTTTTACCTGGACAATACTTAATGGTACAACTTTTTTTAGACCGACAATGGGAGAGTTCTGAATGAAATAACTGAAAAAAAAAAACAGACTGCAGTCACTGTTTCAGCAAAAGTAAAGAGAGATTACATCATCACAGACTAAAGTGGGCTGAGGCCATCACAGATTTGTGTGCTGGCAGCTAATCGCTGAGAGTTAATCGCTGATTTCTAGCGGGGCCGAGATGAAAGACTTGGGCTTAAGTCCCTCTAAATAAGCTGTAGGATCACCTACGCATGCAACATTAATTGCGCGCACATCCTCAACTGTTCTGAAGGACGGCATGTGTGAACTGTGCATTCAAACAGGTATAAAACCTTCAACACTAACAAATCAGATAGCACACATGGTTTACTGCAAAAACCCCAGTCAAAGGTTGTACAGCTGTCTTCTGAGCATGTGTGTGCATGGTTTGGGAGGGGGAGGGTACTCTGCATCTCTGAAGACATTAGCATCCTTGAAAAATATCCTGCTACATACCATACTTTGTCAAAATCCCACAACTCTACACAAGCTCACATTCACTACGCCAAAGTTGCAGATGTTGTTAACCAGTTTAGTCTGCCGTAGACCATAATCGCTTCATATAAATCACATCACATTGCATGAAATGATAGAATATCAAGCTGTGCGCCACTCCAATGTGTCTTCAGAATCCTGCCGAATGATTCACCACCACCATCTGTCCTGAGCTGCTGATTGCCCAGAAAACATCTCCTGTCCCACCTGCCCCTCTTCCTGTGTGTCTTACTCTGCTCCCAGGGGAAAATAAGAAAATTAAAAGACAGAAAAGAAAGAAAAAATGTCAGTTTATAAGGGAGGAATGTGGTTATGCCTGGAATGGATTGCTAGTAGCGTAGGCCTACTTCTTACAGAATTCTGCACAGTATATACCGTGTAAGGCACACTATAAAAATAGTACGTGAACATATACTATATGCTGAAATATTGAGTATTGTGTAAGTTCCGCCCAGTTATAATCTTGGAAATAAAACACTTGTTTTGCATTTTAATCTAATTTTGTGTATGAATTAATCCCTTTTATTCAGGCTAATTTTGAAGCCTGATCTATTAATGAATCCAAATAAAAATGTAATACTCTACCACTCAAAAGTTTTTTTAATGAATACATCAAGGCTGCATTTATTTGAACAATACAGTAAAAAAAGTAATATTGTGAAATATTATGACAATTTAAAATAACTCTATTTGAAATTTTTTTTTAAATATAATTTATTCCTGTGCTAGCAAAGCTGAATTTTCAGCATCATTTCCCCAATCTTCAAAGCCACATGTAATGTAAATGTAAAAAAATATCATGATTTTAACGGTAACAGACTGTAAAAATGCTACAATGAAAAACTGTTAATCGGTTAACAAACTTTCTATACTATATATGGTGAATATCTGTAATAGATCTAACCATGCATTTCATTTAATTAATGTAAATGTAAAAAATGATCAAGATTTTAACGGTAAAGGACTGTAAAAATGTTACAATGAAAAACTTAATCGGTTGACATAATCTTTCTATACTATATATGGTGAATATCTGTAATAGATCTAACCATGCATTTCATTTAATTAATGTAAATGTAAAAAATGATCAAGATTTTAACGGTAACAGACTGTAAAAATGCTACAATGAAAAACTGTTAATCGGTTAACATAAACTTTCTATACTATATATGGTGAATATCTGTAATAGATCTAACCATGCATTTCATTTAATTAATGTAAATGTAAAAAATGATCAAGATTTTAACGGTAACGGACTGTAAAAATGCTACAATGAAAAACTGTTAATCGGTTGACATAAACTTTCTATTCTATATATGATGAATATCTGTAATAGATCTCACCATGCATTTCATTTAATTTTACAGTAAAATACTTTTAAATGTACAGGTTTTGGAACTGAAAAAGAACATCATTGTATAATTTACAGTAAAAAAAAAACTGCATGATACTTTTGATGTATTTTTGTTGAAATAACTGCTTCTTGTTCATTTCTCTTGGATTTTTTTTAATGTTAAATAAATATTTATTGCATTTTTAAATTTTCATGTGTGTTACCATGATGGTGTTTAGTGTTTGTGTGAATGACACTATGTGCTCCTTCTAAATATTAGTATTGTCTTTCTCAGCTGACGGAAAAGTTGCTTGTGATGAACTTTGATACATCATGTGACTCTCATCACCACTGTGTTTGGTGCTTGTCAGTGTATTACAAGGTACAACACATATTAGTTCTTCAATAAATTGGTTATAATAGGTTTACATTATATCAATTATCGAAATACGGTATTTTACTGTAAATTGCTACCGTTGCTACCAGTTTTTACCGTAAAGAGTTTTTTTTTTACGGTGTGTAAATACAGGGAGTGCAGAATTATTAGGCAAGTTGTATTTTTGAGGATTAATTTTATTATTGAACAACAACCATGTTCTCAATGAACACAAAAAACGCATTAATATCAAAGCTGAATATTTTTGGAAGTTTTAGTTTTTAGTTTTTAGTTTTAGCTATTTTAGGGGGATATCTGTGTGTGCAGGTGACTATTACTGTGCATAATTATTAGGCACCTTAACAAAAAACAAATTTATACCCATTTCAATTATTTATTTTTACCAGTGAAACCAATACAACATCTCAACATTCACAAATATACATTTCTGACATTCAAAAACCAAACAAAAACAAATCAGTGACCAATATAGCCACCTTTCTTTGCAAGGACACTCAAAAGCCTGCCATCCATGGATTCTGTCAGTGTTTTGATCTGTTCACCATCAACATTGCGTGCAGCAGCAACCACAGCCTCCCAGACACTGTTCAGAGAGGTGTACTGTTTTCCCTCCTCGTAAATCGCACATTTGATGATGGACCACAGGTTCTCAATGGGGTTCAGATCAGGTGAACAAGGAGGCCATATCATTAGATTTTCTTCTTTTATACCCTTTCTTGCCAGCCACGCTGTGGAGTACTTGGACGCGTGTGATGGAGCATTGTCCTGCATGAAAATCATGTTTTTCTTGAAGGATGTAGACTTCTTCCTGTACCACTGCTTGAAGAAGGTGTCTTCCAGAAACTGGCAGTAGGACTGGGAGTTGAGCTTGACTCCATCCTTAAAGCGAAAAGGCCCCACAAGCTCATCTTTGATGATACCAGCCCAAACCAGTACTCCACCTCCACCTTGCTGGCGTCTGAGTCGGACTGGAGCTCTCTGCCCTTTACCAATCCAGGCACGGGCCCATTAAGACTCACTCTCATTTCATCAGTCCATAAAACCTTAGAAAAATCAGTCTTGAGATATTTCTTGGCCCAGTCTTGACGTTTCAGCTTGTGTGTCTTGTTCAGTGGTGGTCGACTTTCTGCCTTTCTTACCTTGGCCATGTCTCTGAGTATTGCACACCTTGTGCTTTTGGGCACTCCAGTGATGTTGCAGCTCTGAAATATGGCCAAACTGGTGGCAAGTGGCATCTTGGCAGCTGCACGCTTGACTTTTCTCAGTTCACGGGCAGTTATTTTGCACCTTGGTTTTTCCACACGCTTCTTGCGACCGTTGACTATTTGAATGAAACGCTTGATTGTTCGATGATCACGCTTCAGAAGCTTGGCTATTTTAAGACTTCTGCATCCCTCTGCAATATATCTCACTATTTTTGACATTTCTGAGCCTGTCAAGTCCTTCTTTTGACCCATTTTGCCAAAGGAAAGGAAGTTGCCTAATAATTATGCACACCTGATATAGGGTGTTGATGTCATTAGACCACACCCCTTCTCATTACAGAGATGCACATCACCTAATATGCTTCATTGGTAGTAGGCTTTCCAGCCTATATAGCTTGGAGTAAGACAACATGCATAACGAGGATGATGTGGTCAAAATACTCATTTGCCTAATAATTCTGCACTCCCTGTAATGTGTACATTTTCCATTAAAATGCTTTTTCCTATTTCAGATTAAAGTGCACCGACAACTGTAAGTAACACTAAACAAAATGCGTGTTCCCATCCCAACCAGCCGACACAGCAATATTGGCACGACCAATGGCTTGACTTCAGCATGGTACAACTGCATCTGTTTGTTCAACCAATGGCAGCTAACCTGTTTTTAAAAAGTTTTGTTTGGTGATGCTAGAAATTACATACTTCATGTTTTATAAAACATGGCAATTATTACTACCTGGTCAGACAACACACTGGAAATGGAAGTTCAATTCTAGAGCATTCTGTTGTAGGATAATCGTATGCGATGTGCTCAAACACGCTTGAAAGTATAGCACACCAATACATATATTTCATGCATATTGTGAACGGTACGCATGATAATATATTGTATAAAAAATAGGAATAACATGTTATTATTCCAAACATGGCCTTTTTCTCCATGTGTCTAATGAAGTCAACAGACGTCTATCAGATTTCTCAGATATGACTAGTTGTATGCGTTTCTCTGGCCTTTGAAGCTTTACATGATGGCACAAGTGCCGAGAGCCTCCCTCTGGGGTTCCAGAATCAACGCCGCAGTTTGCTTTAATGATCTGTCTTAAAGTAGACGCGGTAATCAGGTTAGCACATCAAACAGAGCAGAGAATAATTCACCATTTAGAAAACCCTACAGATATTACAGCAGGAAGCAATAAACCATAAAGTGCAAGTTAGAAAAACAAAGCTTTGTCCTCTGATACCGGATGGAGTCCTGGTCCTGGCCCAGGTGCCATGTCATGGTTGCAATCTGTGTCTGCCATCCCACCAGAGAGCCACCGTGAACCAGAACTGTCAGCACAGTGCAATTTGTTCTGAGAGGAGAAAGCGCTGCACCACCTGCAGCACGTGCCTGCCAGCCGTCCCCAGAGGAAGGGCACAGCAACAATTAGACTGTAGCGTCTTCTGCTTTCTCCACTGCAGAACCAGTTCATGTTCAATAAATCTATAGATTCCTTAAAACAACAACAACAACAACAATAAGCATAGTTTATGCTAATAACAGAACATTTTCAAACACTGACACATGACTGATTTTTGATCCGTTATATTAGTAGCCAAAACACTGATAATAATGATGATAATGCAAAAAATCATATGATTTTCTGTTTTATTTTATAATGCAATTTATTCCTGTGATGGCAAAGCTGAATTTCTGTGTCCCATGATCTTCCAGAAATCATTCTAACATTTTGAAAGCTTGAAACTAGTTTGAAAGCAACAGCAATATACTGTAATAAACTAAAGTACGGTTTAAAGACAGCAATATTTAAGTTCTTCCTTGCTTTGGAGGTTAATGTGATTTTTAAAATATAAAAAATATACGGGTGAAATCCCATATGGCAGAATGTTTACGTGTTAGGTCAGTTGGCAGATTTTTTTGCCACATGAGCGTCTACACTATGAAAGCAATAAGGTCGAATGCGTTTTGAATACCTCTGGAAGTGGTCGAAAGTGGACAAGCTCAAAACTTTTCAGACCCCGTCTACACCTGTATTCGTATGCGTCGTCCACTTGTGATCCGATTGATCAAAATGCATGATAATAACATATGTAAAAAGGCCCTTGCACACTACAGTAGTGATTCCAGGACTTCATGCAGTCCTCAACAGAGAGACTGGAAGTTCTCCACAGAAACGTCTCATCGACTCATGCAGAGCAGCCGTCAAAAAATCACTTTCTGCAAGGGCACCAGTGACATGGCTCATAAATCTGATTTTAACACCATCCTCCCAGCTAACAGAGAACGCTTCAGAACTTTGGATAACTTTCTGGCAAGGTTCTCTCAAAGTTATAAACAAATGTTTTTCCAATAACACAATCTTAGAACATATTTTTGTTAGCTGGGCTGTCCCTCTCCTTTTCTTTTCTTTTCTTTTCTTTTCTTTTCTTTTCCCAACAACATATACACACAGGTCGTGTGCACTCTTTCAGCAAATTATTGCCACACTTTAGCCAAATAAAGGATGTATGCCTATGCAACCAAGTGATTATGTAACATGCAAAATTGCAAAGAAATATGGTGCAGTCTGAAAATGCAGAGCAGCAGGTGTCCCAGATAAGTCAAGATGAGGAAAAACTTAAGAGAAGATGTCACAGGAAGCAGAGTTTAGAAGTTTACCCAGGAAACATTTGGACGTTTAATGATCTTTGAAAATACATCCCTCTTACAGGGTTGAGGTTGAAAAATGTCTTTGACGTTATCTTATTGACTAATGAATTAATTAACTATTATATATTGAACTACACATAGCTAGTCAAAGTAACAATTATACATGCAATCCCAGAATTGTAGACATGTACAAATGTTTCTGAATACATTTTTAGGAAATGTTCTGTGTTATATAATTTTAATGATTTATGCCATTCAGCCTCGACTATTTTTGGGCAGGGACACGACATTGCCGTCAAACCAATGTTTGCTGAGTATAACTGCCAAGCAACATGGCTTACATTCATAAGAATCCATCCATCCTTCTCTCCCTCCCTCCCTCCCTCCTTCCCTCCATTTACTGATATTAGTTTTCCTGTTTTGAATCTTGTTTGTAACTCAGCGCAGCTGTTTTTGCACTGATGCCAGATTTCTCATTCATTAATGAATCTGATCTTTTGATTCGCATCCATCGCAGTCAAAATAAAAAGAACAAAATATTAAATGAGATGAAGTGTCTTTTATCTGTCAAATATTTAATAGTGAAACCGTTTTCTGTAGGATTTTCAGGGAAAAAAAAGTAACTATGTAAACCATAGGAGAACTATGTATCAATATAATTACTCAGGCTATGATATAAGACTTTGGTCATACTGCCAACCTCCTCTCAACACTGATGATAAATCAATTTCTATATAAAAAAAGAACACCTCATTGTCTTTTTAAAGCAAGAATGAATCACGCAAAATGGCGATGTAGGCTATCGTGATGGATGTAGGATCATCAATCCCTGCATAGCACGAACATTCTGATATTCAGCCTTCAGCAGCACAAAATCAATCATTATAGCAGGAAAAAAAAACACTTTCTGTTAGTTAAAAACTCAATATCCTTTTACATTCTGTGCATTATAATGTTTTGTAGCATTTAAAATGTTTTAAAAAATTTTTTTAGACAAAGCTATTTATGTTTGAAAGATTGTTTCCACCACAAAATTTATTTCTCAATTCTGACATAATCTCACATCTCACAATTATGATTTATTTAAAAAAAAAAAAAAAAAATTGTAAAAATTTTAAATTGCGAGAAATAAAGTTAGAATTCCGGGTTTATAGCTCACAATTAAAAAAAAGTGAGAATTGTGAGATATAAACTTCCAGATTTAAATCTCAGAATTCTGACTTTATTTGAATTGTGACGTATAATCTCTGAATTGCAAGAAACAAAAATCAGAATTGTGAGATAAAAAGGTTGCAATTGACCCTTCACAAATAGTTTGATTGACAGGTGATCTGACCAATCATAACCCAGAATTCACCATTTTGTCTGACAAAGCAGTCAGGGGAGTTAGTAGATTATCGTTTGGTGAATTTGAACATGTTTATTTGATGCTATAAATGAACTAGTATGAAGAGATGATCGGTTCACGAGCCGCTTGAAGGAGCTCCAGCGATCTGTCACGACACATTAAAGAGACGCTATATACTCTATTTATTGTTTAAACTTCTTTAAAAAATTACAATATTTTAAATATGAAACAGTTTCATAAGTTGTCAGTGTCCTCTTTGCTGTGCAATGTATTTTTCACTTCGTGAGAACATGATGTGTGGCGTGAGAGCGCATGACTTGTCAGGCATTGCAACAGTAACTGAAGGGGGCGGGTCTTTCCGAAGGGTCAGTTACCTTTTGTTGTGGTGGAAACAAGCTTCCAGATTTATCAGCTATCAGCCAGAATGTAAAAATAATTATCCGTATATTGTTATCGTGGAGAATTTTAATGCAATATGTTTTTTTATGAATATATTGAGATCCTCAACCTGAACTGATTTATGAAAATGCTCATAAATGTTAAAAACATATAGTCCCTCTGATTAATTTTTTATTGAATCATACTCGAATCAAACTACATCTATGATGCATTGGCACTTTTTGTCCTTCTTTGTTGGTCTTATGATGCAGCGCTTCCTCATTCACACATACAGAGAGAGAGAGAGAGAGAGAGAGAGAGAGAGAGAGAGAGAGAATGCATGCTCCAATCAGACATATGCTGAGCATACAGACATGTGCTCTTCCCACACATGCATGTGCAGGAGTAGGAAACCGCTGCATCACCGAGGAGGCCCATCAGGAGGAACAGCTTTGAGGGTTACACACTTACATAAACCCACAAAGGCTCACACACTCACTTACACACATAATGGTGACAATGAGAGGATCCTCAAAGAGAGAGTGGAGGAGAAGAGGACAATGGACAGAAACTATGCCATATACCAGGGGTCTGTTACTATAGCAACACCAATTCCTCTCTCTCTCACTCTCTCTCTCTCTCTGTCTCTCGCTCTCTCTCTCTCTCTCTCTCTCTCTCTCTCTCTCTTCCGTCTTTGCCTGGATGGAAGGAATAAATTAAAATGATGTAATAAAACACATCTATATTTTACACAGCATAAAATGTAGTGCACAATATGTCATTTACCGGTAACTGATGATTAAATCATTATTATCAATAACAATAATAATAAAAAAATTACAATTGATGAACATATTTACTAGTGGCATTATGGCATCCAGCGATATGTTTGAACATCACCTGGTAACCAATAGTAGCCAGTAGTAGTTCTTGATACAACAAAACACATGAGTCATGAACTATAATAAAAACAAAATTACATTAAACATTTCAGTTGGAAGTCATTCAGTCATTCATTTCCAACAAATTCTTTAAAGGAAACATTTTTTCAGCAAGGACTCACTAAATTGATCAAAAGTGACAGTACAGAGTCTTTACAGCTACAGCTATTTCAACATATTAGACTGATTTCTGAAGGATCACGTGACACTGGAGACTGGAGCAATGATGCTGAATGCATCATAGTTTAAATGTAAAATAAATATGCTTGTTGTACTCTATGAGCTGAGACCATTCTAACACTACATCACACATGACAACAATCTGTATGAATTTTTCATCAGCCATATTTATATTTCATACATTATGAAACTGAACAGTTGTAATTAGTCAGAAAATTCAAACTCCAGTAGTTAAGAGCATTGTAAAGTCCACATTCTAGGCTTCAAAGTACGCTTGTGTACCGTCTAGTGGCTCTTGTTAAAAAGGTTAATTAAGTTTGTTAATCGCCCCAGAAGTTCCATATTGTTCTATCCCTAATGAAAACAGGGTGAACAAAATGTTGATGTAAATGTAAAAAGCCACTGTGTTCTTCACTCTATTAAAATACTCTCTTTGTGAAATGTGAAAATCCGACTATAACTATATTGATTGTTTCCTTGTAATGGATCAATTCATCAAAAAAAAAAAAAAAACTAATTAATTAATTAAAAACATGTAATCTCAGATCTTACCAAACAAAAAGAGTAAAAACTACATAAAAACAGCCATCAATATACAGTATGGTGTACAATGTGTGTAAAAAGGGTTTAAAGTATAAACTACAATATAAATTGTAAACTAAATATTACAAATAAAAACAGTATTAAATAAAGAAATAATAATAAAGAAAAATAGAGTTGCAACAGCCTGTTCTTCCCTACTATGATATATATCCAAGCGTATCCCCAGGGTTGGGGAGAAACAAAATACAAGTAACTTAGTTGCGTATTTAAAATACAGAATTTGAGTAACTGTATTTCATTAGTTACATTTTAAATGGGTGGTAATCAGATTACAGTTACATCTGAAAAGTGTTTTAGATTAGTGTGATTACTTTGAATTTTAATGTCATTTAAACAGCAATTGGTGATTCTCTGACTCTGACCGTCTGAAAAAGCGGAATTAAGTTTTAACATTTTAATACTTTTAAGAGGGATCATAAAAAAATTGTTATTTTTATTTAGTTCTGTCCTGAACAAGACAAAACGACTGAATTTATAAAAAAAAAAAATGCCCAACTGTCAACTTAACTGTCCTGTCATGACCTGATGATCCACGACTGTTTTCAAGTTTTCTGATAGTTGTTTGTGAGTCATTTTATAATTCACTCGTCACTGCAACTTTTTCTCACAATTTGTTTTTTCCCTTCACAATTCTGACTTCTTTTTCTCAGAATTACAAGATTTAAACTCACAATTGCAAGTTATAAAGTCAGAATTGGGAGTTATAAACTTGCAATATTAACTTTTTTTCATGCAATTGTGAATTTAGGATCAGTTTACATCTCATAATTCTGACTTTATAACTCGCAATTGCAACTTTATTTCACGCAATTCTGAGGGAAAAAGTCAGAATTGTGAGATAAAAACTTGCAATGACCTTTTTTGTGTTTGTTCCACACTTATTAGTATTCCAAAGTATTCTAAAGTATTTAGATTAAGTTACTAAACTTGAGTAATGTAACGAAATACGTTACAAATTATTTTTTAAAGCCTGTATTTTGTAATCTGTAGCAAAATACATTTTAAAATTAGCTTACCCAGCCCTGCGTATATCCAAGTGAAATGGCTTCTTGAACAAGAAAAGAAAAAATGCAGTACATGATTTTGTCCATCAGGAATTGATTGACCATCGGATCATTGTGGTTTGCTATAGCTGATCTCATATGACTGACAGATTGACCTGTCCTCGTGACAGAACATACGTCACTCTCTTACTGTTGTAACTAACATCCCAAATTTAACATACATCTCCAACATTGCACACATCATTGTATTATTCCGTCATATGCCAAAGATACACAAAAACACACACAAGGGCTGCATGATATATCGTTTAAGCATAGAAATCGTGCTGTGCGCATCCATGATAGTAACATCGCAGGGTTTGTAATGTCAAGTAGCCTATAGATTCTCATATTCTCAAAGTTTGACCATCATTCAATGGAAATTTATCATTTTAACGTGTTTTAGGTCAAACATTTGAGCACACAAAGACGGGAAGAGAACTCAATTCTGAATGTGCGGCTGTTTTCTGTGTGCCTGAACAGACACATACATGAAAACCGGATGTGTAACAGTATTTTGGATCCATGCATTCGGTCTTAATGACAGCAAGAGGTTTAAGAGGCTAGTGACAAATAGAAAAATCACTTTTATAGTTTTAACAAAGATGAATTATGTTTAATTTATACAGTGAAGGCTATGCAGTGTTCTTTTACATTTGATTATTTAATTTCTGCACCTGAACACTGTCACACCTTTAAAATATAAAGCACTATTTATTTCATGTGTATCTTTGTTCTATTATATTTATCTATGCTTGTAATTTATTCATTATTTCCATGCATATTCACTCACCTACAAAATCACCCCAATCATCCTTGAATGATTCATTCTTTCCAAATAGAACTATTCAAGTAATCTGGTGGGGGTTTTTTTCCACATACATGTCGCAGAAAAACTAAATATTGGAAAGCCAGTTTTTTTTTACCAATATCGTCCAACCCTAACACACACACACACACATACACACACAAATGTATTGAGAGATCCCCAAAGACACTCCTCATGCAGATGCACGGGGCAGCGGAATAGTGGTCGCTAGGCAACAGCTAATGGGGACCTCAACAAACAACAAACAATAAACCTGACACTTGCAACAATCCATACACACACCCTCACTTCCCACTCACTCATAGCCCTGGGCAGCGGAGGGTAATGTCTAGGTGAATGGCCTGCCTCTCTTCATTTTCTTTGACTGTCAGTCCTCATCCGGAGAACAGACTGATCCCCTCGGGCTGCCCTGCACTCCTACTCAACCACTGTCAACAGACACACTCACACACACACCTGTTGGTCAAAAGTTCACACAAATACACACAGAACAAATGCGCATATTTATATAGACATATTCACGCATGATGATACAAAACACAACATATTTGAATCCATAAGTGCACAAACACACACACACACACTAATTTTCTGACATTGGCAGTCCTCTGCTGCTTTAATAACAGGCCCCACTGCATCAGAAGAGACTGATTAATATGTTGATTACTCATATGAGGTCATGCACAACAGAACACACACACATGCGCATGTTTATTTAGCATCTAAATGAGGACACAGCACAGACTTCTATTGTTTTTTATTAAAAAAAGCTAAAATATTTATTAAAATGTCCCTTTCATGCCGTTTTAAATGTTCCTTATTAAGTTCAAAGGTCTCTTACCATAGGTGTACATGTATCCAAGGTCAAAAAAACACTTTTTATCATAATATAAAGCATCATCTCTTTTCTTACAGTGTCCGAAACGGTTGAATCTCGCTAAATTCTTGTAACACTCGATGATAGGAGACGAAGGTTGAGGTTTCATAACATAGACAGGTTTAATATAAATAACTGAAAGTCACAGGGATTACACGCCACAGAGTGCATCGCACAAACAACGGCAGACAATGAACACGAGACGGGCAGGAACTTAAATACACAGATGATAACTAGAAGACTTAAATGAGGACAGGTGTAGACATGACGTAACTAAACAAGACAGGGCTGAACTAAACATGACTTAACCGTGACAATTCTAACCACCTCCTTCCAAAGCGCCTACTTTGCTCTGATTGGTCAGATGGATGGCCCAGTCTGCTGTGATTGGTTTACCGCTTACAGCACGTGTCGGAAACAAAACAGCCATTATCATACCAGAATTTTAGCTTTGTCAGCACTTAAAAAAAAACAGTAGGGGTTGAATCCAGATAGTCTTGTTGAGGGCTCTCAGAGCATGCACTTATTTGTCATTTTGGAAACAGAACATAAATGTGGACTTCAGAGAGTTGCGCCCTCTATAGGACCGGCGACTAGCCGACGTCGAGCTTACAGCGTCATGGCAGAGCAATAAAGTTTACTAGTCGGTGCAACCCATAATACACAGTGATTCGAACAGTAACAATGTCGATTTTACCTTATCAATTCAAGCCTGAATCCTCATCCTTTGCATTTTGCATCACAGAAAACAGCGTCTTCTAGACATAGTGAAAATATAAACCAAGTTCTTCCAGACTTCAGCTACAGTGTTTAAGGGTGGATCAGGGTGGACGTTGTGCTAACACTTTATTTTAAGGTGATGTAGAAGTGACATGTTACTACATATACCTACCATTTAAATAACAGTAAATTATGCACAATTACAAGTAACTCTAACCCTAACCGTAACTGCATAGTAAGTGCATGTAGTTATCACTCAGTAATTATTTGAGTAAGTACAATGTAACTACATCACCTTAAAATGAAGAAAGTGTAACCGACAAGGCAGCCAATGATGACCACCGCCTGGCATTATGCAAATTTGTGACAAAGCTACATAGTTTCGAGCAGATTACTCGTTTCAGGCCGTTCAAAATTGGTTCTTTCCTTTGGGAGACTCCATTTGTAATGTACTTTCATCTTTGAAGATATTTTACATTAATAAACAGCTAGATATTATACTAGATTTGGATTTACACAAGGTAATATCCAAAAAGGCATAACATGTCTTTCTTTGGTTCCCATAGGAGGCTGTCACTTAACTCACTTTAAGTGAAACCATTCACACAAATGATTCACAAAAAGATAAAAACACAGCAAGGAAACAAAACACTTTAGATTGCTATTGATTGTGGTTTCACAGTACAACAGGAGTAGAGCTGCTGAAATAAACCCCTTTAGCTTTGAACACTGGTCTACATGGACAACATACAAACAGAACCTCCATCATGAAACAGAACTGAAACACTCTGATTTCAAGGCAGCAGCTTAACTTGTTAATAGTTAAACATACACAAGTAATCCCCAATAGTCCCCATTGCTATTTGCTTTAAATCAAAGGGTACAACGTTGCGAATGATATAAGAGTTAATTGATTCAGTTAATGGCCGATAAAAACAAAAAATGGGGAAAACATTTCCCAAGGATGAGTAAAAACGTACTCCTGCATGGGGGGATGGGGGTGCACAGAACAATGTCACAGGACCATTTTTTTAAGAACCTCTTGATGCAAATTTCTTAAAGAACCATTTTTTGTGTGATTTTTTTTCCCCACTATAAAAAAACTTTTGTATAATGGACCAAGATTCTATGGATGTTGAAGGATTTTTCATGAAACTACAGATGCAAATAAAGAACGTTACTTTTTAAGAGTGTGCACAGCATGAGAGACAGGTAATGTTGGCAGGTCACCGTGGATTTGGCCATGTTAAGCTCACTAAATACTCTAATAACAGCAAAGAATATGTATAATATATACAATACGGGACGAACTAATATTGGCCATTACTGGATAATATTTACTATTTCAGTTATGGATTTTTTTTTTTTTTTTTTTTTTTGCAACGCTCAAGGTATTCTGAGATTACCTTTTCCATGAAGGATATGTTGTTGCTTCCAATTATTTGTCAAAATGAGATACCTAGGGAGAAACATGTTGGGAATAGACCTAAGATGTCAAATAAGTAGGCTGCTCACTTAGCATGTGCACAGAATAAAAACAGCATTTTAGCATTTTTAAGATGGAGAGAGAGAGAGAGAGAGAGAGAAGGCAGGTGAAAATCTGCTGATGAATCTGTTGGATTCTGAATCTGTGTCCTCTGTACAGAAGTAACCCTGACTCCCCCTCTCTATCTTTCTCTCACTCAAAAGCTTCTGTTTCAAACGTCTTTTCTCTTTACAGAACTGGATAAACAGTGTGTTATTCAGTTGTTATTTCGTTTTTTCATATCATGTTTTGATATATCATTTTTGTTACTTTGTTCATATTACTGGCTCAATATATTACATGATAAAAACCTATAAATTTTATTTAAAAAAATGAAAAATGGAGGGGAGTTTAGCAAAAAAGTTAAGTAGTTATCTTGTGATATTTCTGTTTAATAATTTCAATATGTGAAGTTAAATAAGCTAAATAAACACTAAAATTTTACTAATAAGGCATGTCCATAATGACATGTATTATTGTGGTTTTGTCTATTGATTAAACAAACTACAAAGACTCATTATGCCGTTAATGAAAGTCTAATTGCGAGGACGTAAACAGAATGAATGAATGAATCTCCTGCTTCATTCACCACTTTATTCTTGGGCGAATAAAGCATCTTTTTCTCTGAGCTCAGTGCAATTGATTTTGGGATTGCCTTCTCTGTGAAGGACACTTGCGATGTTGCCTCATAACATGGCAAAATAAGGCATCTAAGAAGGCATAAACTGTCTTCATATTGTCCTCCATACAGTTCACTAGGTTTTTGAACAGAGACAGAGCAATACTGAACATCTCAGGTCTTAAATATCTTTGCGATGATACTCTTAGTTATTCAAATGTTGCCCTGTTCCTGCCCCTTTATTAAAATTCGGCCTATTCTTCTTCCACAGCCCAATTCTGTCAGCCCCGGCGTTTCCCCTGAGGACAACATGGGATGAGGTAGCTTAAAATTACCTCCCTAAATTCTCATTCTTCCTTCATTATTTCTCTTTTCCGTTCCTCTGCCAGTATCCTCTCTTGAACCCATCTCTCTACCCTGGCATTATGAATGACGGATCTTTTATGAATGGCTGATTACATGAAAGGCAAGAAAAGAGCGATGGTTAGGTGCTTCCGAGCAGGTTGAGGTATTGACTGACACAGAGTCCACAGAGACCCAGCATTTAGGAGGGCTGGATATTTAGAGGAGCAAATCTCTAAAGCCAGGAACACACCAAGCCAACGCCGATGAACTAGTGGCGTTGGCTCATGTCGGCAGCATCTGGGTCCAAAGTTGCCCTGACACACCAATCTGACATTCAAAACTCGCGTATAAAGGAGATAACAGTCTATTTAAGCAGATATATTTGTCAATAATCGTCATTCATAAAGGGAAAGCAAAACTAAGACTGCATGTACACAAACCATAAACAAAGCAGCGCTTGCTTACCGTTTTGAATATAAATCATGCTGATCACGTTCTTTATTCCATTATTCTCATGTTATTATGAAAATATTCATGCATTCTAGTGCTCAGGTAAGATGACGTAAAATTAGAACAACCTTCTGTCTGTGCCGTCATGACTTCTTTGCTTGCGTTCATAATTTTTGCTTATATTCGCGTGAACTGACTCATTTGCTATACTGAATAGCCAATCAGAGCTCTCTCTCTCACCGACGGCCCGACGCCGATTCAACATGTCGAATCGGCTGAAAAACAGCCGACGAGGACCAACTTAAGCCAACGGTATAGAACACACTGAGCAAACTTAGTCGGCCAATGAACAAAATCTGCCCGACGGCCAACCGTAGGCTTGGTGTATTCCTGCCGTAAATCCTCTCAGAGGTAGGGAATGAAGATGTGGGGGGGATTAAAGACCAAGGAGAAGAAAGAGAGAGTAAGAGTGAGAGGGTCACCAGTGAGGTCAGAATTACAGCTACTTTCCCCTATCTTACCTCCACATTGACTCTCCTGCAGAAGCCCTTGAGGATTACACACCTGCACACACACTCATTCATTCATCTACACTCATGTAAACCAAAACGGATTTAAAGCCTGATGCCATTGGAGAACCTTTTCATGATCAGTAAGGTTCTGGATATAACAATATGTGAGCTGAGGTTTAAAAAAAGTAGTCTATAGCTGGGGACCGGAAGGCCCGAGGCATTGCAGCATACCTTGGCTGAGTCGGTAGAGGAGGAGCCGTATGGAACCAGCTGAGCTGACACTAACAAACGTGATGGCTTACTTGGAAGAAGAGGGAGTGAGGCTGGTCGAGGCCATCAGTGAGGAAGGAAACTTGGTGCTGGGCATTGAAGGACAGAACCAATGGCGAAGAAGACTTGGAGCCATGCTGAACTCGTGGAGACGAAGGAGAAGACAAAGAAGACTTGGGGCTAGGCAGAACCAGTGAAAACGAGGAGACTTGCATGCAAGACAGAACCAGTAGAGGAGGAAGGACTTGGGCACAGGAAGTCATCAGGTAATCTATCACTTCAGAAAGAGACTGAATTCTGGAGGACGGAGGTGACCACCCACTTCTTCTTTTAGCTCCACTAAAACTCTCACTAGGATGGATGTACGAACTGGCTCAAACACCTGATCAGAATGGGCAGCAGTGTCAAGCTTCTGGAAGGATGTGGCCTCTAGTGTGGGCTTTGTTGTGGCCATGGGCTCTGGCTCTGTGTCTGCGGTGGGCTCAGGATCCGTGGCGAGCGTAGGTTTACGTTCTGGGCTTTATGATGTCCACTGGAGGATTTTTGGCAAGGATGGCGGGAATAGGCACAGAGATTGTAGAGCAGGCTTCCTCTTGCTTCTTCCACGGTGAGGAAAGAACCAGTAATCCACAAAGCTAGGGACATCTGAATTCCCTCATGGGCTCCAAAAACAAATCTTCAACAAGCTCTCGTTCCAGTGTACCTGGAGGCACAGTTCTATAAAGTCCTCTACAAAATCATTCAGAGATCATCCTCCCTGATATAAGGACAGGTGCTGATCAGTCATGGTTTCCACAAAAAAATAAAATAAAATAAAGCAGCACAACTGTTTTCAACATTGATAATAATAAGAAATGTTTCTGAAACAGCAAATCAGCATATTAGAAAGATTTATGAAGAATATTGTGACACTGAAACTTAATGATGCTTTGTCATCAAAGGAATAAATAACAAACAAACTGACATATTTCACAATATTACTGTTTTTACTAAATTTTGATCAAATAAATGCAACCTCCTGATTTAAAAAAAAAAGATTTTTGAAACCCACATACAAAACCACAGCAAGAGTACAGTAAGCATTTGTGCAATGTAACTTCCGACTCCATACCTTATAGTAACTGAGATACAGCCCTTGTGACATCTAGCCCCAGTCTCCTCTATAGTGAAAAATGGTTCTTGACAAGAAGCAGCTGCAAAAGTCATAAAAGAAATAAATCTGCACACATATGCTTGAACTACATCGCAAACAACCCATCGACTAGAAGCACAATCTTCTGTACATCGATCTGTCTGTGCATCAGCTGCAGCACCAAATGTGTGAGGTGGACGGGGAGTTTGTGCTCATCAAAATTCAATTGCGGGTCAATAATGCATGAGCCAACAGGGTTCAACAGAAGCAGAACAACCAAACGTGCAGAGGACGAGAAGACAGACCACAAATACATTTGCGCAACACAAGCTGTGATTACATGCCTAAGGGACGAGCGTTGTTTACTTATGGCAAAACGCATGGCTATCAATGCCAATTTCAGCGTTTTTTGAAAAGCTTTCCATTTAAATTGCGTCGAATTGAATTGAGGTGGGCCATAATGACATTACAGCAGAGCAAATGAAATAGAGACAGGGAAGAGCCCCTGATAGGATGGAGGGTGCAGATTTGTGGCTAAGAGAGATGAGCAGATAGAGATGGAGAGATAGAGGTGATGGAGGACCACTTGTGGCCTGAGGTGATGGATGGAGGGAGTGTCACGGGGCAGGTGTCGCAAGTTTGCCCTCTAATGATTTTTTCTGTCCTTTCCGCAGTGAAATACGTCCCTGTCTGCCGAACCCTGGCGATATATTCCCTTTTTTCTCTCTCTCAACTCTCTGACTCACTTTTTCTTTCCATGATGCTCTCGGTGCCTCTTTGACATGCAAACACACACATATGCAGTCTCAAGCAGAGTGTAGAGGTCATGTGTTTGGCAGGACTTGTTCGGAGAGAATGTGGTGCAGTGAAAGCCTCCAGCAGAAGAAGCAGCATCCCTCTCTCTCTCTCTCTCCCTCTCTCTCTCCTCCGCCAGGGATGTGGGCGTCTGCTTGCATTACTACCTGCTCTGAGCCCAACCACCTCACTTCATTGACACGAGCTGCCTGCCAGAACCATCCAAAGCTCTATTTCTAAAGCAGAGGCCGTGTTTAAAGTGCCTCATTGACTGTTTAATCTGTTCTGTAGGATTCATTTGGAAATGCAGTACATGGGCAAAATGGATCTAACTTTTATAATTTCGTTTAAACTGTTTAGAATATCAAGAACAACTATTTTTGAATACCAGCACGAATGTCAGATTTATCATCTGACTGCAAACATTTGAATGGTAGTGTATATTTAACGAATCTAACTATATTTAGCTTTTTTTTTTTCATTGAACTTCCTGTAAAAAATTTCCGGTAGTATTTTGAGCATATTTTCCACCCCTACATGGTACTTCATAGAATATCACGTCCAAAAACAAAGTAGCACCATGGTACTTCTGATGCATTTTGGCACAGTTGACTGAATGTCAACGTGCCATTTAACAACAAACCTGGTATTAAGATGTGTTTTGGTCAATAGGATCAAGATGAGGGAGACATTCTCGTTTACAACTGGTATATTAATCCATCTCTTTTGTCCATTTTCAACCACTTCTGTCCTGATTTCTTCGAGGGGAGGGTCTATAGGTGGGTAAATATATGGGTTTTTCAGATATTTCGATTCAAAACAAGCTTGCGCAATTTACACGTGAACGCACCTGGAGGACACAGACAAAATACAAAGAGCATCAGCTTTTGTTTCGTGAGTGTCAGAAATCAGGAAAAGCGAGAGAACATTATGCTTGGTTTCCTGCATTGAAACCAAACTTGGGTCTTAAGCCGACACAGTTTAAATCCTGTTTGGCTTGCGCTCTTCGCTTGATGTTTATGTGTTAGGTCAGTAGTCGGAGAGTAGGTGGTCTTTTGTGGCTATTCAAACACATTCTACACTGAATCAGTTTTCGACTACCTCTGGAAGTGGTCGAAAATGGACATGTTTACACTTGTATTTGGCATCTTCCACTTGTGATCCACCAAACAAAACGCATCTTCGTACCAGGCATTGTTAGGGCAACGATCAGAGTAATCCTTTAACATTATGCATTAGTGAGTGATGCTTTAATAACTGCTCTGTATTCAGAGACACACAGGCACGTTCATACTGCCAACTGCAATACACAACAGCCTCTGTGCATCCTGTTACTGAACCTGGACTGAAAGGACAAACAGGAAAGCTTTTCCTGACAACACACACAGAGAAACAGGCAGGATCACAGAAACTCTGCATGCAAACAGGTCATGTACTGGAGTGGCGCTCTTCAAAAAGGTTGAAATATGTTAGGTGAGCTCTTGCAGTGTTTTGCCCTAGTTTGAGCAGACACAGTCCTCTTACATCAGATGGATCCAGTCTGAAAGGTGCTGGTCTCTCCCTGGGAGGATTCACTAAGAATGATTTATGCTTGTCTGTGTTACTTTAAAGCCTGATTTACTAAATGAATAATGCAGATGAAGTAAAAGCCCAAACACTGTCAAATATGTGCTGAACGCAAAACCGGTACTAAAAAAATAGTTTATTATTAACTATTTGTATCTTATTTGAATCACATAATTAGATTTTTGAACTACATTTATTCAAATAACTTAGAATCAGCGGTTTCATTTATGTATACTAACAAATAGGTTTATTGAATGTGCATTTCATATGCAATGCAAATGCATAAAACTTAAATTTAGGCCTTTTGTGTGTGTTGAAGTCAAAGCAGATTACCACAATCTGGCACAGGCTCATTTAAATGCCGCAACACTATTTCTTTTTGGTGTGTGAAAGTCGCATGAAACAGAAATCACAATTTTTTTTTTTTTCACTATTGTCATGTATATCCTAATGAAATGGCTTTTCAAATGTAGAGCGGGACACGATTTTGTCCTTGGGAATTGATTTGATGTTTGGATGGTTGTGGTTTAAAATCACTGTGACGTCATGTGAGTGACAGTTTGATAAATCCTCAACCCAAGCTTTTTTGGTTTTTATTTTTCAAATGACAAATAAGACCACTGCCACGTGCTGGTATGGAGAGTTATTTCCTCTCATGCAGACATACAACAGTGTGATGTGTTTAAGAGCCCAGTCGCAGGTGATATGAGGTGATCACTGTCGGCTATCATCTGCGTTAGTTCTTTGATGTCGGTATTGTGTCCTGTTGTAAGACCGTACGGCAGTCATCATACCGAGCAATTAAATGTAAGAGCAGACTGCCTCAACCTACTGTCTCTGATTAAGGGTGGCAGGTCTCAAAAACAGGGCTGGGAAGGTGAATATGTCAGGACTTTTTTTTTTTCTTTCACCTGGTTGATGTGTGGCTGATTACAATCAGCGGCGTGTGCTTGTGTGTGTGTGTGTGTGTGTGTGTGACAGCACTGATTTAGACCTGTTTCATTAGCCTGCACTTATTCACACTGATGATACTTCATGAAAAAATGCTTCTCTGCTCGTAGCTCCTCTCGTCTAAACAAGTCTGCATGAGCCTGCTATTCATATTTAATGCCACTAAAACCAGCTGGGAATCTGAGCCAATTATCATCACTGAATGCTTCACACACTCTCAGACCCTACTGTAAAGAGAGCGGGAAGGAAGAGAGGAAAAGATGGAGAAACAGAGGACTAGGGTGCTTGTTGAGACAGCTCTCTTCCATTAGCACCGTGTCTCATTCCCTCTGGGATGCGAGGGTGAGAGAGACCAGCACTCAGGCTCACTGTTGACCACTTTACAGCATGTGTATGCTGGGACACACTGTACGCCTGTGTGCACTTCATGGGCAGCTGGACAAGGGTGGCAGGACGTGTCTTGCAATGATGGATGGAGTACTGTAATGATCAAAATGCGCACAATGACATCAAAAATTATTTCTGCTAGAAAGGATACACCAACAAGAAATAGAGTACCAAAGTTGCCCAGGTTTTACCATGTTTTCATGAGTTTGTGTGCCCAGATAATCTTAGCGAAAGTGGTAAACCGATTTGGCTTGCTCTCTGCCATAGAGAGGCTCAGAGAGAATATTCTACTCAAGCTCCAATTGCCCCCCTATTACATAAGCAAACACATACAAAAAGGAAAAGTAGGGGGCGAGGAGGGATGCAGAAAGAACTAACAATGGGAAGTGGTAAGAGGCTGATTTTATCCATGGTATTTATTAGAAGATTAGATGGGCATACTCCTCCAAAATTACCTTAATAGCTTCACTTTGTACATGTATTAGGAGGACTACTACCATGGAATATGTATAATACATATAATGGTACATGGACATAGTAATAGTAGATGGATATCATTGTGCCATAGTACTCCAACAGCGCATTTACTTTTACAGATATACTGCATGCTGCCATCTTTGCTTATGGGCACTTCACTAGTAACTATTCTGAGATGTGATGTGAAAGACAGCAGACAGGGATATATCACTCCATTTCACACTTTAAAGAGCCCTCAGAACATTTGTCACTCACAAAACATTATGGGTAAGACATTTAGACAGAAAGTTTGTACAAAGGCTCTGTAGCAAAACGGTGGAAGTTCACGTAATCGCTAAAATACCAAAATTAAAATCTGTGTTAAGCAGAAGATAAGCAGATTTTAGAGAAAAAAAAAGGAATATTACATGAGGAAAAAAAATAGAGAAAAATCCTCAACATCTCTAGTTCTCAAGAGACTGACGGTTAAAGGAAGTCCAAGCCGTCGGATGTCAGAACACTTTTCAAGATTATGACTAAACATATGAATTGATTTTTTTGTGGAACTTGCAGAGATTCATTGTTTACACAATATTAGAAATGTGCACTAACAAAGTAAATCAGGTCAGTTGATTTCATGTGGACTTTAGTCTTTACTTTGGTCTTTTTGTGCCTGACGCTATTTTTTCTGACAGTGATACTGATCTGTGTGAGTCTGTGGGATAATAAAGTCTGTGTTTACATTAGGAACAGTATTAAAGCATCTCCTGATTCCCATCTGCACCTCGCAGCTGATACTGTCTTTAATGACAGCACAGCAGCAGCTATCTGAGGCACTCCTGTTCCCTCATGGCCATTGTTTAGGGATTGAGATCGCAGGTCTGTACTGCAAGAGCACAAGCACCAAAAGCAGCTGAAACGAACACATTCCCTCACATACATACACGTATAAACCAAAACACTACCTAAAGGTTTGGAACGACATGAGAATTTCATCTGAGTATAAAATATTCCTTTTATAAACAAGATGATATTCCATACTGTGGAAAGCAAGTGCGGGGCCGTGAGCCACGGGAACGGAATGTGACTCACGGAGGAGCTTGGAAGGATAAAAGGAGGAGTGATGACAATAAAGGACGAGTGGGGACCAGGTCTAGACCATCTATGTTGTTGCTTTTATGCGACAGTTGAGGGGCTGCCGCTTTACTTTTGTCTCATTTGTTTATTTATGATTAAAGTTTGTTGAATGTTCACCAGTTCCCGCCAGAACTTCCTTGAGGGGGGACATACTGTCAGAGAGCCCTCACTGCTGAGGGGGATTGCGGTGCTGAGGAAGTCGGACAGCACAAAGTAGTGGTGACTGCCAATGGCCCTCGAGGGAGAGGGTAGAGCAATTGAGCAACAAGTGGGACGGAGAGCTCGCTGCTGTGCTCCTGGGTCAAGGAGGGGTGGCTGCCATCCGAGACGGAGCGGAGGAGTCGCCACTGTTTGCTGAGGCCGGAGCCTGCTGCCATCCACCATGATGGGGTACTCGCAGGGAATGGGGGAGTCGCTGCCGGCTGCTCGAAACCGGAGTAGCCAGTGCCGTCCGCCAGGAGGCAGAGGAGGATTGACCCATTCATCAATGAGCGTCCAGTAACATCGCATGGCACCGCAAGTGAGGGCCTCTCGGCTGGTTGAGGACCAAGCACCAATGTGTCGGGGAACTGGACCAAGATTTTTTTTTCTTTTCCTCTCTCCCAATTCTCGTCTCTGTCTCTCCTCACGCTTCCATCTCGTTTTCTCTCAAAAGCCTTACTTTCGTTTTGTGTTTGTTTATAATGAATAAAGTTACGTTGAACATTCGCTGGTTGCCTCCTCCTTCTTCCCGAGCCTTCAACCTTGCTACACATACAATGAGAAAATAATTTAAGATGATCCAACACTCAGATAAATAAGGCACTCATGGATTTCAAAGATTTAGAGTAGAAAGGGAGGAGAAGTCAGAATGCATGAAAGACACATTTTTGTAAGTGAGGAAGACTGCAGCCACTTCATGCTCCAGCTCACTGCACTGGTTTCAGAGAAGGAGCCATTTAGCATTGAAACACTCATAATGGCTGGTCACACTCTCACGCTGTTTTCCTTAATCTCATTCTGCTCCGTAATCCGTTTGACATGCCGGCCCAGCGGCAGAATTCAGCCGCAAATGAGCAGAGTATAGTGGGAAGATAAAGCACTGTCTCTAGCCTCAGACTGGAGAGGAGAGCTGCAGAGAAAAGACTGGCACCCAAAGACACGTGCGAGGAGGAGTCAACAGGAAATGACATGATTACTGGTAATGTCAACAGGAGGCAACAGCAGAACAGAACCGACACTGTGCCGACACTGAAGACAGACAGTAATGAGGCCATTTTATGTAAGCAGAAAGGCGAATGTATGTAAATGCTGCACGCGAACACAACGCTATAAAGAAACAGCTGTGGCATTATGATACAGTCAGCAACCTGCATTATGGGTAATTGCATGCAGAAACAGCAGCAGTATTTCTGTACATTAGAAGTCAGCACTCGTATTCAATCCACATAACGTTGTGTTGGGGGACACATAAAGGCATGGATCTGTGAAAGGGGCTCAGAGTGGCTCTGTTCCAAAACCTAGTGAACAGCACAAGCAGATGCTTTTTAAGGCAGAATCCTAACTGAACTGGAAATTCATAAGCGATTGATTTAGTACTACATAAGCAGCAACTTCGCACACCAACAGTCTCACAAAGGCTTGACTCACAGTTGAATTCAATAGAATTTGGCAGTAGCATTTTGCTAGGCAAACGTTGCGATACTCTCATAAACATAGGTAACTCTAATAAAGAATAGGTCGAGCACAAAATTATTGGTTCATTAGTCTCACATACTGTTTTTATTGATACTTTGTGTTATTGAGTGAATTATCAATAAAAAAAAAAAAAAACATTTATCTTGCTTTGTCTATCATCTTGGATATGGAACCGGTCATAATGTTTTATGGAAGTGTGATGGTATATTTGGTTACATTTTGAATTTGAACAAAAAAAGTTCAACAGACTATTGGACTATTTTTTTCTTTTCAGGTTTAAAATAATATTTGACTGAACGTCATATGAATTTAACAGACATTTTGCACCTTTCCGCAAACTCCAGATCTTATTTCATTGGACAATTTAATCACACAAGGTTAGGGTGTTATTTGGGGGTTAGTATTTGGGTTGCACTTTATTTTACAGTTACATGTACTTACAGTGAATAGGTTCAGGGTTAGTGCCAAGTATAGTATGTATATGGGGAACAGGACTGTAAAATAAAGTGCAACCAGTATTTGTTTTAGCGCTATATGGACATCTGGCACTGTTTATTGACATGGTCAATGAAATCTTTAGAATTGGTGATGGGGTGGGGTAAGTTCAGTTCCAAAGGATTCTGTTTTTTGAAAATACCTTTTTTATTATTCAACAAGTAAGAATTATTTTTCATAACAAATTTGCATATTCAGTTGGAAATTCTTTCAAACTTTCAATATCCTTGCTGCTACTCATCCTCACCAGTAGGTTGCCATTTTTTGGCATCTGACAGATGTCAAAAACTTCAAGAACAAGCTGTACAATGAATGGTCTTATTTCCTCAATGAAAAGGGATAAAACGATCATCTTGTTACTTAAAATGGCAACACAATTAAAATGGAACTTTGTGTGGTTGCAAGAAATGTCTGTGTATACAAAATGAACGAGAAGCAAAGCATTTCACATTTTCAGGAATGAAATGAGAGACTTTATCATTGAGCCTCTCATCAAATCAGCACAGATCTTCTAGCGAGCCGTAATCCCACACATGCTCAGGGAAAATACCAGCGACGTCGAGATTTCTCGTGTGATTTCTCGAGTGGGACAAACACTGTCATCTCACTTGACATAGAGTTTCCCTTCCGTTCTGCTGTTTGCACAACGAAAAACCAACAACGCTCTAATTAAATTAGACATCAGCTTCAGAGACGCAAGAGGAACCGATGAAGAGGGAGAGAAAGTGAGCTGACCTCATCAGTGGCTCTGACCTCAAGTGTGTTTGAGGTCTCTCGACACACGGGTCAATACAGGATTGCCATGACATCTGTTAGTTAGATTTGACTGAAGTCTCCCTCTCAGGGTCATATAAATAAATACTGTTCCTTTTGCTCATAGTTCCCCCAGGAGAGAGCCTTAATGAGTTGCTCTGTTTAATTCTAATTCATTATAACCAGCACACACTGCTCTTAATTACCTACAGCACAGCACCTCCAGCTAAACAGCCACCTCAGTCCCTATGGATGATCCTCAATCTCAGGCAGTCTTGTGACTGCGAGTGCAGATTCAGCAGAGACACCCCAAATGCTAAAAAGTTTGCTAGAAATTTGTCAGGGCACAAACATGGCTAGTTTTGAATGGCCGGAGCATGCCAACTACCAAAACCTTGAACTCAGCTGATCACACAATGGGTGTAGATTCACTTCTGGTAATTGACACCCATTAAGTGTAGAGTTACTGAGAAAGGCACTCAACTTGCTTCAGGGTAATGTCTCTGCAATTATTGTACTATAATTAGCTTATAATAGATTATAAATAGCTTTGGATGAAACATCTACTAATTATGACAATTATTTTTTTTTTTTTTATGTGGAGCTCTGGTTTAAGATGTAAGATGCAAAGCAAATCGAAATAACAATTCAGTGTGTTATATAATTAGCTTAATTACAAAAAATGAATGTGAATTACAATAATGAAAATTAGTAAAGAGATTTTTGGGTGGAAAATATGCTGAATTTTCATGAAAATAAACAACATAATCCAAAAACTCTATGTCTAACGGTCTCAAAAAATAATAATTTTGTATACACAATGTTTATACTTTTTTTTTGTCATTTTTTGGAAAGAAATTAATATTTATTATTCAGCAAGGATGCATTCAATTGTTTAAAATTGACAGTAAAGACATTTATAATGTTACAAAATATTTTAGATTCAAATAAACACTGTTCTTTTGAACTTTCTATTCATCAAAGAATCCTGACGGTATCATGGATTCTACAAAAATATTAATCAGCGACTGTTTTCAATATTGATTATAATAAGTAATGTTTCTAGAGCAGCAAATCAGCATATTCAAATGATTTCAGAAGGATCATGTGACTCTGAAGACTGGAGTAATGATGATGAAAATTCAGCTTTGCATCACAGGAATTACAAAATTACATTTTGAAATATATTCAAATAATCAAAAAATGTTCTTGTTTTGACAGTTTTTTTTTTTGATCAAATAAAGAGACTTCTTTCAAAAACATTAAAAAAAAAATCTTACCAACCCCAAATTTTTTAACCATAGTTTAATTCTTATTTCCTTCCTTTGATTTTGTTGTGAAATGACATATTCTTGACAGGTTTCATGATTTCCACCCTCGAATATCGCAATACCTCAATTATCTGCATTTTGCATCTACTTCCATGTTCTTTGTCATTCGAACAAGCGATAACATCTTCAGCTCTACAGCGACGTTTCCCTTATGAGATTGTGCTGATTATTAATGACGTTAACAATGTAATTCACAACCTGAACTAATTGTATGGTATTTAAGAGTGCAGATTTCTAGATTTCGGAGGTTTTGTACATGTCCTCTAACAGACTGTAGCCTGCAGGAAGGATTAGTTCAGTAAAACAGATTGCTGGCAGAGCATCCGGCCATCCCCGACTCAGTAGAAGAAGAGAGATGTGGGAAGACAGAAGGAAGAAAGGCTTGTCTTAACTGCCATGTTCTAGAGGAAGTCCTGAGGGACCTCAGGGAGTCTGTCAGGGCCTGTGTGGAGTGTGGACACGGCCTGTAATAGAAATATAGATCTAATCCGACATACAGATCTGAGATGGACTGTGAAGGATAGATCGGGAAAGAGAGAGATTTTTTTTTTTTTTTTGGTACTTGAGTTTTAGAGAGTGAGTCTCGGAGACTAAATCACCTCTCCTAGAGCAAATACAACAGAAGACTTCGGCTCCAGCAGTGGATGAGGCACGTAAGTGCACAGAGAGATGCTTCCTTCCTTTAGCACTAAGTACAGCAGAGAGAATCAGGAGGTCACAAATTGAATTAGACCGGAAGAAAGGGCCAGGCCTGGACCTGCAGGAAACAGCACTCCAGAGATTCACAATTACTGCTTGTTTGCTTCGATGTGTGTGGGACAAAAATGTGTGTGTGTGAGTTTCTTGTGTATCCATGCTTATTTATGCATTCTATTGTAGTGTTATGTCACATACGGCCAATCACAGGTCATACACGTGATATCCTTCAATGTAAAAAAGAGTAACTGATTTAAAAATAATAATAATAATATGACAGATAATCATCAATGTCCCTAAATCTGACGAGTGAGTGATATTTTTATCAAACGGGCTAAAGAATAAGGATTTTTTTTTTCTCTTCAGATTTGACCTTGCAATTTTTTATATGTAGTATTTAATATTTATTTTAAAATAATTACAATTATTATATATAGTTCAATAAAGGTAGATAAAGTTAACATGCAGAATCTGTATGTTTGTTCATGTGTTTGTTGATTGATTGAACGATTGATTGATTGGCTGGCCTGGTAATTTTTAATCAAAATGTCCTATTCAATCTTCCAGTAAAACAACAGAACTGTATATTTGAGTGTAACTGAATATCGAAAAAGAATATGGAATATGGAACAAATACGGAAGAAAAGATCTGTAGCTTCATCCAGTTCAAATAAACATTTAAAAAACGTTCCGTCAATCTTTCTGAAACTCTCTCACACAGGCCCTGGGCCAGTAAGGGTTTTTTGGCAGTAACCTACTATGGGTTCAGTTCGTTATAATGACTTATAATGAAGCTCTGAAATTCTCACAAAAATCTATACATGCCAAGTGGACAGATAATTGGATATCTTGAAAAAACTCACACTTCAGCAAATCCAAATGTATGGTGAGTCGATTTACATACCATTAAAGTCACCATGAAATCAAGATGGACAATCTTTGTTTTAGTGAACAATTTCAGTATTAATTATAAATGATTTATCTGTGCACATCATTATTTAAAAAAAAAAAAAAATCAAAATTAAAATTCCTCTTGCAGCAACATCTCTTCTCTGAGTTCCCAGTTTTTACTGGGCGGGGGCAACCTGTCATTCACATGACATCACAGCGATAGCAAAGCACGGCCATCCAATCAATTTCTGATGGAAAAAAACAACAATTTATTTATTTGAGAAATCATTTCGCTGAGATATATGTCACAATATGTAAGAAAATTCCATTTCATGCTGACTTTAAAGTCCTATGAGGTTCCCACATGCAGAATCTTGTGCTAGTAACATCAATCAGTCACTAAACATTTTAGTGTCAATTCAATCTCCTTACACTAACTTGCAGTTTCGCACACATCTGTCTGTTTCCTCATTGAACTCCTCATTATGAAACCGCAGCAAATAACTTTGACCATTCGCTCCAACAGGGAAAGACACTTCCCACATCCGAATTCATTTATCTTTCATTTCATATCCGTCTTGTCTCTAAATGGGAATTCACAACACATTGGTAAATACGCCCATGTGTGCACAGAGCTGACAGTAATTGCTTGTGGTTTTACAAGTGTTCTAGGCAGGGGAAAACAACGATCACACGAGTGCCGCGAGCGGATCTCTGGCCCGTGCGGCGACAGTAGAATAGGATCGTGATCCTTGGCTTTGTCCTCTGGCTTTCCGCTGAGCCTCTGTGCCGTGTCAAAAAGGCCCCAGGGCTGAGGACGATAAGCCAGCTCCAGGGACACGGAGTGGCATATGAGCCTCTGAGCCAAAGAAGCCTCGTCCGCCAGCCCTCCTTTCGCCATCTGCCCTTCCTGGAAAGGTTAAAGAGGACTCGAGCAGGAAGCATTGATTTCAACGATTTGGAGACCGGTCTAGTTGGAAAGGATTAAGGAGGTACCCGCTGCTCAGGCAGTGGCAGGGCTAAATGAAAGGTCTGGTTACTGTGTGTTTATGGCCATGTGCTTGGTTTCCGTGCCTAGATGCAGGTGGACGAACCCCGCAGCTAGATTATTCTCTACCTGAGGAGAGTAAACACTCACACTTGCCAGTTTCTTTCTCTACTTCAGGTTGTGCTTGTGCGTGGGTGGGCGTGTTGGTGTATGGGTGGGTGAGGTTAAGAAATATTTCCATAACAGTAATGATGCTTGAATGCGCCTGTGCCGTGGAAAGGATATTTCTCATGTGGATTGTGTATGGATTGCTCAAGTGTTTAAAAGAATAGTTTATACAAAAGAGAAAAGTCCTTATTTTGTTCTTACTTACTTCATTCTTCAGTGGAACATAAAAAAGGACTATTTTTTTATGCAGTGACAATGAACAGGGACTCAAATAACGATTCATCAATAACTCCCATAATAAAATCCATTCTAAATGTTATGCTTTAGAGGAGAGGAAGAGTTGTTGTAATAGAGTGTTGTTGCCATGCCATCATTTTACACCGGACTGCTTCACAGGCGAGGGTCAATTCAACTCTGGATTTGCACGAAAGATTAACATGATGGCTAGTCGATGAGTTGAAACTCCACAGCAACTACATAAATTGATCCACTAGCCATTCAGAAACATCCAGTTGCGTTCTAAAAGTTGTAACGTCTTCCCGAAACTTCACAGACACATTAAAAGGGGCATTATACGTCCCCGTCATTATAAAAAATATATGCTATTTTAGCTACAGTTGGCTAAAGAGAGGTCTGTAATTTGTGTCTGTGTAAAAGATATTGTTTTTGAAGTAGATTTGATGATTATGAAATTGGCATTGCTGGAGAAACTTGCTGCACATGCTTTCAGTCAAGAGTGTCATATGTTTGCTGACAGTGACGAAAGGCTGTAAAAGTAAAGTTTGTGTGGAAAGGCCTTATATGGAGATAGTTTAGGGCTGTTCTGTGCAAATTACTAACATTGAGGGTCACGTTCATTTAGAATACTCCAAATTCATTAACATTAGAACCGGGTTAAGGACTAATTTATGAGCATGCACGTTTTGTGAATTAAGTGGAAATTTTTACGGAGAAGTTCTCCTGTGAGGGTAAATATGAATCCAAGCAAGCACTAGTGACACCAATTGTGTCATATTTTTGGATGTTCAAATACTTTTTTTATCCCACTGAAATTATAGTCTAATAATAATAAACAAATAAATAAACAAACAGTTTTGTTGGTAAAAGACTAAAAATACTACATTGAAAATAGATCTAACAGAACATCATTATATAGCATAATTTTACAGTAAAATATTGTTAAATTTACAGTTTTCAGAAGTGAAAAAGAACGTCATCATCTTATAATTAACAGTAATTTGATATTCCCAGAATTCTCCCCCTGTTTTATGGTGGTTGTCAGTATATTATAAAGGCACAAAACAGATTTTAGAACTTCAGTAGGTTGGTATTTACATTATATCAGTTAATGAAATATGCTGGGATTTTTTGTTTTGTTCTGTATTTTTTACAATAAATTTAAGTAAAATTCATACCATATTTTTTCACGGTAATCTTCTGGTGCAACACACTTCGAACCGGCGGAAGTTAAACATAACTTTAATAACCTCAAAGTAAACAAACAACAAAACAAAAGTAAAACTACAGCAGTTCCTCACGGCGACTGCCGCCCACACAAACATAAAACAACAGAAAATCCTTCACCTTCACTGTCGTCGCTCCTCTTTTATGCTTCCGGAGCTCCTCCGTGAGAGACACGAGACCGGTGCAGTGCGCAGCTGACGCTCACTGTCACTCGCGTCACCGGCCTCGCGCCGTTCCCTCACGGCTCTCGCCATATCCTGCTTGTCACATCTGGAAACCACAGCTTTTATTTTTTGAGCCATAAATTTCACTGCTTGAAGTCAATTAATTGGCCTAAAAAGTGCAATCACTGGCACTATCAGAACATTACTATGTACATCTTGACCAAGATGACACAGCAAAATTGCCAATGGCGTGAATTTGGCTATTCACTATTTAAAAGTGGTAGATGAAGGTAGAGTATTCAGGAAACCAAAACAATAATAATTTAACCATTCCATTCAGTGCTGCTACCTCCACAGACACGACACTTAATCATGAAGAGCTCTTAGAGGTGAAATGATGGATCTCCACAAGGTGTGTAATCCCACCCTCTGTATGTTAATCACCACTGATATTCAGTGCCAAAAGTACCTGTTCCCGAATGCGTACATGGGGCAGCACGGTGGAAATCGCTGTCTTTCCATCTCATTAATTTTCCTTGCAAACAGAGATCCGGCAGGTCCATGCCTCTTTAGTCCCATACATATTTAATGCCCTAGGGAAGAAGACGCGGAGGGCCGGATTCTGCTCCCTCTGCAGTTGCCATGGCTTAGGCAGTGAATAAAGCGCCCTTACAAAGTCACACTGTTGTGCTGTCAAGAGGGCAGCTTCTCGCCAAAATGTCATTATCTCCCCACTTGTGTGCAACAATGCGCAGGCCATGAAGGTGAGGAGGCGAGCAAACACACAGGGAGAGGGAGAAGAAGTGGAAAAGACGCTTTTAAAAAAAAGGGAAAAAGAGACAAAGAGAGATATGATTGTTTTCCCCTGAAATATAATTTCACTTCAAGAAGTGCAGGGGTCATTAAACTGACATTCCACAATTCAAACACAAAGTGCAGTGCTTGTGCAAAGGTCAAATGCACGAACGTACGAATAGATTTGCAATTCAGATTGTGTTAAAAGGCTGCCAACTCCCCAGAATCAGATTTTTATATCATTAGGGCGACGTAATTCTTCCAACAAATTTTACAGTCTGCATTCTTGTCACTGATTAGCTGATGAAAAGGAGGACAAAAGGAGACGATTTGCGATTCACACACAGCTTAGAATGCAAAAACACACACAAAACAACAAGTTAGCAATTCCAGTCAAATATTTAGTATGTTGATTACATATGTCTCCTTGTTAAACAGTGGAAGGATTTTCAATGCATTCTTATTAAATGCAAGCGGATTTTATGTACGCCGATCACAGAAAATATTCTCGTCCGAGCTGTATCAAATTTAAATTGCATATAAACATCATATGCTTTATAAATAAACTTTGTTTAAAAACTTGTACACAATCGTCTACATGCCTTCTGCCATCTGACTGATAGTTTATACTTTTTTAGTATGATTCTAAACTGTCCCTCAATGTGTCTTTTTGCTTTAAAGTTTTTACTGATTCTTATACTTTTATATTATTATTAATAATTCAAGATGAAAATTTACTGGAGAGAAGCAACTTGGGTTTACTTGATTTTCCATAGATAATCATGTTAAAATGTGAGTATTAAATATGATATCAGGCTTATGAGGAATATTTATTTGTACATCTCTCAATCATCATTGTATTATAATCGCATCATATGTTTTGGCCGCACAACTAAAACAGATTTTATCATAAAAATCTGAAATTTATCTTACTTTTTGACCATATAATTATCGGAAACGACACCAAATTTTATATGTTTGCTCAGTTTGTGTGTTTTTCCCTCCTTAAGTATCTCCATATTCTCTTATATCGATAGTATATGAGCCATAATGTATCAAACATGATTTAAAAAAAAAAAAACATATTCCAACTTTTGTTTAGGTTGTCTAAATTTTCAATAAACGGTTCCATAAAAAACCTATTATTTCATTTGTCAAGCTTTACAGGGTTAAAATTCAAGTCTCTTCTAAAGCTGACCTGCGACTGACCCTCTGACAAAAAACCTGCTTATGTTCAAAGGAGGACACCTGGGCCCCTTCACATCCACTAGCAGCTGTCAATCAACATCAGTCAGTCAGAATCATTCCAACCGACAAAAAGCCCTGCAGGAACAAGATTGTCTCTACTAAGCGTTCTTGTGAAATAGTAGTCTTGTTTAGCCAGACGTTTGACCAACAGCATAAGATCCGGAACACATTGCAGTGCATTCTGGCCAAGAACCACCCACTTGCACAGGAAGAGACTGTATGATTGACATATAAAGTGATCAATCACAGTTTGTTTTGTTTATACCTCCTGTTTAAGGGCAGATTTATTACACTATAATAATAGATATTGTGATACTTGCACAGAAAACAGTATAAAAAAGGTGAGTTTCTGTCCATTCCAGAGTAAAAAGTACAAATTATTTCACAGCTACAATGAAAACAAAGCAAAATACAGTAAAATACCTTGTAAAAGTGACTTTTTGAAGATTACATTTGTTTTTTTAAAAAAAAACATGGATGTTGCTTAAAGCTACCCAATCAGATTAGGGCTTGGTATTTTCGTGTGCAGTATGCATCACATGGTCAGTGAACGGATTGTGGGCGGCCCACGCTGCCTGAGGCTGAAACTAGAGAAGAGGTAACAAAACACAAATTTGTTTTCTTTTACTTTCCTTAACTTCCTCTCAAATATGCATGCACACACATTTAGACAGATGGAGGATTATGAGTCTATTTCTTTCAGATAGTTGCTGTTCTGCCTTTGCAGCCTGTTATTTACAGACTTGGATTTTGGACTGGGATATGGAAAAGTAATTTTAGGTAGTGTCTAAAAAATCTATGGATTAATATGGATTATGCATTGGATTTGTCTGCCATCTGAAGTAGAGTAAATAATTGGTGAGAGCTATAATATGCTATTTGAGCATATTCCATACTAATGCTTCAGTTTTTTTTCCTAAACTCTTTTAACTTTGAAAATCTAAAAAAGTCATGATAAATTAATCAAATATATATATATATATATATATATATATATATATATATACATATATAAAAGCATTCCAGGCCAGTTAAAAATCCTCAATACAGTAACAAAAGTGGATCATCATCATCGTACTGTATCAAGTAAGGCTGTTACTTAATACATTTACTTGAGCTAATTCTATATTCATTTTAATACAGTTAAACCAATAAGGACTCACGGATCTGGTGTATAGTCCATATAGTTAATCTCTGATGTGCACAAAAACACCTTTTAGGCATGACTATTTCGCAATTTAGCACGGTCTTCCTTTTTACTTAAATATTTTAAATTACTGTAATTGACTGTACTGTAAATTTACTTACTATAAAGGCAATATATTTTAGCATCCAAAACAAAGCAAATTGTATCAAAATAATACAAATTCTGTCCAATTCATGTTTAAATATGTAATACAGCATTGCAGCACCTAGAAGCAAATACAACTTGAATTAAATATTTTTGACTGTTACTAGGGAGAAAATGGGTTTAAAATAAGAATTGTTTTTGTGTGTGATTATGCGTCTTATTCATTACAATGTACTTTTTGCATAGTAATGTTTAGTTTTGCATAGTAAACCTGAGCAAAACTAAACATTCTTAAATAAAGAATGCAAAAAGGAGAGAAAGGTAACAAACAGAAAGGGAGAGAGAGATGCAACAATCTACTACACGCTGAAACAGTATGTAATGCACTTTACAAAGTGTCCTGCAGTAGCTGCGGCAGGATATTTTGTCCTTGTTTTCTCAACGGCATAGGAAATATGAACTCAAACTCTTTCATATAGCTAATCGTTTGAGAATGACGTTTCATATGCCTTTCTTTGCTACTCTATGAAGAGCAACAGTCCTACTTCATGCATGTTATTCAACGCCATGACTGAAGTGGAAGAGGAAAAGCACCTGAACAGTGACTGGAACAGAAGATCCTTCCGGGGATTACACAGAAAAATCACTGCTGCGCTATTAACGTTATTGAAATTCCATAAAGCACTGCACCATCTCCCTCTCACTCTCTCTCACATGCAATCTTTGTGTTGTTCTATATCTTTGCAGATTGCAGGAAACCAAGAACCATAAATCTCGGACTGTTTCAAATGGGAGGACATGCCCTCAGCTTCGTCCTTCCATACTGAGGTAATTACCAGCTATGAGAGCAACCCCTGTGGACAAAAACCTCTTAAACAAACCTAAGACAGTTTGGTGGTGGATTCTTTTTTTTTTTGTCTGGCTTGTTGAATATGTAACCCCTCTACCCTCCCATCTCTTGAGGTCAGAGGAGTGAGGGTTACTCGCACAGCAACTACTAGCTGGCCTCCGTTACACTCACCCCCCCTAAACCTCACTCCCACCCGGGTCACGGCACCAATATAACTCCTCTACCTGGGCCAACAACTACTAGCTGGCCTCCGTTACACTCACCCCCCCCCAAAACCTCACTCCCATCTGGGTCACGGCACCAATATAACCCCTCTACCTGGGCCAACAACTACTAGCTGGCCTCCGTTACACTCACCCCCCCCTAAACCTCACTCCCATCTGGGTCACGGCACCAATATAACCCCTCTACCTGGGCCAACAACTACTAGCTGGCCTCCGTTACACTCACCCCCCCAAAACCTCACTCCCATCTGGGTCACGGCACCAATATAACCCCTCTACCTGGGCCAACAACTACTAGCTGGCCTCCGTTACAAATAGCGCCCAAAATTCAGAAACGCTCAAACCAATTTAACTATATTTCTTATAGCCAACCAGTTTTGGAATAGAACTGACACACTAGCAAAACACAAAAAAACACTCTAAAAGGAATTACTGCAACATGTGCCATGTTATTCTTTGAAAGACCATGGTGTTCTCATTATTTAAGTACTATGGCATTACCATCTGATACTGTACATAGATATTCCCACATTTGCCTGTTTCAACTAGTGCTGTCACGTGAGCATGCTCACAATGTAGTATTCCAATTTTAGGATTTTTTTATAATAAATGTTTTTTATAATAAATCCAAAAATAGTATTACAAATTACATCTTACTATTTTTTAATTTTAATTTATTAAAAAAAAAATGAGGTAGCTGAAATGCTAAATTTTACAGTCGAATTCAGTTTAGTTTCTGGTAGCAAGTAGCAACATTTTTTGAGTAGCTTGCCCAGCACTTCTTATTTCAATCATGGATCATCCATTAGTAGGCTATGCGCTTTTGTGGATTTGCATAATTTTAATAGCCTACGAGTGAGGGAGGAATCACCTGCACACACCACACGGAAAAAACATATTGTCGGACGTTTCCATAAGCTGCTTTCCATCTGACCCAAACTTTTTCATTCAGGGTGCCGAAAAAATCCACCTCCCGTTAATCCACAAGTGCGCGCATACAGTGTATCCGCGCGCGTTCTCGCGCGCATATGACAAAACAGCGGACCGTACACATGTAGTGCTTTTTTTTTTTTCTTTTTTTTTTTTTTTCTTTTTCTTTTTTCCCCAAACGCTTAGCGTGAAATAAATGTGACGACAGTATACACGATCTACTGTTACAAGCCGTCATCAAACAAAGCAACACCAAATGGAAAGGCAGCGTTCACCTACCGTGCACTCTTCCATGCATGTCCGCACCGAATATACATCCGTTTCATATTTCTGAACCAAAAGCTCAAACTCTCGGTATTTCTCCTGAGCTCGTCGGTCGTAGCGTTGGTAAGCCTGAACGCACTGGCCGCATCCCGACGCATTAGCCATGTCCAGGCTACAGGTCAAATTGTCCGGACTCGTAAACCCGTAAAACAAATCCAAAAGCGAGTAGGAGTTACAAAAAGAAAGATAGAAATCGCTCAGGTTCCACTCGGAGAGGCCCGAGCACACGGCTTCCGCCTCGGCGAAAGTCAAGCAGTTTTTGGAGAGGCTGTCAGGATGACAAGTTTCAAGTCTCCACAGAGGTTTGGTAGAATTGCCTATAAAAATAAGACTCTGCTCTCTCTGATGGCTGGATGAAAGTATATGGTTCGTGTGCCGTTTGTCTCGCGTCCTCGTCAGTTTCGCCTCGGCGCAGAACCACAGATGATCAGAGAGCAAAACGGTGATAAACAAAAGAGAGGCTAAGGACAGTCGCCATCTCTGGGCCCTTTCCGAGTCGGTGAATAATGGCTTTTCGTCCTCTCGGGGTGCGAAGCAGATTTTTAAGCCGTCATCTTGCTGCCGACACGTCCAAGCACCCCTGGTCATATTTCAGGAAAGAGCAGCACTGGCCGACTCCACCGCGACGGCTCCTCTGCCACAAAATGCATTGATTTGTAAGGTTTTCCTCCCGTTAAACAGCTCCCCCGGCAGCTGTATCCGACTCTCTGGGCTAGATGAAGCCGCGCGCGGTCATATCTCCGTTATTCCGCATGGCTCCCGGGATAAAAAGCGCTTTCTGTGTGACAACATGCCTCCTCTGTTCCCGAAGCTCCTGCCTGTGTCCCCGTATCTCCTCAAGGGAAGGAAAGACGCTGAACGAGCTGCGCTTTCCCTATCTGGGCGGATTGCCTTCGATCTTCTCTGCTGTTCATCATCATCATCATCATCATCATCATCATCATCATCTTGGGTCCTGTGTTAAGTTGCCGCCATGTTCGTCTTGAAACACTTTTTGGGGAGCTGGGTCATTTGCGTCATCCCCATCCTGGCGCAGTAACACAGATCTATAGACTACAGGCGATGGATACACGCGCGTGCGCACGCGCTCGAGCTCTCTCTCTCTCTCTCTCTCTCTCACACACACACACACACACACACTCACTGGACGTGTCAATATGAGAGATCACTCATAATAAAGGCACATTTTCCCGTACACGTTTAGATTTTAAAGCAGGACTCCCCCTTGGCATTTTATCTCGTCCCCATTCATGGTCCATTCATCTTCAGGAAGCCGTCAAACATTCCCGTCAAGAGCAATCCGTTCATTACAAGCTCCGCGAGAAAAATAAACGACGCAGTGTGGACGTTTAAAGACGCGGTGATGCTGAATAACATCGTTTTGGCGATGCGTAATGTCCTTTACATGCGCAAAGACTGGAAGAAAAGGATCTCACAACATGTTGCGTGAAGGAGAATCAGCGTGTGACAAGAGATGAAACGACATTTCTATGCCTCGTTCATCCCGTTCAGGCTGAAGTTTATTAGTATGCAGCGTGTAACTGTGTGTAAGGAGCCGGGCGCAGGAGAGACATCTGGGCGTCAAGGCAGCACGTTGGAAAGCGAGCGCGGAAACGTGAGGCGAGTGTGTGTGAGAGCGGGAGAGAGAGAAAGAGAGACACATACAGTATATTTGTCCTCTAACAGGCTAACCTTGTGCGGCATGGCCCTGTTTGATCGCACATTTCAAAGCAAACAAAGTGTGCGCGCAGTGCACAATCACCACGCGCTTGGCTTCTGCCTCTCTGTCTGTATCTGGGTGCTGAACGTGAGGAGAGAGGCGAGGCTGGCATGTAAATCAGTGCTTTTGCATTTGCATCCTTAAAGTAGCTAAATCACTGTCGTGTTGGATAGCTTGGAGTCCTTTCCTTAAAATAAACGCAGCCCCTAGGAAAATTAGATGGGTTGTTTTTATGATGTCAAAGTAATTATATATATAAAACATATATAATATAATATAATAACATAATAATATATAATATATATTATTAATATTATATAACATAATATAAAACATATGCATATATATATGCATATGTTTTATATTTTTATTAAATGAATATTAAATATTAATTAATAATATTTAATTTTAATGAATGTTAATTAAGCAAAAAGTACAAATTGCTCCCCTTTATAGCTTCAATGCCCCAATTTAAAACCAAAGGTTACTGGGTCATTCAAAGTAAAGTCTTGTGGTGATGATCTGAATAAAAAAAAAAAAAAAAAAAATAGTGTTGCCATGGTTACTTTAAGGATATAATCACTTTATTATAAATTTACATCTTAAAAAAAATCACAAAAATGTTAATTAAAGTTCTTGTTGCACAAGAATTTTTTTTAAAATACATATAGAATAAGTTAGAGGTTAAAAAAGCACCAAAGCTTGAGGCAAAAGCTCCCTGGGGCTATAGACTTTAGCCTGTGGACACTATGTTTTGCTTTCCACAAATTAAAATGAGGCTGAGGGAATCAATGTACACTGTGTTCAATATATTTTACTGTCTTGAGGTCCTACACCACAGTTCTCACTACACATGCCTTAGAGTCTTTTGTCAGCAAGATTTTTTTTTTTTTTTTTTTTTTTTTTTGAGAACAGTGTATTTTCAATGTTGTGTCAGTTTAACCATCAACAGCAAAGTGTGCAAATATACATAACCTAATATGCAGATGTGGTGATGAAATAATACATCAAACTTGCCTTGGTCTTTTGACAGGTTAGATGTATTTGTACCATTATAATACCCTGCAATAGTTGAAATAGTTACATAGTTTAAAATGTCCCCCTCATTGAAAAACAAAACATTTACTTAATCAAGCTCCAAAAAATGGCTCCTTTGGATATTCTGGGATTTGTGACGTCACACAGGCAAATATATCTGAATATCACTACCTCCAGAGCAAGATGTCGACAAATACTTATACATCATCGCACCATAGGCCCCGCCCACTGGCGTTCAGTCACTTAACGGCTGACTTTTGCCTACACTGGATCTGAGGATCGCCTCACATCAAAAGCATATAGTACCCATTAAAAAAACACTGACGCTGTTTGTTCGGAGCATTTCGTTTTGTAATGAGGCACGGTGTAATGGAGAGTTCAAAAAGAAACTTTTGTTGAAAGATGAATCAGAAACTATTGACAGCAGCTGCATCACAAACCGTTTGCTTTCATAATGCTTTGTCTGGACATGACTGTTTTATATGGATAAAATTTGCAAAACAAATGACACACACGTGCAGTAGTGAGCGGCATACACTGGTTCCTATGCAATGACGTAAGCCAATCGTAACAGTGGTCATTTACTGCCAGGCCTTAAAGGGGCCGCCGCTTTTAAAAAAAGATCATTTCAGACAGAGATTCAGAATGAAGATTGAAAATAATCGAAAAGTAAACAATAATTTAATATATATTTATATTAAAAGGATAATTCACGATTCGCTGTGCATTAAACGATTTTAATGCAAAACACTGAGGCAAAGAACCACCCAACGCGAAGCTAGCCATGGATTATCACGATTATACCATGGTCATTTGCCAGCACTGACCAGTTAAAGCTGTTATTGATGTTTTCAGCACAATATTTGACCAGCAGGATAAGATTGACGGTTATTTTTGTCAGTTACAGCTTGTTAGATCTAGCCTTCTGCCCACCTTGAATCAGAAACAGAGTGCGTAAGAACTACTTTTTTGTGAAAAGTCAAAAAATAGGTTGGATGTCATTTTCTTTTCTCTCTTTTTTTTTGAAATTGGGTTTTCATTAAATTATTATTTTATAAAATCTTGACTATCATCTCTGAAAATATATTGGCAAAATTCACTTGTTTAGTGCAGAAAAATAGTGATTTATAGTGGCAAATTAATGTTTAAGAACACATCCAGCAGAGGTGTTTTAAAAAAAAAAAAAACAATGTTATCGTGAGAAGGCGGAGCACAAGAGAACAACAGAGTCAAATAACATAAGCTGCCCACTTAAATGATCTTGCTTGCCTCAATCCTGCCCTAAACAATGTCATAATGGACTATTTCACATCCAGAGTTGAAGGATCGAATGATGGAGAAGTTAGTGAAGAGGATGAGTCAATTTAGCTGTGCTAATCTAAATATAAGCTGCAAGGTAGTTCTCTAAACATAATTCTTAAATCAAGAAGAATACTAGATAAGAAAAATAACATGTTAAGTCTTGTTCTCTGAAAGAAAAATCTAAAAGCATAAAATCGAGGTGCCCTTAAGTGGTCAGTAATGAAGCTTGAATGGCATCTATCGAAAAAGTTTGATTCCGTGCCCAAATCTTACTGAAAGCTCATTTTTTGAGATATCAACCGAAAATTTCAAATGTTGATATCTTTTGCTTTGATGTTCTTGAAGTTTAAGAGTAAAACATGTTTTGTAATATATTATTATATAATGTAAACAATTATATTTTTACATTTTCATAATTTATTTTACTTCTTCAATAAAACAAGACCAACCTTAGGTTTATATTCCATTCTTTAATTACAACTATTTAAGTTTGGATAGTGCATTTTCATGTCTATTGCGAAAGGGGGGGGGGGGGGCAGATATTTAAACCTGTTTTACTCAAAATGCCGTTCCTGAAAATCATTGCGATCAGCCGACTTCAGATAACCAGATGACATTTGTTGTGCACATCCTTTACCAGCAAGCACGTAACAGAACGCTTGACCAAGTATCGTGACAGACAACAATCTGAATGATGGTACTCATATGGTAACCTGTGAGAGGAAAAATGATCTACGAAGGGTTTTTGTAGATCACATCACACACACACACACACACTAATAATATATATATATATATATATATATATATATATATATATATATATAGTATCTATATATCATGACCCTCTTGCTGTATATTTACATTTTGTTCATTTTTTTTTAAATTAGTAATAAAATGTAGCCCCATTGTACTCAATGACAGTATATTTAGTTTGGGAAGGGACAAAAATATGTTTTTTTTTAAAAATGTTGTTGCACATGCTATGCTATTGTCAGCAGCACTCATAAAGGCCAAATTATATTAATGATGAACTCTTCCGGTGTTAAAGATTTTAGAGGACGTGCACATCACTCATTAGAGAAAATCAGCTGGCAGAGCAAGAAGAAATTCACATGGAAAATAATGAGGATTAACATTGCCAAGAGTGATCATCTGCTCTGATGCTCATGTTGGCGCTTTCGGCGGTGGGGTCAGCATGGGCACCCTGACTGGTCTGAGACTATGTAGCCCCAAACCGTGATGCACTGTGTGTGCTGACACCTTTCTATCAAAACCAGCATTAACTTCTTGAGCAATCTGAGCTGCAGCATCTTGGATTGGACAGTAGCCTTCGCTCCCTGGTTCACCTCTGTTCCTTCCTTGGACCATTTTTGATAGATACTGACCACTGCAGACCGGGAACTCCCCACAAGAGCTGCAGTTTTGGAGATCCTCTGACACAGTTGTCTAGTCATCACAATTTGGCCCTTGACAAACTCGCTCAAATCCTTAAATTAAGACATAACATTTTCCTACATGGAACATTTCTCTTCTGTAAGTAAGTAAATTTTTGTTTTCCTACACATACACTGCTTGTGACAAGAAACAGCAGCACAAGTTAGTGTTCCCCTTTTTCAGCAATCTACTCCACGAAACTACTCTTTCAAACTGCCTGTCCTTCTCCTGGAATATTTTCAACATTCTCACACAAGACTCTCAGCATACTCATCAAGAGATCTAAATTATGAATTGTGAGATGAGCCGGGGTGAAATTGAGCACCGCGTCTGCATTAAAATCAAGATGAGTAGCACCTGAAGAGCTCGTCTCTATCTTCATTTTGATGATGTTCATGGACTTATCATCTTAACATGGGTTTGATGTCTTGCTGTCGGCCAGTCAATAAGTTACGGTAATGTTATCCTGTGTCCAGTGGGCAGTAAAAACCTAATGATATAACAGCTCAATGAACCCCCTTCAAACAAACGTTCTCTAGAGGACCAGCTATTTCACTAGCGGGCAGTGCAAACAGTGACATGCTGGGAAGGGGGAGGGCCGTTCCCCCTAACCCATCTGTCACCAGTTGCTCGTTCCCTGTCAAACTTTAATATGGGAAATCAATGTAATGATCCTAAGAAACGCCCCTCTTTTGAGCAACTATTCATTTGCAGCATTAATTTTTTTTAGATGACCTCAGTTTCACCTTTCATCGTCATAGCAACAGAGTAACCCGTAAGACCTGACAGAACACCCTAAGGATACATATATGGCGTTGGTGACATTTGTCAAACAGAACCAAGGATCCTCTAGTCCTGTGGACTGTGTGGTTGGGGTAATTGTAGTGAATAAATGCTAGTCAGACATTAAGTGAATGAGATGATTTTCCCCGCAGGCAATCTCTGCCTAGAGCTTGATTTCCAATCCGAAGAGAATGAAATAAGTCCAAGCATCTCTAAAAACTCAATAGACCACAGCAAAGACATTGATCTGTTCTCCTTAAATGTATAGTTCACCTTAAAATGAAAATTCGGTCATAATTTACTCACCACTTTTCCAAAACTTTTTTCCTTTTCTTTTTTTCATCTTCAAAACACAAAGAGAAAAAAGAGATTGTAAAAGCAATCGCTATGAAGTGAGCGGTTTAACACAAGTCTGAGAGTCTTGGATTAAACCAAAAGATTTTCACTCTCAATATAATGAACAGATTTCATTTAGGTTTGTATTCGCATATAAACATTGATCAATGAATAAAGCCCATCAAATATGGTAAATCATATTTTTCTATCATCACTGGATTATTTTATGGATTCACTTTTAATTAATTATTTAGTTTTATGTTGATTACATTGAATTAAACAACTCATAAACATACTTTACCACTAGAAAAAAAAACTGTTAAACATGTAAGTATTATGCAATCATTTAAGGCATTTCTCCTAATATATAAAGTTGGCTATAAAGTTCTCTTTAAAATTGAGAACAAAAACTTTTTCTCTTAGAGTGTAGTTTTTTGACATGTTAGATCCAATGATCTCTTTATGAACTTTTTGACTCATTAAAATTTGGTGCAATGGACTTTTTTTTTGGAGGGATAGAAATCTCTCAGGTTTCATTAAAATATCTTCATTTGTGTTTCACAGATAAATGAAAATTTTGTAGATTTGGAATGACATGACAGGGTGAGGAAATGATGACAGAATTCCTTTGATGAAGCAGCAAGCATGAGCTGTTATACTGTACTGGAATATGTTATACTGCACAAAGAGATGAGATAATACACAACAGTGTTTGTATAAATCTGGTATAGAGACAGAATCTTGTGTTATGCACATCATGGCTTTTGCTCATTGTGTTTATGTTCAGAAGCACATAACGGAAGCCTGAATCAATTAAGGAGCCGAGTATCATAGGGGTTCTGTAATTAAATGCGTTGTGAGTCTCAGGGTCCTCTTACCGCCCCCAAGGCCCATGTTAAATGAATGAGCAGATCATAGAGTTGATAAATGAATGTGAAATAACATGGAGAGGGACAGGACGGGGCCATTGCTTACAATAGAAATATTAAAAATGCCTCATTTAGTTGACCAAAATATTTTTTTACTTTTTTTTTGTTCAAAATTTCAAACCAGTGTGACATTCTTTCTTCTATTTTGTAGTTCGCAGATTTTGGAGGCCAATAATCACCTTAAACTCATTGTTGTGTTCCTCAAACCATTCCTGGACCATTTCTGATTTGTGGCAGGGTGCATTATCCTGCTGAAAGAGCCACAGCCACCAGGGAATACAGTTTCATTGAAAGGGTGATTGTGATCTCCAACAATGCTTAGGTAGGTGGTAGCTACATGTCAAAGTAAAGGACCCAAGTGTAACGAAACTGTATGTCTCTCTTCGTAAGGGAAATAAAGATGTTAACCTGGATGACTTAGGAGTGAAAGGATCTTTGTTCCCACTCCGGTACTTTGAGTCTCGGTATTGCAAACTGTGCAAATGTGTTTTATCTTACACTATTATTTAAATGTACAAAAGGGTTCAGATTCACATTCCCACCCTCCTAAACCTAATAGTGTAAGTGAGACGCCCCTACTCCAAGGTAAGTAAAAAAAAAAAAAAAAAATTGCTCTTTAACTGTTTTTCTCAGACAATTTTTTTCTCTTCCTCAGGAACTGTAATTTTGTCTTGAGTTCTGTTCAACAAAATTAAATAAAACTAAAATCCAAATAAACAAGTTTCCCAGAATTTCCTTTAAATATTGTAAGCCTTCTGAAAGTTTAACAGTTTCAAATTATTCCAACAACACTTCAAATATAAGCTTAACACAATTGTTTTCAATACCAACTTTCAAACTGATTCTCAAACACTCATAAACTCTTGCAGTTCAACTTGAATAATTCAGTTGAATGAATCACTTAAAATGACTCGTTTCAAATAACCCAGGGAACATTTGTGACTTCACTCAACGATTCTTATGAATCAATTTCTGAATCGGTTCTCCCAGTCACAGTTCAAATTGTCACGCAGGTCATTCAAACACTCAGTTGGGTACAATCAATATCAGTAAGTGTTCGTGTGTATGTATGTGTGCTTGGGTGTAATGAACCTTGGTACCAGTCTGTAGCAACGATGACTTGCGATGAGATGAGACGACTTGAGACAAGGCAGTGAGATGTCGTAAGGATGGCAGGGTAATAAACAGAACGAGAACATTTTCAGCACGGCCTCAAAAAAACAATCTCAGGAAATCTCTGGAACAAAATGGCGCTCGATCACAGGACACACGCGACTCGCTAAGACAGGAGCTGTGTCTGAAACCGCTCCCTATCCATTATAGTCAAGTCATCTTTATTTATATAGCACTTTTTACAATGCAAATTGTGGCAAAGCAGCTTTACATTAATAAGAAAATGGTGTCATTGTGCAGCTTATTCTATATATTATTGATTCATTCCATTGCAAATATCAGTAGTTATTAGTCTAGTTCATTTAGGTATATCAGCACTGCAGAAAACAGTAATTGTCCGGCTCAGCTCAGTTCGCATACAACGGCGCCAATGCAGGCATATCAAAAACACTGCAGAATATCAAGCAAGTGTCCCCAACGTAAGCAAGCCAAAGGCGACAGCGGCAAGGAACCAAAACTCCAACAAATGGAGAAAAAAACCTCGGGAGAAACCAGGCTTAGTCGGGGGGCCAGTTCTCCTCTGGCCAACAGTGAACACTTGTCCGATACTCAGGCAGAGTTACGGGTCATTAAACCGATTTGGAATCGCAACAGTCAAAATATTTAATCTAGTTCCATCTAGTTTAAGATCTTTTTATCACGCTGGTATGGGACGGTTTGTTGGGATATGTGCCACTGGCTGATGAGTCGGTAAGGTCTTCACAAAGGATGAGCTAGTTAACACAGTCTCCGCCGACACCACAGGCCACATTGCTGCCGCACACAGGCACAGGTTCCCCGTCCGACCCGGACACGGCCCAGATCCAGCCAATCACGTTAATTGGTAAACCTCGGGATAAGCAGAGAGACAAAAAATTAGCATGGATGCCATTCTTCTTCTGATGTGCCGAGTACGTTATATAGTGGACTATATCGGGTGTCGGCCATTTTGTAGTGCTGTCCGAATTCTGAGTGAACGACTTCATTCCCTACATTCGTTCACTTATTTTACCCACAATCCTCTCTGATTTTGAGTGTACTCGATAAGACGATCGAGCGCGAAAGAAAAATAAATATGGCGGACGGCAATACGGGCAGCGGCAACTTCTACAAATGTAAGTGTAATTTTTTATTAATTAGAACATCTTTGTAAAGATATTTTGAAGCGAAATGATACAGATTTATATCATAATATATATACTTATTATCACATGATAATTTGGTCGATTTTGACACAGGTGATTTTATTCTCTCTTTATTCTCAATAAACATGACAAATAAACAGTAATATACAATTCATTAAGCTAAACAGGACATATTACAGATGGCTATAGGAAATGTTAATGACGAAATTGTCTGGCACATGCTATTAACGTCGGCGTCCGAATTCACTCACTCATTTTCGTTCACTCTTTGCTGATATAGTGGACTCAACTGCCATGCACTATATAGGGGTTAGTGAACGAGTGAATGAGTGGGCGGTTTCGGACAGAGCTACTGTGTCGAAACGTTAGTTTCACGTCCGCCATCTCTAGCGCCAACACCGCTCTTCATTCGACGACGCACTTCTGGTACCGCGATGTCTACAGTTACACACGGTGATGTCAGTGTGCACTACTCTCACGAACGTACACCGAATGTATACCACTCTCTTAAGTTAGACAACAAGCTGAAAAAAATAGACTTCTCACACTGCAAGCATGACTTATCAACCCGTTACCCTCTTTTCTTCATCTTCTTCTTCCCAGACGTCTTTGCATTACCAGCGAACATTGCGGAGAGAGAGCAACACATCAGGAAATATATCTCCGCTACACAAGCATGGGCATCATGACTGGACTGCGGCTATGCAGGCCCATACGGAACAAACTTCGATGCACTGTGTATTCTGACACCTTTCTATCAGAACCAGCTTTAACTTCTTGAGCAATCTTGGCCTTGGCCACCTTTGACCCTGTTGGCGGTTCACCTCTGTTCCTTCCTTGGACCACTTTTGATTGATACTGACCATTACAGACCGGGAACGCCCCACAAGAGCTGCAGTTTTGGAAATAATCTGACCAAGTCATCTAGTCATTATAATTTGGCCCTTGTCAAATTCGCTCAAATCCTTACACTAGCCCAGGGGTGGCCAACGTCGGTCCTGGAGAGCCACAATCCTGCAGAGTTTAGCTCCAACCCTGATAAAAACTCACCTTCCTGTAGCTTTCTAGTAACCCTTAAGACCTTGATTAGCTTTTTCAGGTGTGTTTGATTAGGGTTGGAGCAAAAATTTGCAGGATTGTGGCTCTCCAGGACCGACGTTGGCCACCCCTGCACTAGCCCATTTTTCCTGCTTCTAACACATCAACTTTGTCAAAATGTTCACTTGCTGCCTAATATATCCCACCCACTAACAGGTGCCGTGATGAAGAGGTAATCAGTGTTATTCACTTCATCTGTCAGTCATAATGTTATGCCTGATCAGTGTATGAAAGGTAATAGTGGATGGTTATGTGGCATTTGCAGAAGGGTTTCGGGAAGTTATGAAACTCTTCACAACTTTCTAGCAGGAGTACTAATGTGTTATGTTGGGTACAAATTAAAAGATTTTAAAATCTCATGAGATTTTAAAAAAGTGAGCGACCACAAACATGATTACAAAAAGAATCCTAGATTTAATCTTTTTTCTCCTATAGCATGTGGTGTGCCTTGATGTGACCACAAACAAGCAAACAGAATCCCGACTGTAAACACGGGAAATCTCGCATAATCTCTCGAGACTTCAGAAGAAACATGGTGGACAATCGGAAGGAAGAAATTGCGATAATAGTGTTTGGAATGATTTTGGAATGTATTACAGGACATGTTGTATTAACACTCGTGCTGCTGCCACAAATCGACAAGCTGATCCTCAATCTCTGCTGTCCAAAACTATTTAACTTTGGGCTATATCCTGACTATGTTTGTTATGCTTCTGTCCTCTGTCAACTCGCTTTCTGATTGGATATTTTTGTTGTTTCGCGTGATAATCTGCAGATGTAACCCCTCTACCCGGGTCCTACTCGACCTGCTCTGAGCGGGCCGGGCCTCAAACCCGGTTCTTCCGGCATGGGAGTCGGACGCTCCAACAAGGAGGCTAAAGTCTGCAACCCCTAATGTGTCTCTTGAGGTCAGAGGAGTGAGGTTTACTCGCACAGCAACTACTTGCTGGCCTCCGTTACACTCACCCCCCTAAACCTCACTCCCATCTGGGTCACGGCACCAATGTAACCCCTCTACCCGGGTCCTACTCAACCTGCTCTGAGCGAGCCTCGAACCCGGTTCTTCTGGCATGGGAGTTGGACACTCTAACAAGGAGGCTAAAGTCTGCAACCCCTAACGTGTCTCTTGAGGTCAGAGGAGTGAGGTTTACTCGCACAGCAACTACTTGCTGACCTCCGTTACACTCACCCCCCTAAACCTCACTCCCATCTGGGTCACGGCACCAATGTAACCCCTCTACCTGGGTCCTACTCAACCTGCTCTGAGCGAGCCTCGAACCCGGTTCTTCTGGCATGGGAGTCGGACGCTCTAACAAGGAGGCTAAAGGCTGCAAACCTTACCGACTGTCGAGTGAGGTTTACTCGCACAGCAACTACTAGCTGGCCTCCGTTACACAAAGCGTGCATGTGTTCGTCCTCCCCCCCCCACAGATGCAGCCACGTCCCGATTATCTTGAAGTGTGTCCAACTTTAATGAGCATATGTAATGTGAACTATCAAATTATTTACTGCAGCCACTTTGGATAGAATGTTTGGTTGACATAATTTCAATGAAGATGACTTTAAAAATTGCTTAATGTAAAAATACAAAGCCTTCAGGCTGGTACAAAACTACTTGTCTAAAAAATGTGCTTTAGTGAATCTCACAAAACATATATATGTATATGTCCAATTTCACACCAACCGCATTGTTTTTATGATACATTTCCCTGGCAATTTAAAAACAACAACAACAAAAATCAGTCATACAGCGAAAAGACGTCATGCCTCAAACTAGGCTTCAGTCAAACCAGCATCGGGCCAAAGACTGAAAAGGAAAATGATTTCAGGTGTCAGATCTTGTAAAATTAGGAATCGGACGAAACAGCCTCCGACTAAAAGTCATCGGATGAAGCGGACTCGGCATCATGTTTTTTTTTGGCTATTTTTTTATTATATATAACTTTCCATTGGCTTGTATCTCATCATAATTCCATCCATCAGTTGTCTTTATCTTTCTCCCCCCTTTTTATATTTAACTCCCAAATTGATGTAAGGTGTAAATATGTAGAATGTATCTATTCATGGTATTCATGTAGGCTATTTATGTAATCCCTTAGCAATGTTCTTTATGTTATTGTTATTCAAGCTTTAAAAACAAATTAAAAAAGTAGAGAGAAAGAGAGAGAGAGATAGAGAAGCCGACTGTAAGCTATAGGCTGCCTCATATTTTATTCTTACAGCTTTAATTAAATCTGGTTAGGTTCTATACAGAAAAGAACATTATGATTTTCACATTGGTCTGCAGAAAAACAGAAATTAACTGAATTAAAATGCAATGGACTCTCTGACAGTAACTGGTGCTGGAACAACAGAAATAAAGCTGTTTCCTTGGTAACTTCTGTACACAAAGCAGTTGCGCTTATAACAACAGTCTAATAGCTCGAAAGATTCCCTTGTGAAAATTAGTCTTGGTTTTAAACTACAAATAACAAAAAACATGGTTATTGTAGCTAACCACAAATTAACCATGGCTTTGCTACATTATAGTTTATGGTATTTGTAAAATATTGCAATACAAATAGTATCAGTCTGACAAAAAATCATAGTTACCACACTTTTACTATAATAAAACCATGATTAATTTTTGTAAGTGTTCACAATAGTTTGCAGTGCATGTTATTTATATTTGCATGTAAATAAAAAAAATATATAAAATTATCTTAGTGGGATATGTTTTGTACAACGTTAATCAATGAAAAGTATCTATATTACATTGTTAAGTCTGTTATTGTTTTGTTGTACCGGGTATCCAACATATCCAGCATTTGATAGAAAACACTTTTATTTAAAAAAACCCCCAAAAAACAAAAAAAAACCCCACTAATTTCCTCTATATCCAGCAGTTTCTGGCAAAGGAGCATTTATGGACTCATATTAGCCATTTCATGTAATAGTTTTTCACTTTTGAATAAATATGAAACATTATAAAAATACATTTTGTGAAGTATGAAAGTGAAGTATGAAGTAATCACAAAAGCTCATGAAAAACAATAACTTTTCTTGTGAATGAATTGCACAGGAAGAAAGCAGAGCCATCTCCATTTATAATCACAGCTGTCAGTGCAGCTGAAATTTTGGCACACTTGTGAAAACTCATATTTTATGCAATGAACTTAACTAAAGTGCATAATAAATCTTTAATTTACAGTGTGTTGATGCTTTTTTGCACTCGAAAGTGTGAAAACTGATGGTCAAATTGAATTTTGATGAGTAGAAAAGAGAAACGTCTTTTTGTAGACCTGACTATTTAAGTGATTAAATTCTGATTATAAATTAAGTATTACACTATTGATGCTGTTAAAGCTACCTTAGGATATTGATACCAACACAACAAGTGACATTTCACCAGAAGTTTTCCAGCTGGCTTATGTTATTGCGGAAGATCTTTAGAACGTTCCGTGCATATGGTCAATTCCCAGAGGGGGAAAAATAAGCCGATGAAGGAGATGAAAGGGGACGTGTAGCGGGCGAAAGGCAGGATCTGATTGGCGCTGACGGCACTAGAGAGCAGGGCGCAGATGACAGTGGGAGGAGCCATGAGCAAAAGTAACCAGACAAGAACACAAGCCAGCCCATTGTGGACTTGAGGGAGGGAAGAACCATGGTGGAGGCTTGGCTTTTGACACCAAGGGGACGGTGGACGGAGATGGAGCTGATGGAAGTGGAGCCCAAGGCGAAATTGGACAGCAAATGGGACCTGGCCACACAGATGGTCCTGGAGGCCAAGGTGGAGCCACAGTGATGAGCAGCCAAGGCGGAGCCAGGGTGTCAGAAGACTGATGTGGAGCCACTGGGACTGAGGACCAAGGTGAAGCCAGACAAATATATTTTTGTAACATTATCACTACCGTTCAAAAGTTTGGGGTCAGTAAGAGGTTTTTTTTTGGAAAGAAATTAATACTCTTAATCAGCAAGGATGCATTAAACTGATAAACAATGACACTTTAGACATTTACGATGTTGCAAAAGCTTTCTTTTTCAGATAAATGCTGTTCTTTTGAACTATCTTTTCATCAAATAATCCTGAAAATTTGTCCACAACTGTTTTCAACGTTATTAATAATAATAAATATTTCTTCTTTCAAATCGGCATATTAGAATTATGATCTCAAGGATCATGTGACACTGAAGAGTGGAGTAATGACATACACATAAATAAATTGCATTGTAAAATATATTCAAATAGAAAAAAAGTACATTTTTTAATATGTAAAAATATTTCACAATAGGCCTATTGCTGTTTTCTGCATTATTTTGGATCAAATAAACGAAGCCTTGGTAAGCAGAAGAGACTTCTTTTAAAAACACTGAAAAATCTTACCGTTCAAAAACATTTGACCAGTAGTGTACGTGTACATTGTAATTATACATCACAGTATTTGTTCAATGGCTTTAATTTATGCACATTTAAGACATATAAATCGTTATAGTAATATAGATATAAATTAAATCAACAAAAGTATATCATTTATGTATTATCAACACTCCTTTGAATGTGTAGTGAGAGAATCATGAAGGTACATGAACAATGTTCATCTTATAGTTAACCAGCTGTCCTGGTGGCAGAGCCTCAGACAGTTTTGTTCACGGCTCTTAACTAACTGTGCTGCAGTAATTTGTCGTCAGAGAAAGTGAGCGTTCAAACAGAACTTTTGAAAGCTCAAGGCTCAGCTATTTTCTTCTCGAGATCTGTTGGAAATATCTGAGGTGTGACTTTTGACCTGCCATTCTCACAGCTCTCAAACACACCGTCACAGCATCATCACAAGACTTCCCCTGTGTTTCACATCACAGCTTTCAATAACTAAATCGCAAGTACATAAACACACCATCCTGACCCTGGGCTGCAGTTCATAAAGTTCGTGCAGAGGAGTGATGTACCTGCTGAGGTCTTTTCAGCCATTTACATGAAGAAAAAAGGGAAACCCTATAATAAATGAAGAAAAAAGTCATTAAAAGAATGAAGTTATTGGAAAGTAAACCTTGGTATTGTCTTTTAGCATTATTTCTTGGAAAAAAATATTTGAACAAAACAGCTTCATATCTTATTAATATTTGGAAAAACTGATACTGGTATTTAAAGACTGTTTTTCATAATTAACTTCAGATGAAAGGGGGAAAAAATATTAAGTGATAACTGGTAATGGACCATTGAATTATTATTAAAATAATGCACACCAGATGTGGTAGTATGGCTACAATGACCCTTTATTACAAATATTGTTACTTTATGATAGTAGTACACCACATTTAACCTTTTTTATGAAAATGCCATAAAAGTGTTTAAAAACCACATGAAACCAATAATAATATTCATTGAAAATTGTGCCTCTACCTATCTTTAGATATACTGTAATACATAGTAAATACTTTTGTTTCTTTTTTCACAAATTATTACAGGATCATATTATTGATTAACAAATATATATTGTCCTTGCATTACATTCTTTGAACAATACAGTCTCTTGTGTTTAGTTTTATTATCATGGACTTTTAGTTTGTTTTCATTCACAAAATGTGTTCCTTTATTCAGTTTTCCAGCTCCTCATTTGTTTTCATATGTGTCAGCTGTATTTGATTAATCATCTTCATTCGTACTTCCTATATAAGTTGCTCCCTCGCATTCCTTTATTATGTTATACTAACACTTACTTTTACTTTTACATTAAACTTAAATGAAATTAAAATGTTTAGAATCTTATTCTTCTGCTTTCATCTGTATTCCTGCTAGCACCATGACAAATACTATGCTGTGGCCTTAATTTTTTATTTATATTTTGGCATAGTAAACTTGCTCGGTAGCTTACCTGGTACAGCATTGCACTTGCGATGTGGAGTGCTTGGGTACAAGTCCCGTGAATCATGAGTCAGGATAAAACTGCTCAAAAACTTGTAGAAGCAAGCTTAATTGCCTTGGCTTCTTCAGAGCATGCATTTTTTTTAATCTCATTTTTGCTTTTGCTCACTATCGGTTTGCTAACCTAACACCATTGATTAGGTTTTTCAGTAGGGTTTAATGTATGTGGTGTGTTATTTTCAAATGCAATTGAGCACTAACCATTCAGGGCCACTCAATGGACATTTCATTTTCAAACTGTCAGGATACATACAGCAACCAGCATACTTAAATGCTGCCAGATTCACATTAGTCTGGGTTGGATAAAACTTAACATGCTTTTCACACCACTTACTAGACGTTGCACTTTGAAAGTGTCATGAAACGTGCAATAAGCAATTTAATATTTTGCAGGAATGTTACCACAGGCATGTTTTCCAAATGAGCGTTGGGATTTGGTACATTTCTACGATCTTGGCACATTTTTTTTTTTAAACTAGATATTTCTTTTTCATTATGATAGGCACTCTTCTTTGTCACTGATCTGTGAGATGAGAGGCACTAGTGGTCAGCACTGCATGAGGAACTGATGTTCTCGGGCTGCACAGCCTGAGGCTTTGGAGGCCCGTGACAGTCTGATGCCCCGGGGCATTGATCCCACTCACGCACAATCCAGTCCTGCATAGGAGAATTTGATACTGTATGCCCTGACAGAAGGCCAGAAATCTGAAACAATCAGAAATAAGTTTTATCACAAAATAAACAGCCCGTTTCCCGATTCAATAAATACAATGTAAAAAACTATGTTGTTGTTGTCTTTTCTGGTGAAAATGCCAAATGTTCAAAGATAGCTGAAAGCTAAGCTTGACAAGAAAGTAACAATATCTGAATGTGTTTGAAATCAATTTAGGGATGCCAGTAAGGCACTTTAAATTGAACTGAGAGAGAAAAGGACAGGTTATTTTCAATGATGAGACATAAAATGCTGTACAAGCCTGGTTTCTCTTGTTAGAGCAGGTGTCTCTGTTTCGTGTCAACTGGGTTTTTCACTCTCTTTGATCACGTCACTCACACCCACATGCCCCTACTCCCTCTTTGTGAACTTGAACATATGTCACAATCCAGCACGTCTGCCCACGTGCCCATTTTTGCATCCACTTCCCCGCCCTATTATAAACATACTACATATGAATATCAGCACACACATACACACATCCTGCGACACCTGAAAGGTGGCCAATCAACAACATATGTATGTGGGGTATGCCAAAGCCAAAAGGCATCTCTTTAATTAGCCGCCCGCTGCTTTCTGGCAGTGAGGTGGTCATGGGAAATTGCTAGTGTTCATGTGTCCCCCATCTGAGCTTCTCACTGCAGTCTGGAGTTTTCTCCTTTTACAACAAACAAGAGTGAGACCCACCAGGAGAGTTAGTGATTTGCAAACATGTAGTAATGCTGAGTAATGCTGAGATGCCTGATGGAGGGGAAGAGCCACAATGTTTGTTTCAACTCATGCAGTGCATTTACAGTGTAACAAAATACTGCTCTAGGGCATTAGTTGTGATGTAATGTCTGCCAAACGTGTAAAAATGACCTATTTAGATTAAAGTTGACCCTATTATAACATATATATGAGTGAAAAGGCTTCTTGAACAAGAAAAAAGATTTAGGGCAGGAATTGGTTTTGTCCATCGGGAATTGATTGGTACCAAGCTCGATCTGACAGATAGACCAGGCTGTAGGCTAGAGTCAATAACAAATACCCATGCTATTGGGGATTCACTTCCAAGGGGGCCTGATGAGGCCAATCACCTGATAGCAAATCTTGTAGGCTGAACATAATCAAATTGTTGGAGACTCGCCTTCAGAGAGGCCTGCTATGGCCAGCTATTTGGTAGTATTATATATTTTGATAGCTAGCCACCAGGTATCCAATTGTCAGGGACTCGGTCTGGTAAGGCCAACAACCTGGTAGTAAATCTAGCTGGCTATTAAGGACCGAAATGTTGGGGACTCGCCCTCAGAGAGGCCTGCTAAGGCAAACCATCAAGTCATTTGGCAGACCGCAAGTCAATACTGTCTGCCAAATGCCTACACTGCTGGGGACTCGCCCTTAAAGAGGCCTGCTAAGGCCAGCCATCTGATAGCAAGACAATGGTGTCTGGAAAATACCCACACTGCTGGGGACTCACCTTTAGAGAGGCCTGCTAAGGCCAGCTAACCAATAGTAAGCGTTTCTGGCTAAAGAAGTACCCACACTGTAGGGGACTTGCCTTAGAGAGGACTTTTAAGGCCCGCTTATCTGATAGCAAGTCATTGTTATCTGCCAAGTACCCAATTGTTGGGGACCCACTCTCCAGGGAGGCCTGCTAAGGCCAACTACCTGATAGCAAGACTTGATGGCTGCTATGTACTCAAGCGTTGGGGACTCGCCCTCAGGGAGTTCTGCTAAGGTCAGCTACCTGATAGCAAGTCTCGCTGCTACAACAAAACTTGTGTATGTGTTACATATCACATTTCTTAGTGTGTTCATAGTTAAGAAAATATCAAGACAATAATCTTTTTTAAAATTATTTAATAAAGAAAAACATGTTGTAGTTTACGTTTATTGGTACATAGCAAAATTCTGAGCAGGGTCCCAATCTATAGGGCCTAAAAGTAACACAGAAGCAGTGCAGTCACATGTTTAAGCATCCTGATGAGATATCGTTGATTTTATTTGCAGTTGACAGATATTATCATCACCATGTTCATTTATTATAAACCAGTTTGGCTTTATTTACTTAATATGGTACATGTATAAAGTTGTTGAAGTATGTTTGGCCCTTGACTTTGGTTGAATTAATTGTCTTTCAGAAATTGTTCAAAGTGCATACTATCGCGATTGACTACAATATTTCATGTTCCTGAGTGCAATGACACATGTTTTACTGTGTGCTGTAATAATCAGTGATTGACAGCTGGATCTCCACATACGAGTTCCCAAATGACCCTGAAAGTCTTTAAAAATAGCAACATTCAAATTGAACTTCCATTATCAAGTTGTTATTAGCAATCCTATTGAAAGACTTCCTCTGTAACCCCTGTTATTGACATTTCTGATGATCAAGCTGTTATTTGACTTTTTTTTTTGTTTTCATATCTCTAAATGTTTTGCTTTGCAATGTTCTTTTTAATTGATTTTAACCGATTTTTGTACAGTTCTTTGAAACAGTAGACAAATCCTTTTATTCTTTAAAACATTTCACCACTTTTAATTTTTACTTTATTTCAAATTTCAGATGATATTGATTAATAATATAATTAATATAATATAACTGGGTGATGCCTCCCAGATATCGGACAGGTTCACCTACAGATGCCTCTCCGTGACCGATTGATCGCGGCAGCAGTGTGTTTGGTGGCCTGGAGAGCAAGATCTGTGGTGTGGTGTGGTGCAGCTCATCCACCTCTTCAGGGGAAAGCCCCTGATACAAATCCTTCGGACCACCTGGTACGCCTACAACACCGCCATTGTATGCAAGGCAGCACCAGCCTGACCGCGTACGACATGCCATTTAAGTGGGATGTCACTTTAAGGTGGCAGGGTCGGAGCTTTCAGTGATGATACCCACCCTGACAAGAGATACCCGTATTCACTCAAATCCCTCTACATTAGCCAAATTAGCCTGCTGATGTCGACGGATGTGTGCTGAATATGGATTCTTCCATGCCTTCTCGATCTCAGTGAGAAGATCAGGAAGGAATGAAAGGCTCATTGGATCTGGAGGATTATGACCCGAGAGAAAACGGTAGTTGTACCACACGTGGTCTCTCTCTTAACACACTCCCATGGCAACTGCAACCTGCCAGCACCAAGTTCCATAACCTCCAACAGCTTTGCATACGGGGGGAAGGGTGAGTGTGAAGATTCAAGAAATTCACCCTCTCTTTCTTCATCACCCATCTCCTGGAAGAGCACTCGCAGCTGGTTGCTGAGGATACAGTGGACAACACATCCTCTCCCAGCAGCTCACTCTCATCAGCTGCCGAATCGAGGTTTACACCCTCTGTCACCTGTAAAAACAATTGCTGTGTTTCAAACACTTGTTCATGCGGAGGCGTTCCCCATAGTGTTTCAACGAAGTGCGAGCTCCCTTTCAATAGGGAAACTTAATGGGTATTCCCACAAAGGACACAAAACTATAACAAATACAATGATAATGACACCGTGGCAAGATATTGTTGGAATCACTTACAGAAGTATTTTTCTTCCAGTTAGTGAACTATAAAATCATTGACATCCAATCAGAATTCACCTGACTTTAATGAGCTTGAGCGTTTAAAGCGCCTGACGACAAAACCGCAGTGTGTGCTTACAGTAAACAGATTGTTAGCCTCCATTTGTGAGGATGCTAATATATTGTTATGTTTATAGTAATGAGTAATAAGTATAGTTATCAGTAATCAAATAAAATTCATGGTGACAGAAAAATTGTCTTATTATTTACTATAAAAATAAACTTCACTGCCTCTTTTTAAAAAAAATAAGTATGCTGTCTACACCGACTAACGTCTATTATTCCTTTATTAATGAGGCTCTAAATCGATTAATATGTGCTTGTATTTGGCTTCAGGCACATCCCTACATGAGAATATACAACGCTTTATATGGTGCTTTACAAGGCATAACATTTTTTTTTTTTTTTAGCATTATTTACTTGATCAAAAAATCATTTACAATGACTTTATGTTTGATTGAGAGGCACCTGCTCCACAAAGGCTTTCACCCCAGGCCTCTTGCTGGTGGATGTGGCATGCTGTAATCTGATCACAGAGTCTTTGATATGAGCCGACCTCCAGATGAGCTCAACCTTGATATACAGCTGCAGAGATGCAACATGAAAGGACATGGAGTAGGATGGTGGTGGTGTGTGTGCATAGGCCTCAGATGCACTCATACAGGCACACCTACATATACAGCAACATGTCAGCATTTTTATGAAGGTGATTAAGATTCTGTTCAGAAGCTCAAATGTTAGGTAGCCTATCTGGCAGACGCAGTGAAACAATTAAGTGAATATCCTGTATAGCAACAAAACAGACAGATCTGGTGCTAAACAGACTGTGGATGGTGTTATCTCCCTTAGTGACTGTTAGTGAGAATCAGTGTCTCTGTAGAAGTGCTCACAATCATGGAATGCATGTAACTGTTGGATAAACGTCTCAGGTAGGAGAACGAGACGCTGGGTCTGAAGACACAATGGGGAACGCCTCCAGCGAGACAGTGTCTGAAGATTTCACTGTCTTACTGGAGATTAGGTGAGCAGAGGTCCCAGCAGAACAACTCTCTATAATGAGAGACCAACCATACTCAACTTCAAAGACAGTTTACCTAGGTGGACCTACTGAGGACAGAACAGTTAATGTCACTGTCTAGCTGGAGCTCAAGTGACAGGTGGCCTCAACAGAATGACTCTCAAAAAGTGAGAGGAGGTCACACTCAACCTAAAAGACAGTCTTTCAATGTGGGGGGTCAAATGAATGGAAGCTTAAGCAAGCTAAATAACAGCTCACCACAGCACCTCTGTGGGTGGACGGATCCTCCATTATTGTCGGCAAAGTGGAGGTAAACATCTTTATAGTCCAGCCCCACCTAGGGCAGAGCCTACCACAATGAACAAGCCAGAGTCTGAGATGAGAACAGCAAATCATTGCCCCAAAACTCAAGCCCCACTGTGAGTCTGACCTGGTGTATGAGCTGGCACCACTGTGCATCACCGTGGGACGTTCAGTGGACGTTTAGTGGACAGTCAGTGACAGCGCTCCCAGGGGTCAAAACCTCAGCTCTAAGCCTCAAAGCGGCCTCCATATATTACATATGAAGGCCTGCCAAGGCCACTCTAAAAGGGAACCCTCGTGAGGAGAGTGCTCACAGACTAAGGGCTGATCTAACTGGGAGGCCTCGAGAGAAGCCTTTAACCTCTGACCAGAATTAGGGAGCCAAGTACTGCAAACCGCCATGAGAATGAGGACAAACTCGACGCATCAGGCTATAGGCTAGAATACGAAAGTGAAATAGGTTAGCCCAGCCAGCAACACTAGTAGCGTGCAGTCTCAGGGAGGCCAGAAAGGCCAACCACCTGACAAGACCTTGCTGACCGATACCCAACTGCTGGGGACTCGCATCAGGGACCAACTACCTGGTACCGAGTCTTGATTGGCAGAGAAGTAACCATACTTTGGGGAATTCGCCTTCAGAGGGGCTTACTAAGGCCAAACATCTCGATGGCAAATGTTTACTGGCTAAATGTAGTTATTGCTAGCTGCCCTGGACCCACTTATTAGGGTCTGGCTCTCAGCGAGGCCTGCTAAGGCCAGCTACCTGATAGCTAGCTGTCTAAGGCCTCCAACACTGGAGCTTGCCCACATGGAGGCCTGCTAAAAACACAGGGTGGCCTGCTAAGGCTAGCTACCTGATTGCAAGACTAGCTAACTGTCCAAGGCCTGCAACACTGGGGATCACCCACAAGGAGGCCTGCTAATGCCAGCTACCTGATAGCAAGTCTTGCTAGTTGTCCAATGCCTGCAACCTTGTGCTCACCCACAGGGAGGAATGCTAATTCCCAGAGTGGCCTGCTAAGGCCAACAAAGTGAAAACAAGCAATTGCTAGCTGCCAGACACCCACGTTGCTGGGGATATGCCCTCAGAGAGGCCTACGATCTGAAGCAAATCCATGCACCTCTACCAGAAAACCCAATCTAAAAAAGGCCTTTCTAAGCATGTGGACCCTCTAAGCAAGTGGAGTACAAACTTACACCAACATGTCCTGGAGAAGGCCCACTTGGGCCTATTACACCAGATGAACATGGGTATCAGTTTGTGGCCATGCTGGGCTACAAGGGAGCATACTAAATGACCAGCCACAGTGAAGGTCAAATACCACTCGACCTGCGCCACAATGGTGCAGGGCAGATAATGACGGAGCTATGGGGGATGCCTATTCTGCCTCTACACCAACCTGCATTATGCCCCAATGCAGAGGGGGTGGGCATTTGCCAGATGACTCTCTATTGAGGAGGCCAGCACCAGGGTTTACATTTTGAGGCAGGTGTTTTGCCGACCACCTTAAATATCCGTTGCGCTAGCCTAGGCCAGCTGTCAGGGTGGCCCTGGTGAGGAAACCGATCGTCATTCTTTTGAATGAGCGCGGCCTCTCTCCTAACGTGCTGCCATGGCAACTGCAATCCGCCTGCAGCGCATTCCATAATAATCAGCTCAGCATACACGGTATAGGTTGGCCGAGAGAAATCAGTTATTTACTCACCCTATCCAGCCAGACCCTGCTCGGTTAGAAGAGCACTCACTGCTGGATTTGCAAATGTAGAAAACAACGCATCCTCTCCCAGCAGCTCCCTCTTGCGAGCGGCCACACCCCTCTCAACTGTTCGACGAGCTCCATCTGAATGCCCCATGATCTGAGTCTCCGCTCTGCCTCAGCACGAGTGGGACCCGAACCTCCAGGCCCAGATGCTGAACTCTCTTCCCACGAGAAGAGACCCAGACGAGAAGGGAACGTTCACAGTTTGCATAGGCAGCTCCCTCGAAAACTTCCCGTGTGTGCCCTTTGCGCTGACAAAGAACGGACAGCTCGTGTGTGTAATCTGGTATCAAATAACGAGTGACACAGATCCACATACTAGTTTATCTGTGCGTTTCATAATTGCCACGATAGTGTTTCACACATAACAGTTCCTGAAGACGAAAAGAGGATGACATGTTATCTGGGCACCCCTTATATACACGTGGGTTGCATTGTTATAATGTCATGGGCTGTCGCTGGTCAATATAATATTGCCAAGATTGGATATGTGTTTCAGACACCGGTTCCCGCGGAGGTGGTACCCCCAGAGCAGTGGTTCTTAACCTGGGTTCAATCGAACCCCAGGGGTTCGGGGGAGGTCAAGACACACACCCGACTCATATGATTCGTGATGACACGCCCCGCTTTTTCCCATTAAGAAGGGTTCGGTGAATGCGCATATGAAACTGGTGGGGTTCAGTACCTCCAACAAGGTTAAGAACCACTGCCCTAGAGTTTTATGACGAAACTCGAAGTTCCCTTTCGAAAGAGAACAGTGATCCAAAGTGATTTTGTTTCTCATATTTCAATTTTGATACCTTAATACAAGGAATGTTCCACAGATGGGATGCCACATGTTCTGTAGAAAAAAAGAAATAGAAAAAAAACAACTTTCAGCATCAGATGAATAGATGTAGATGTCTGATGGTTAAATCACCACTGAGGTTTGACGTTACAAGACATAACAGACGTTTTGTGAAGTAAATGTTTACACATCAATGTATGTTAATACATCTACTTGATCTATGTTGTCATTCATAATGTTGCCATGCAGCAACTTTTGTTTTTATCTCTTTACCAATGAAACCCCTCCACCCGGATCCCACTCTACCGGCTCCGAGCAGGTCTAGAACCCGGATCTTCGGGTATGGGAGTCAGGCGCTCTACCAAGGAGGCTAAAGGCTGCAACCTCTAGCGTTTGTCGCTAGAGCGTCTCTTGAGGTCAGAGGAGTGAGGTTTACTCGCACAGCAACTACTAGCTGGCCTCCATTACACTAAAGCCAAATTTTACCTCCATTTAATGTTTGATGAGTGATTATTTTGGACCTGTGTATATGTAATTACTTTTATTTAGTTTCTGCCCAACTAAGAAGATGAAGGACCACCCAAGGCTTTTCTAAAGATGCTTTAAGCAATACACTCATGGAAATCCACAACTATTCTTTGATTTACATACTTAATCTTAATGTCTTTTGTCCCTGACTGGTTAACATTTTTGTTGCCCTGATTTCTGTTTTATTCATTTTTACAGGACAGTCTCATCTTTGCCTGGAACAGGAAACAATTTATCAGACAAACGTGGCCATAATTTCTAGTTTTAATAGCAAAAAAATTGTCTCTTTGTCAGTTTGAAACACATTGTTCTTGACTAGTATGTATTGTACTAGAGGGTTTGAGTGATGTATGAATGATAAACAGTATAAACAGCTTTTAATGTCATGCCAGTTTAGCATATATACTGTAGATGATGCATCAATCATAATATGAGAGGTTTCATCTGGTAAAAGTAAAGTGATTACATTGTGGAAATATTTTCCAGGGATGCATGCGTAGATGCATGTGTGTTGACAGATTTGTGTGCACACACATTTAACACTCATTGTAAATGCATTATGTGTTCTCCCTGAAGCATATATGTAGACTAGGCATGCCAGGATACCTATGACCTCTTACAATCAAGCCCTTTAGGCTCTGAGGCTCTCCCATTGCTTGTTGCGTGGCTTTAGGAGACTGTGATTGGGTTGAACACTAAGAAGAGGGGACAGCAATGAAGGCTGAAGAAGCAGAGATTACTCTCAACCTCAAGCATTTCCTCCCCTCTTGTGGCCTTCCTCATCACTTGAATGCACCAGGTGTCTGTCTCACTGATGCAGCTTGACGATTTGGCCTAGATTCCCACAATCCAATCAGGACCCTCTTCTCCCCGACTCTGGTTTCAAACAGGGAGCCCACGCTGATGCTGACAGCTCTCTGTTGTTCCCGGAGGAGGTCTGAAATAGTTATTTACCTAGGTCTGAGTGGAGAATCTGCAGCTTTCTGATCTTGAGTAACCTCAGTATCTGAGACCTGTCAGTTTATGTTAATGATTTTGCAGGAAATTCTGTGGTTGAATGTCAATGGACTGTTTTATTATTCTATCATACTGTTCTCCTCATGCACTAAACCTGCCCTCTGGTAAGAGTTCATCCAACAACTGTGATGTGCAATATACAAAATAAAGAACAGTTTGAAGTATGGCTTCAGAAGAAGAATGTTGTCTATTTTCATTTAGAGCTTGAATAGATATGTGTTGAGATGCAAAGTATTTTTTGCCAAGCATAAAAATTAATCCGCCATTTTGAACTATTTGATAAACCTTCTTTTACAAACTCCTCCTATACTTTTTGTCTAATTAACTCAAAATTTTGTCATATCATCCAGAGGCCCACAAAAATTGTATTCATCAAATGGTTTAGGAGACTAGGGCCGGGTTTTACAGAAAGGGCTTAGATTAACACAGGATTAAGCCTTAGTTAAATTAGCTTTCATAAACATGCCTTAGAAAGAAAACATTACTGGTATGCATGTTGAGACAAACAAAAATGGCACTGGCATATTTTAAGATAAGTTGTCATTCCAAAACAACTCAAACATGCATTTTAGACTAGGAGTAGCCTTGGCTGTGAAACCAGGGGATAGTTTCAAAAGAGTATGGAGCCATGGCTACAAAATGAATGGGTTTATATCTTCTAAATGATTTGACTAATTGAAATCCTTTTGATAAACTTTTTTGTCATATATATATATATATATATATATATATATATATATATATACACACACACAGTGGGGAGAACAAGTATTGATGCACTGCTGATTTTGCAGGTTTGCCCACTTACAAAGCATGTACAAAGCTGTTTCTTTTAGAATTTTTATCGTAGGTAAACTTCAACTGTGAGTGACAGACTCTAAAACAAAAATCCAAAAAATCACATTGTATGATTTTAAATAATTATTAGCATTTTATCAAAAAAATCAATTAGCATGACATAAGTATTACATCAGAAAAGCAGAACTATTTGGTACAGTAATTGTTTGCAATTACAGAGATCATACGTTTCCTGTAGTTCTTGACCAGGTAGTTGTGGCCTAATGTGGAAGTTGCCGGTTCAATTCCCACGCTGGCAGGAATTGAAGGTGGGGATTGTGAATAAACAGCACTCTTGCCACCTTCGATACCATGACCTAACCCCTAATTGTTCCCTGGGTGCTGTAGCAATAGCTGCCCACTTCTCTGGTGTGTGTACTTGGATGGGATAAATGTAGAGCACAATTTTTGAGTATGGGTCACCACACTTGACAATATGCCACGACTTTCACTTTTTCACTTTCAGGTTTGCACACACTGCAGCAGGGATTTTGGCCCACTCCTCCATACAGACCTGCTCCAGATCCTTCAGGTTTCGGGGCTGTTGCTGGGCAATATGGACTTTCAGCTCCCTCCAAAGATTTTCTATTGGGTTCAGGTTTGGAGACTGGCTAGGCCAATCCAGGACCTAGAGATGCTTCCTACGGAGACACTCCTTAGTTGCCCTAGCTGTGTGTTTCGGGATGTTGTCATGCTGGAAGACACAGCCACGACCCATCTTCAATGCTCTTACTGAGGGAAGGAGGTTGTTGGCCAGGATCTCGCGATACATGGCCCCATCCATCCTTCTCTCAATACGGTGCAGTCGTCCTGTCCCCTTTGCAGAAAAGCATCCCTAAAGAATGATGTTTCCACCTCCATGCTTCACAGTTTGGATGCTGTTCTTGGTGTTGTACTCTTCCTTCTTCTTCCTCCAAACACGGCGAGTGGAGTTTAGACCAAAAGTGTATTTTTTTCTCATCAGATCACATGACCTTCTCCCATTCCTCCTCTGGATCATCCAGATGGTAGTTGGCAAACGGGCCTGGACATGCGCTGGCTCCAGCAGGGGGACCTTGCATCGCTGCAAGATTTTAATCCATGACGGCATAGTGTGTTACTAATGGTTTTCTTTGAGACTGAGGTCCCAGCTCTCGTCAGGACATTGACCAGGTCCTGCCATGTAGCTCTGGGCTGATCCCTCATCTTCCTCATGTGGTGAGATCTTGCATGGTGCCCCAGACCGAGGGAGATTGACCGTCATCTTGAACTTCTTCCATTTTCTAAAAATTGCGCCAACAGTTGTTGCCTTCTCACCAAGCTGGTTACCTATTGTCCTGTAGCCCATCAAATCTGCAGTAGTTCTTGGGTTGACAGAATTCTTTAGTGCTGGGACTGGGAAACTTCATGTGCTCTCTCCTCTCATTTTTGTTACGTTTTCCTTGATCCACTGAAATGTGAAACGAAGACATTACCAAACTATCAATTATATTGCTGTTAATTTAAAATGAAGAGAATTATTTTTATAAGATAATATATAGTACGTATTGCATTTCTATGGGATTTATTTACTTTTTCTAACTGCTGTCTTTAGTAATGTGACCATTTGTTTTGAGTAGTACTTTTGCAGCATTATCATAATTTGTACAACTGTTATATCCACTGATCCATCATTTATCCTATGTAGTGGTGTTGCTGGAGTCTTAACATCCCTGGCTACAGATTGAAATATATTATTATTAAAATATTTTTTGCAGGCTGAAATATGTGCTTTCCTTTGGAAATCTATCCCTTTTGACACTAGCATGTATTGTTAACCTGTTACATCAAACGCAAACTGTCATCCACATGGGCCATATATGCTTGGATCTCGATGATCTCTGCTGTCATGATCACCAGCTAGAGTGCCCTTGATAGCCACCATAGGGCGGACTATTGTTCTTCCCTCACAAAATTACATTTCCCAGAATGCATTTCCCAGACTCATGCATGATTGCATTCAGCTGTGTCTCATTAGCTCTTTTACAGGTCTCCATTTCAACTAAAAACGGAAAACATTTTATGCATTTTGGCTATACATTTACACAACAATGGTATTTGTTGTTCACAACAAGGTCACCACATCAGAGCCTTCAACCATCAAGGATGCCACACCAGAGTCTCCAGCCATCATTGTTTCCAGTCGTTATGAACGTTGCATCTTCAGCTGTGAAGGCAATTCCAAGGCATTGATACTGTCTTCCTGTTTGGAGGACACTCTGCAGATGTCAGTGTGAGTCAAGTCTGGGGGTCTTAGAGGTGGTCCTACTGTCAACTGCACTCCCTGTTACGGCGATGGACACTTTGTGTGTTTGAGCCGCATACTGCTCTTCAGCCCATATGTCCACTCCAGATCCACTCCAGATGCATTTTCATTATCCTCCGAGTAATATATCAAGTCAGAAAATAGCACATGTTCATTCCAGGTGTAAAGGAGGTCTCAGTATGTGCAAGATTGTTTAATTAATCTCCAAATAAAACTGTGGAACAATTTCTCATCTATCTAACACCATATCAGTGTTAGTAATTGTGGAGGTTGACTTGAATTAATGAGCCATCCACTCCTTACATCTCATGATATGATTTCTCACACCTTCTCTCCTGATTTCCTCTCTGTATCATCCTGTCTCTCTGGTACCACAGGGAGTCATAGCGGTGGGTCAGGTGTCTGATTCCTGGCCAGATGGAGGGAGTGGACCCCTGTTGGAGCAAGTAGAAGCTCTTGCATAAACAGCAGAAGGCTAGAGCTCCAGGGGTTCTAGGGCTGAGAGAGTGTTTCAGAATCCCGGTTGAGAGGCCTGGATCCCAGCCCAGATCCCTTGCTCACCCCTGTCTCCTCCACTGGAGATGTGGAATAGTAAATGCATGCCACCCAGAAATGATCACAGACTGTGCGAGAGTGAATACATTTGTGCTTGCCAAGTTTATAGAGAGGCTGAAAAAGATATTGGGCATAGGATGCGATTTTTTGAGGTTCAGAGGTTGATAAATAAAATAACTAATAAATAGCCCTCACAGAGCCCCTTTAGCTCTTTATACTTGCATTTTTCATCACTGTCAGATTAACTGATAGAGGCATATTCTGTAATTATGTTTTAATAAAATGGATATATATTATTAAGCACCTGATTTTCCACTCACTGGTCTAGACCAGTACCAGTATACACATGATGATTTTCACATGAGATAAAGACCTTTCAATGTCCTAATAAAAGCTGATTTATTTTAAATGGAGCAAGTCCTTATGGGGGCAGATATGTTGAGATCACATGACCAGCTAAATACCATTTGCTTTATCTCTGTAACTGCTGACATTTTCTCCTTCCTAACTAATTAATCATCATGAGTTACAGAGAATGCCGCAGTCATTCTGCACTGACATTGATCACTGAACATTTTGTGTAATACTAATCTATACTACTAGAGAAACTTTGACAGATTAAATGTTTTCCATATGACTTTACATATGAATAAAGCATACAGAATTACTAGCTGAGTACTAAAATTTCACAGTTAACATTAAAAATAAGGGGGGGGGGGGGGGGGGGGGGGTCAAGTCCTGTTTGGCATGGAGGACCATGTTTGGATCCTACTCTCATACAATTAAAATGTAATGATGAGTATTAAAAGTGAGTGGGAGTCCATGCAAGGTCTCTGTGTCCCAGCTGGACAGAAGCCAGATAATCTTGTGTCATTCTTTAGTCTTCAGGGTGACCAACACTTTTCCTCCTCCCATTCACTCATAATGCCTAGAATACATTCTAAGATTTTGGGCTGTCCCAGATGAAAGATGACCAGTCGTGGTGATTTCTGTTGCCGTGGTCCTACCTCATACAGTGGGAGAGGTTCAAAGATGACAATTGTCACAGTCTTTTTAATAAAAAATGCATCATAAAATTACGTATTGATCAACGAGACATGGGGCTAAAACTAAAAACACTTACCTCAAAATCCATTTGCAAAATTTGCATGCCAAGTTGGTCTCTTTTCCCTAGCCATGATTGCATCCTCCTCTTTCTCACCACCACATAAAAACACAATTGTCAAAGTGCGATTCATCTTGCTCTTTTTGTTAACCATCAGGGCATGCTAATGACATTTGATTCTCCTATACAAACTTGCATAATAGCCTACAATTCAACAGGTGTCATCATCATACAGTCTACATGATATTTTTTAAATGTGAGCCAAAATCATCACAATTAAAAGAACCAAAGACTTAAACTACTTCAGTCTGTGTGTATTGAATTTATTTAATACACACGTTTCACTATTTGAGTTGAATTACTGAAATGAACTTTTCCACAATATTATAATTTATTGAGATGCACCTGTACATGTCGTACTCAAGTAGATCCATGTTGTACAGTGTGATTTGTAATGATCTTATTGGATAGCTGAACTCGCACAGTCAGTAGCAGGCATAACCAGCCCATGATTCTCTCTAACTGCTCATGTCAATACTCACAATGAACATGGCTGCTCATTTTCCAATTAATATGTATTTCATCAACATCTTTGAGATGCATAGTTGGTCATCAATATGACCATAAGCATTTTACACATATAGAGGGAAGACAGTAATTTAAGGAAAGTGGTAATCATTAAAGAAGAATGTGATACTGTGTCTGTGTATGGGGACTGTGTGACCTGTTGTAGTCCCCCGCTTAAATGACAACTGTCAACCACTCTCTGGGAAGATGCTTTTAACCTTAACTACTAAACCTGCAGAGAGTGTATATTAGAGCACTCACAACCCAAACAAACTCAGCAGCTCTTATTCATTAAAATGGATTGATCATGAACGACACATAACTGCATACAGAGTTATTCTGCAAATTAAATGAATCATCAAACTGTGAATTAAAACTCTGTTCCAAAACATAAGCTAAGTGAGTTGTTTAGGCAGCATTTTTATCATTTTTTGAAGTAAAGGCTGTCCTAATCCTTCTAGTTCTAACAAAAAATTCTAATATGCAGCTTAAAGAAATAATATTTTTTTAAATGTTTTGTTTAAACATTGAAATGTCAAAATATATTTGAACAGGAAATCAAAGAACAAGAAAGTACAGTTCCAATATTAAAATACACTTTGGACAATATCACTATAAGGAAAAAAAAAAAAACAGTGCTGAACAGAAAAGGTACTGGTAATTTGGAAATACCGGTAAACTGGAAATAATCTTTAGTTCCTTATCCTTATCCCAAACTGTAAGGTTTTACGATACCATTATCATCACCGTGTAAACTACGAAAATGCAAAGTTGTGATTTCAGTAATTCAGCTGAAATTGTGAAACTTGTGTATTAAATTAATTAAATGCACACAGACTGAAGTAGTTTAAGTCTTTGGTTCTTTTATTTGTAATGATTTTGGCTCACATTTAACAAAAACCCACCAATTAACTATCTCAACAAATTAAAAATCTTCATAAGACCAATAAGAAAAAAAAAAAGAAAAAAAAAGATTTTTAGTGAATAGTTGGCCTTTGTGGCACTGCTGAGGTGGTATGGAAGCCCAGGCTTCTTTAACAGTGGCTTTCAGCTCATCTGCATTTTTTGGTCTCTAGTTTCTTATTTTCCTCTTGACAATACCCCATAAATTCTCAATGGGGTTCAGGTCTGGTGAGTTTGTTGGCCACCCAAGCACACCAACACCATGGTAATTTAACTGCTAAACTGCTTTTGGCAGTGTGGGCAGATGCCAAATCCTGCTGGAAAATAAAATCAGTATCTTCAAAAACTGGTCAGCAGAAGGAAGCATGAAGTGCTTCACATTTTCTTGGTAAACAGGAGCAGTGACTTTGGTTTTCAAAAAACACAATGGACCAACACCAGCAGATGACATTGCACCCCAAATCATCACAGACTGTGGAGACTTAACACTGGACTTCAAGAAACTTGGGCAATGAGCTTCTCCACCCTAGGACCATCCATCTAGGACCTTGGTTTACAAATGAAATACGAAACTTGCTCTCATCTGAAAAGAGGACTTTGTACCTGTAACAAAGGGTGCAGACAATGTGGGTGTGGATCCAAATGCAGGCTTTATTTACAGAGGTGGTGAAACAATCAATGGTCAAAACAATAGCAAATAGGAATGGCAGAGGATAGGCAGAATAGTGGTCGTTAGGCAGGCAGCAAATAAACACAGTCCAGTAAAGCAAAGCAACAATCCAGGAAACAGCCAGGATAACGACAGGAAGACAAGACAGGTGAAAACGCTCAGAATTGCAACCAGGGAAAACAAGACCTCGCAATGTGTACTGGGCAGAGTGTCTCTTAAATTGTCCAGGTGATGAGTTACAGCTGGTAGCGGTGATCAGCGCCAAGGTACAGGGCTGCTGGGAAATGTAGTGTGCATGAATGAGAGTGAGTGCATGATGCATTGTGGGAAATGGAGTACTGATGGGGAGGCAATAGTTTGTAGTGGCTCTTAAAGAGCACTCCAGCGGATAACCCTGACTGTACCACTGGGCAACAGTCCAGTTCTTCTTCTCCTTAGCCCATGTAAGACGCCTCTGATGCTGTCTGTAGTTCAGGAGTGGCTTAACAAGAGGAATATGACAACTGTAGCCAAATTCCTTTACATGTCTGTGTGTGGTGGCTCTTGATGCCTTGAGCCAAGCTTCAGTCCATTCCTTGTGAAGTTCACTCAAATTCTTGAATTGATTTTGCTTGAAAATCCTCATAAGCTTGCGCTTCTCTCGTTTTGTTGTTGTCGTATGTTCCTGTACCTTCCTTGTGAAGGGTGTCAATGATTGTCTTCTGGACAACAGTCAGATCAGCAGTCTTCCCTCATGATTGTGTAGCTTTGTGAACCAAACTGAGAGACCATTTTGAAGGCTCAGGAAACCTTTCGAGGTGTTTTGTTTCACAGTTTGAGTTGAATTACTGAAATAAATGAACTTTTCCACGACATTTTAATTTATTGAGATTATATTTCAAATAATGTCGGCCACTTTTTACTAGTAACATAAGACATTTGGCATTATCAGGACCCACAAATATATTTATTTATCTATATTTAATGTATAATCCATCTAGAATTTGAATAAAACTTTTGTATTGCTCCATTAGGCAAGGAAATAGTTATTTATTACTCGAATTGGCTGCCATGCAAAAACACGCATACATGCTTTTCTGTTCAAATTATAGTGGCTTGTGAACCCGCGTTTGTGTAGCCACTTTAATAACAAATGATTTATTGAGAATTTTTATCCTGGGATGTGTAGGTTGTTGCTAGGCAACACTTAACTTAAAACTATTTCCTGACGTTCTAATTAAAAAGTTGTTTTTTTTTTTGAAAGAGGAACACCTCCTTAGCCTTACTCTGGAGTTGGTTCACCCTCCACCTATGGGCATTAGTCTTGGGAATTAGCATGTGTGAACAGCCGATGTTGCACTTGAGCTCAGATATATTTCACCCCACAGGCATCAATGACAGTAGGATAGAACACATCCCTCTCTCCGAGCACATGATGTAATCCATCTTTTCATTTCTCCTGTCCTCTGGGTAGTATGTAAATACTTTGCCCAGACAGAGTAAAGCTTGGAGAGAAAAAAAGGCCAAAAGAGAACTTATACAACTGAAGAACAAAAATCTAGGAACATCAAAAAGCAAAAAGAAAATGGAAGATTATTTACAGGAGATGAGTAAAGCCCGAGCGAGAGTGTCAATAATAGGTGAGAATGAGACAAGAGTGTTTTGCAAAGCATTGTGGGTAAGATAAGAAAATGGAGAGAGATGTTGGTTCAGGGAAAGTAAAGAGAGCTGAAATTTAGACAGACTGAGTGAGTGCAAGTTTCCAGTGTGTATCAGTCCAGAGATCACATGACCTTTGTAGGTTCATGGTCATTATCCTCACTGAAGATTACAAGTGTGAATTCAACTCCCTCACTTCCATGGTGTTTCCGTGCCTATGTATGTCCCAAGAGGCTGGGATAGGCTCCAATACTATAAACTGAATCACTCACAGGAGGCTCTTTTACTGATAGGAAGACTCAATGGAGTTATTTAAGTCTCATACCTCTTTTCCGCCAGAATGGTTCATGCTCCGGAGCCAGAGCCTGGTGAACTGGAGCCTGTTGTGAACTGGAAGCGTGTTTCCACAGACTTGACACAGACAGGAATGAACGCTGATGTTACGCTGCATGTGTTGTTTACCTGACTATAAACAGTCTAAAATCAAACAGTGCACTTCCCTGGTGTTTGAATAAGCAGTGCAGTACTTCTGTTTTGCGGTTCACAGTACCGAGAGTGATTCTAGCATATAGGCAGCTTGCATAAACTCCTGGCTCTCTCATCTTCTCTCATCTCATTCATTCCTGTTTGAAAATATATTGAAACTGAAACCCTTGAATCACTTGCTCTCTTGGACACTGGGTCACTCTTGCGTTCACAGTTTTATATATTTAGATATAAAGAACCATGCAGTGCAATGTTATTACATTGCTCAAGGAGACACACACCTTTGTGTTTGGCTAGACCTTATGCGCCAGAGAAACAAGCACGCAGCCATCTTTAGAATTTTGTGTTTGAACTTGTTTTTGTGGTTGCTCTGTATATTTCTATGGCATCGCTGTCGAACAGTAATTAGCTTGTGAAGTGGATTTACTCATTGTAGAGTTAATAAAAGTTATCATAGGCATTGTAGTGTTTGAAGCAGACTTCATAACAAATCGCCTCCTTAGAATTATAAGGTTCTGCATTCGGAGTGGTTTTGATATATTGAGCTTCAGTTTTTGCATTCCATTCATCTTTGTAGATTTATTTAGTTTTCTAAATAAAAAGTCCCAAAACGTACACAATTTAAAAAAAAAATAATAATCACATAATATAAGTAATTTGTCACGGAATAAGAATATGTGAATAACTCAATTTTGACAAAAATGTCAGATATAAATCCAAGGTGATATAATGTCAGTAGACAGAGAAGATTTTAAAGCAAGCGGTTCATTCATAAATCCACAAGATCTTACCTTCATTCTGTGGAACATTTATTCCTTTGGCAGACGCTTTTATCCAAAGCGATTTACAAGTGAGGAATTACACACCGGAAATATCAACCGGAAGACAGAACACAATCAGCACAGTGCTGAAAAGGGATGGGGCTGCATAAGGTCTAAAAGGATGGTCTAACATTATGAACTTCCATCAAATGCTAGGATTTTGATTTAAGGAATGCACCGAGGGTCTAGGCCGCGCCTTTACCGGCTGCAATCTAGCAATCTAGCTTGTCAGATATATGAACAGCTTGGCTTCAACGTATGCCCAACCCACAGGTAAAAAAAAAAAAAAAAGTTGTAGAAGAGAGAATATATGGTGCAATGTACTGGCAGAAATACTTTGTGTCACTCACTGTCTTCCTCTCACAAGCTTCATTCGAGACCTTCAACTCACTCAAGGGTCATGCGTGGACAGCCATTCCTTCACACTGACTGATTTCAACCCCCCCCCCCACACACACACACACACACACAAACATGCATCACATCGCCTTTGGCGGATGCCTACCTGTCACTGTGACCTGAGGGCGATGCTAAAAACTGGATCAATAATTCCAGGTGGAAGGAGGTCAATCCAGACTGTATATCCTTGCAAGTGAGGCAATTGGGACATAAGCCAGAGCTGTTTTTCACCCCCACTAGCGCTGCTGCAGAGCGCCGTCATCATTGCTAATTTACATCGGATCCCGTCTCAGCTTGAGAGGTTGCCGAACACTCAGAGGTTCACTGTCTTCATTCGCATTTGTGAATTTTATGTGGGTTTGGTACTGGATGCCCATGTGTTTACAGTGTGGTAGGGTTGAAAGCAACAACAAAGTACTTTCTTGCAAAAGACCTTACTATGACACTTCAAAACAGCATGTGGGCTGTCATATGTATAGCGGAGCCAGTGCCACTCGTTCCACAGAACTAATGCTAGTGTTTGTGCATTAACACTACTATTAACATGTTTGTTTTGTTTAGTATTTTCCACCATTGGCAAGATTAAAAAAGTGGCACCTTTAAACAAAAATAACCAGTGGCATGTCTAACACATTGAGATCAACCCAAAACAGGGTTGTTTCATGCCACTGCTGCATTGTAACTATTGTGCTGTCTACATTTTGACAATAGTTTTTATTTATTTGACAGCAAATGGATCTGCAGTAAATCCATTGAACAACTTATAGGCTTTCTGTAAATGCTCCCCCATCACATTAAGGAAAAATGTTTTTAAATTCTTGCATATTTTGCTGGAAAAATTTCCACAGAAGAACAAGCAGATTTTCATGGATGGAAAAGAAGTGTGCTTAATTGTATCATCCACTTGGATTATGCGAAGGCAGCAACAGTACAATGGTATCAGTGTCTGCTCAACACACTAGGTGATGGAGCCAATTCAACACTGTAAATGATTTCTGTTGTTTTCACAGTAATACACTGTGTTCTCAACAGTTACCTACTGTAATCTGAGTACAGCATGTCACTGTACATTTTGTCTTTTTACAGACAAAGAATAAATGAAAAGATCGAAGAAAATGATTTCACAACCACCAAATAGGTGGCGTGTGCACTAAATATGTTATGTATATCACCATTACACAAAAGAAGAAAAAATAAATAGTAGAATGCACTTCTTTTTTTTTTTAGTGTCTGTTTCCACAGTGAATCATCGATTCGTCACTGTTTTGAGAATGTCTTGTGTGTTAATCGGGAATATACTCTGGGTTGGCTGAACTTTTTTGGAACCAGCATACCTTGAGTAAGCAAGGTTTGGGTTAATCAACTGAGAGTTCAGGGTTTATGTGGCAGAAAGTTAACCTTCCTTTGTGGAATACCCCCCTGCTCCCTGATTACTGCTTAATAGTTAATCATATACCTGAACAACAAAACGAAAATAAAATGGCGGCAGTCATCCATGAGGGATAAACTTGTTGTTTCACTTGTTGTATCCCTCACTTGTAAGTCGCTTTGGATAAAAGTCTGCCAAGTGAATAAATATAAATAAACATAATAAAGCATAACATAAATCCAGGCCTGGTCTTCTCTCGTCCTTCACTGTCATCGCTCCCCTTTTTATGCTTCCGGAGCTCCTCCGTGAGAGACACGAGACCGGTGTAGCGTGCAGCTGACGCTCATTATCAATCGGCCACCTTTTATACTTTGAGATAAACTTGTTACTTGAATGCTTCATAGTTTCATGAGAAATAAACTGAGATATAGCTGATTGTAATGGCCATAGATCAGAGGTGTATATTCCTCTTTATGAAGAGGGACAAACATCTGGTCCCGTTGGTTCGGGTCTCATGGTGAGGCAGAGTCGAGACTCAGATCATGGGGTTCCCAGATGGAGCTCGCCAATATGGGTGTAAACCTCTCGTGCCCTTCGGCAGCTGACAAGAGCGAACTGCTGGAAAAGGATGTGTTGTCACTCACATGCTCTGATCCAGCAGCGAGTGCGGTCCTGCATAAGTCAGAGAGAAGTCTGCTGTTTTCACACAAAGATAAATTATGACATTTTGAATAATATTACAAAAATTAAGATTGAACAAAGATGAATTGCTCACAGATCTTTAACATGCATTTAGAAAATAGATTGGTTGAATTTCCAATTCATGCATGTCTTTAAGCTCTGGTGTGAAATACAGGAGCATAAAAGAGACACTACCGAAAGATAGTTGCTTATCTTTCTTTTTTAACAGATGCACTTAAATGGTTTTACCTTCATTTACTTTATTTTGAATAATTGTGTGGCTTTAAGCCTGAAATTTATCTTACTACAAAACTATGAATGAATGGATACTATGGCATTTGCCATTAGCTTCAGCAGCTAATCAGGGCCCCCTGGTAGGTTGGAGCCTTTGGCAAATGCCTCATTTACCCATGCGTTAATATGTCCATTAATCTTTACAAAATAAAAACTCAGCAATTGAAAGAAATTACCAATCGCAACATTGTCAATGACATATGCTTATGCTGTCACAATAAAAAGTTGAAACAAATAATAAAAATGTTTTTGTTTTACCTTTGTTTCACAGAGCAATTGCTTCTTGATCATCCAGTAACTCTGACCAAATCAAATGTAATAATACAATGCAACAATTCATGGTGGCTACAGGTTAAATATAATATGCTTTAATTTAAAGAAGTGAATTATTAGCGTTAAGCAACTAGCTGTGGACCAGGATAGCCATACTGTTTACCAACAAAAGTTATCTTGTAAACCAGGGGGGTATTCCAGAAAGCAGGTCATGTGACATACCCAGGTAAGTTTAAGAGTAAGTAAGCTGATAACCTCAACTTTTTGTTCCCAAAACGAAGTTTTTATGAAAAGGTTTTGAAAAGTTTATTTTGTAAAGTTCAAAATGTTCAAAAAGGATGAAACCTCTGCCCAAAAACTATTAAACATGAGGAAAAATGAAGAAGATCAGGTTTCTTACAAAGCCATATTTCAAAAACACTGTTGGACATTGTTGATATTTGAAATCAACCCAAACAAACCCACCCCTCTTTTCATTGCTCCACCTCCAAAATTCACCCTCCAATCCTAACCTAGTCTCGATGACTTCCCCAGTCATAAATCTTTATTCCAGTGGCTTTATTTTGAGCTCTTGTATTGTGTCTCATCTCTCTTTCAGCTGTGTTTCTTCAAATCTCCCTCTTGCTTGCTCTGTCTCCTCTACCGTTGTGGTCGGTGTCGGCCTTACTAACTTCCAAACAGTATTTTTGAACACTGCTTTAGTATTTCCTTTGCATTTTATTACAGAAAAAAATAATGTCACATTCATATGCTTTGAATGCAGACAGATGCACATGCGCCCAGAATGAGATGGTAGGAACCATGGCACACTCACATCATTTCTAAACAGGCTTATGGGAGATAATGAATGTGATCAGTTCAGGAGCTGGGGAGACTAGAGTTTTCGAGAGGCTACTCTGCTTCGTCCTCTGTAATGCATGAGAAGCCCTGGAGAATCACAGCAGCGCAGAGAAGAGAGCAGTGATTACACTGTGGTCAAATCATCTCACTCAGACACCCATGATTCCATCTCATCACCCTCAGGAACATCAACTATATCAGTGCCTGCAGAGCAGAGAACAGGCCTGTTACAGCGACATGCTCACACATGCACATCGCTTTTATACTAGACATCACTGTGGTGTTTTTGGACAAGGTAAAAGGGCAATATCACTGTTGAATTTCCCACTGTTTTATTTTAAATACCTTAGCATGAAAATAGAATGGCAAATTATGCTATTATCACTAACTACCACGGTATACACCTTGTCAGGTCTACAGTCTTTTTTTGTTTTTTTTCGGAAAAACAAAATGGCAGGAAAATTTTCATGAGGGAAAATGACATCATACTATGCAATCGAATCATCATGAGCCAAGGAATCTGATGAGAAGTATTTTGTTTCTTGCTCCTAAGGTTTAAAAGATATTAGCATAAATGTAAGGGAAAATTTGGACAAATGGTGGCACTAGAGGGATGGAGTTAGACACTGCAAAATTGGTGGTTGATGAGGGGACTTACTTCTATCTGTGTGCCAAATTTCACAACGTTCCCGCAAATGGTTCGATGGTCTGCCATAGATTTCCAGAGCATAAGAAGAATACCAATGGATACAATAGGTGCCTATGCACCTTCAATGCTAGGCCTCTAATCAACTTTCAGAATTTCCAAAAATGCACTGTTCAGCTTCTGTTTGATGTGACATCAGGTGACGTGCTATTTGTTTATTGCTTGGCATATTGCAGCCAAGTTACAGGAGGGTTACAGCAACACTAAAATATACTGTAAAATATTTCTGCTCGAATTAGAATTACTCAGAATGCCATATACTGTACATTACGGTCATACATTACATTTTCAAGTTTGAGTGTAATAGTTACATTATTTATTTATTTTATTATTATTTTTTTTACATGAGGAAGATTTAAGGTTTTAAAGGATTTAATTTGAATATTCCTAATTAAGTGCATTCATTGCTGATGATCAACCCAACCCACCTCAAAGAAGATTCTGATACTATTTAAATGATGTCTCAGATTTCTGAAAAGTTATTGATCAGCTTGAAAGGGAGAGAAAGTGATGCTCATTTGCAAGGGAAATGTTCTCTTTATTAGTTAATGCCTGCTTTCACTTCACAGGAGGCGCTCTAATTGCCACTAAAGACATTCAGCAATTTCCACCTAATTTATCCCTGGCAGGGCCCACAGAGGGCACCCACACGTACCACATACACACAGACTACACAAAGCAATCAGAGACACACACAGGGCAGACCTCTCTGTCAGAGATATGTCCAATTATTACGTTCAGCTGATTAAGCCCCCGCTTTGTGCTCAGATTAGTCAGTGATGATTGACGTGAAGAACAGAAAAAAAAAAAAAAATCAAAGATTTTTCAAAAGAAATATGGTTTCTTCTCATAAACTAAACATGTTAGATCCCTTACTCTCCCGCTGTTATGGGTGCGTGTATCCAGGGAAGAAGCGCATGATGAAAGTAATTCATGAATTGAACTTTTAATACAATCAGGAGAATAAACTGAGAGCATATGTACAACACCACTAAAACTAACATCATTGCAGGACAAGGGACTGGCAGAAACTGAGGGATTAAATACAAAGGAACAGGGGGAGCAAACGATACTGACTCCTGCCGTGTCTCCGATAGGGCTGGATGAGAACACCGATGCCCGTGAACCTCTTCAATTTCGTAATTGGAGCTGTTTAAATAGAGAATAAGATTAATTAACTCGGTGAGGGAAAAATAACAAATGGGTTCACAAAAGCAGATAGTGCCCTCATCCAGACCCATGCAGAAACACATTGAGCACGGCGTCATTCCAAACTCATCCGATGGGAGAGCTCGGGATGCGTGTATACAGGGAAGAAGCGCATGATGAAAGGAATTCCTGAATTGAACTTTTAATACAATCAGGAGAATAAACAGAGAAAGTATGCATAACACCACTAAAACTAACAAGTGACAGTAAACCAAAGTCCAAACACAAAGACATGTGACATTACTCCCCCCTGCCGGAAGGCGTTGCCTCGTGCCAAAAAGAGCCCAACCAGGGAGGGGGGCTGGGACAGCGTGAAATTTAGATAGAGGGCAGGAAGAGAAAATTAGAATGGACAAGATGGAGGTAAGTCCGTACTGTGCTGGTTTAGAAAGGTATAAATAGAAAATCACAATATATGTTGGACGTGATCCTTATGTTATCAAGAAGAGTGATTTTTCTCTGAATTGAAAGACTTGCCTGCCATTGAGGCGGTAGATATAAAGATGTGAAGTTGCCGTCACGCCGTGTTGAGGTCTAGTCTAGTTGTTTATATAGCAATTAAAAAACTCACATCATCGTTCAGGGAAAAAAACTGGACAGTGTAATAACATTTTTGCCTTTTCCATGTGTAAAAACAATTTCACTCCTTGAAAATTCAATTTCAAAGTCCGTTTCAAGCTAAAAAAAAAAAAAAAAAACTTTGGTCATCAAAAAAACAAAACAAAAAAACAATTAAAATATTTATTGTAAAACAACATAACATTAAATTATTTCATCTCCATCAAGGAACGTACTTTTTGCCCACAGAATGGTGTAGAAAGCATGGGACTAAATGGACCATACTAACCAGCCAATCCTTGACCTCATGCTTATTTAATACATATTTTTTATGGCACATGAATGGTAAATAGAGTAAATACCAGAGAGAAATCAGTGATTAGCCAGAAAACCAACAGATACCCAACAGTGCAGAATATACAAGTACGCACATGCATGTACACTCTCTCAGTGGGAAGTGGTGATGGTGACTGGAGGCAGGTTGTGGGCTCGCTGGCTGGATGCTCAGATGTACTTCTGTCCAGGGTAATACTGCCAGACAGATGAGTGGGCTGGTGTAAACAGTCAGAGCGGATCTTTGGCTGCACAGTGAATGCGATGTAACGCAAAGCAATGATCGCTTCTCAAAGATGCCCATTAGCCCCAAAGCTTGCTGTTACATTAGAGCTCTGCCTTGAAAAGGCGTCCTCAGTAATAGGACGGCGCTCAATGGGGTGCAATTCATTAATCTATCCCCAGCAAGGCAGTGTGACCGCTACATGTACAGTCTTGTGCCTTTAATCACACACATATGTGCCAGTGGCTCCTTTTTGTCATGAATGTCTTTATGTAGTACCTAATTAATTCACAAACAAAGCAGTAAACACATACACATACTCAAAACATTTTGTTTTATTTTGGATATTTTGACAAAATACAAACATGTCCAACTTATGCATGGATACAAGTACATATTGTATACAAATAGAAAATATGTATAAATATTTGATGTGAATCCATATTCCGAATGCTATTAAGCGGTCTGGTTCCAGCTTCTGCTCCTAGTGCTCCCCTTTCGAGTTAGCCAGGGTCTTGGGTGAAGGCCTTGAATCGATTCCATATTGTTCTCAATTTTCACAGTGTTTTTTATGAGAATGTGGCTCATACAAGCCTAAATTGTTCTGTTGAAAGAACATACATGTATCATGTAATGTTGGGCAGGTTTATTAAGTGATTTTTAGACAAAATCTAAAAGCATATCACTTCTACCATTTTGCAATACAATAGTGCATTTCAACCAGAGTACATAGAAAATAGTAGCTTGAATCGATTCCACACGGTGTATTTTATGTGGAGGTGGCTCATACACACCAGAGATCAAAACAGTAGCTTGTCTGAAGGCATTGTTTCATTTTCTGAATAAATCTGAAAAAAAAAAAAAAAAATTAGAAATAGGAGTAAATAACTGAAACTCCTTTGCTGAATGGATATAGTCTCTTCTGAGTTAGTTGGGGACTTGGGTGAAGGCCTAGAATTGAATACACCTTGTTCTCGATTTCCACATGCATGGCGCATTTTATTATGTAATGTTGGGTTTATTTAATGATTGTTTTTAGACAAAATCCAAAGGCAAATCACTTCTACCTTTTTAAATCATAATAAATCATTTCAATTTGAGCACCTAGAAAACATTGTAGCTTAGCTTTCCCACTCCTTCGGGAAACAAAGTGAGCAAAGGCACTCCTTTAGGGGAAAAGGTGGGAATGGGTGCTTTCTGAGGGAAAGTATGCATAAATGTTGCCCGTTGAAAAGACAAGCACTGGTGGAAATACAGCAGGCAGTTTACGTGCTTCCTGTAGAGACTCCTGCGGGATCCTGATGGCCACAGGTGCTCCCACTGGAGTCATATTGGCCATGGGTAATGCCTTTGGGGCCACGTTGACCTCAAGCTCTCCATGGTGGTCCCGGAAGGCTTGACCATTCTTTTTGCTGTCCTGAGAGTCACGAGTGCTTCCTGTTGGTTTATGGCAGCCATGGCAGCTTGCTCTGAGGTCATGGCTGCCACGGGCACCCTCTGTGAGAAACGTGTGTGCACAAGTGATCCATGTGTTGTCCTGGCAATGGTGCTGGCAGTGACAACAATTTTCTGTAGGGACTCCTGTGGGGTCACAGCGGCCACTGGTCCTCTCCTGGCATGCACAGCCTCTCTCTGTATGGTTCTGATGGGCGTAGATGTATCCTGTAGAAACACCTGCGGTTTCATGAAAGCCACAGGTATTCTATGTGGGAAAAGCACAAATGGTACCTGTGGGGTCCTGGTAGGCATAGGTATTTCCTTTTGGTTTGTTTTGGGTCCAGGCATTCCCTGTGGGGTCACAAGATCCACTGGTGTTCTCTGTGGAATTCACATTAGCTCAAGTACTCCCCGAAGAAACAAGGCTTTAGCCTTCTGATGAAACAACTGCTGCCTCAAGTGCTTAGGAATCTTGAGCTTTGCTCTTTGTGGGATCCTGGTGGGCTCATACACAGAGTGTAAGCAGAGACTCTCTCTTAGGTCTTAGAAGGCATTATCTGCAAAATCTGTTTTTGATCCTGCCTGTTTATACCGTCTTTGATATTTTTCTGCCTGCCCTTGGTCCATTGCTTTGTTTTTACATGACTGTGATTGTATGCTGCCTGTTTCGACCTATAGCCCGTCTAACGACCACGGTTCTGCCTGTCCATTCCTGTCTGCTGTCGATTTGACAATTGCCTGTTTGACCACATTGCTTAATAAAAGCCTGCATTTGGATCTCATCCTACTGTCTCCTTCATTACAATCAGAACTGTTATTTATAGGCCTAATATTGTAATTGAGACATTTGTTCAAGAAATTCATTACAAACAGAAAGCAATTAGCCTACTACAGATGCATTTCGTATTTGATAGCGGAATCTCATGAACTCATAAAATCTCATGAATGTATGTGGGGTAGTCCAGCCGGCCGAATCACATTTCTTGAAGGGAGATATATATTTCTTGAAGAATGGTAGATCTAGGCATTAGAGGGCACCTTAGGCATGTAGCCAGATCTAGGGTGCAATATAGCACCCTTCCAGGAGCAAATTCCAAGAATGGAGGAGAAATAGACAGCTTGAAGGTCCCCAACTCTCTTGAGGGATGTAATGACCAGCAAAAAAACTCTTTAGTGTGAGAATTTTCTCAGTTAATTGTGTCCAAATCATACGGTTTCCTCGTGGAGCTCTAGAGCTAAGCATAGTCTTGACCACTCTGGCTGAGAGGCGAGCCACTAGGTACTGAGCCATCTCAGGGGCCAGACCCACAGTTTCCACAGCTCTGGATGGGGGTGATGTATTGTGCCCCAGCCCTAGGAAAGCAGGTCCCTCCTGAAGGGAATCTCCCATGGAGGCTGAGAACCATACTCATTCCAGTCAGAATGGGGCTGCCAAAAGGAGACCTCATCTAGACAGACCTTCTCTAGAACTCCCGGGAGCACAGCGATTGGGGGAAAAGCATACAGATGTAGCCTCGGCCATTTCTACCCCAGGGGTGCTGGAAACATGAGAGAACCACAACGGACCGTGAGTCATCTCGAGATGTGAATTAATCTACTTACGCTGGGCCTCACCTCTCCATATTGACTCCACCGTCTTGGGGTGGAGTCTCCATTCCCTGGGTCTCAGCCACTGCCTCGACATGATGTCTGCTCCCAAATTCTGGTCCCCGGGGACATGCATTGCTCTCAGAGACAACAGTTTCCCCTGGCACCACAGGAAGATCTGGTGCACCCTCTTTGCAGACTGGTATCAACATGGAAGAACTATTACGGGGTGGCCCCTGAGGCCTTGGAGGAAGCTCTGTAGACCTCTGAACACAGATAACATCTCCAGGCAATTTAAGTCCACAAGAGATGATGGTCCCCCATAAACCCCTTCTGAATTCGCCGTCCATGACCAAGCCCCAGCCTGTGATGGGTAGCATCTAACAAGATGATTTTCCGGTGACATGGCGCTCCCAATACTGGGCTTTGGGACAGAGGGCTTTTTCCATATCACCAGGAAACAAAGGCATGTATGTAGGCTATTTGTTATTCTCAAATATTCAAGGCACTCAAATATTTTTCATCATATTTCTTCAACAAAATTAGATACAAGTAAAGTGTTACGCTATTTGTGCGGTCATTATTTGGAAGTCACTCATGGACTTTGGAATCAAATGTAAACCCTTGAAATGTAATAGATTTTTGTTCAATAATATTTTTTTTTTCTTTTGCATGTTGAGGGGGGTTTGTGGTACAAATTAATATTTATGCAGAAATTAATTTTAATTTTCCCATAGAAAATAACAATAAAAATTTTTATTTTTTAAAATTATTAGTATTTTTCAATTAATGCAGTATTTCAGGTTAAAATAGAGTCTAGGACTTTAAAATCCAATTTTTTGGAGGCAGATTAGTGCCATCTTTTGAGAGTATAGAAAGAAAACATGTAATATCAGCATAACCACGTGGTGCCTGTATAGCCCAATAAAGCGGGTTGTGAATTGCCTAGTTGTTTGTAGACATAATTACATATTTTTATTAGGTGGAACATTTTAATATATATTTAAATAATCCCAAAGACTGTTTTTGTCAAGTTTCTTTTGTTAGAAGTAGTGTTAATTTTACATTATGATTAGGTAAACCTGAACATTGTGTAAGAAAGAGAACATATATAATTCAGAATTTTATTTATTTAAAAAAAATAATGGAGTTCATTTAATCATAATGCTTCATGTAAACATTTATAGTTACATTTACATTACATTTATTCATTTAACATTTAATTTAGCAGACACTTTTATCCAAACCGACTTACAAGTGAGGAATACAACAAGCGATTCATCATGAAGAGGTAAATAGACACAGGAAGTGCTCACAATACAAGTTTCAGACATTGTTCAGAGTAGCATAAGCTAGAATTGGGAGGGATTAGAGGCAAGGATGGGCTTGTTTTTTTTTTAAGGACAGTTTTTTTTTTTTTTGTAAAATATCAATGAACAGAAACAAAAGAAAGGAACAGTAATCAAAAGGAAACAGAAAAAAAATAATAAGAAGAATGCTCGGTAAGGTGCGAAGGAACAAGACTGATTTTCCAAGTGCACCGACAAACCCAAAAGGCAGCGCTCACTTCTCATTGCTGTTCGTTCTAGATTTCCCATTCATTTCCATTGTGAGTTTGTTTTGCACCCTTGATGTTTTAGTGTCACCCTGTGACACCACATCACTGCTATGAGCTTTTTTTCCTGTATTATTACTGAATTATTGAATTGATTTCACATACTCTCAGAACTTTGCCATGTGTTACAGACAGCAGTTCATAGATTCGTGTGTAGGTGTGTGTGTGTGTGTGTGTGTGTGTGTGAACTGTGAATGGGTGTGTTTATTTCACAGCCTTGAAGTTTTAGAGTGTCACCCCTTCACTGCTACAGGGTTTTTCTGTATTGTACCTGAATTATTGAATGGATTTCACATATTCTTAAAACTTCATTCTGTGCCACTCACGATGCTCATAGGTGTGTGTGTGTGTGTGTGTGTGTAGGTGTGTGTGTGTGTGTGTGTGTGTGTGTGTGTGTGTGAGTGGATATGTCTATATCACATTCTTGATGTTTTATCGTGTCATCCCTTCACTGCTGTCTACTTCTATTGTGGCCAATTTGTAGATTGTGCACACACAAATTCTTTGTATTTTCGTATTTTTGTCAATTTCCCATTCATTTTTTATGAATTACTGAAATAAATAAACTTTTATATATATAGCTTATGCTATATAAGTCTCTGGTTCTTTTAATTGTGATGATTTTGGCTCACATTTAACAAAATCTCAACAAATTAGAATATGGTGACATGCCAATCAGCTAATCAACTCAAAACACCTGCAAAGCTTTCCTGAGTCTTCAAAATGGTCTTTCAGTTGGGTTCACTAGGCTACACAATCCTGGGAAAGACTGCTGATCTGACAGTTGTCCAGAAGACAATCGTTGACACCCTTCACAAGGAGGGTAAGCCAAAATCATTCATTGCCAAAGAAGCTGGCTTTTCACAGAGTGCTGTATCCAAGTAGGTTAACAGAAAGTTGAGAGGAAGGAAAAAGTGTGGAAGAAAAAGATGTACAATAAAACGAGAGAACCACAGCCTTATGAGGATTGTCAAGCTAAACTGATTCAAGAATTTGAGTGAACTATACAAGGAATGGACCGAAGCTGGGCTCAAGGCATCAAGAGCCACCACACACAAACATGTGAAAGAATTTGGCTACAGTTGTCGTATTCCTCTTGTTAAGCCACTCCTGAACCACAAACAACGTCAGAGGCGTCTTACCTGGGCAAAGGAGAAGAACTGGACTGTTGTCCAGTGGTCCAAAGTCCTCTTTTCAGATGAGAGCAAGTTTTGTATTTCAATAAATGCACAGCATTCTAAATTTATTGAGATGCACCTGTATGTATGTATGTATGTATGTATTTATATGTATCTATATATTGCCAATCTAGACTAATACAGCATTATATCCCCTGTTGGCTCGGAGGTATAAGGGAGACATACATATAATAAAATTTAAGAATACTTTTATCATTTAAAACTCTGGGGAGTATTGAGGAAGAATGAACCAAGGACAATGGACTGACCTAACGGCAAGCTGTTTTGCTTTATTAAAAAAATGAAAAATACAAATATACAATATATAAATTTATACAAATGAAACAACCAAGATCCCTATGTACAATTATATGCAACAAGACACAAAAGAAACAATGTGGTGCTAAACAAACGAAAATAACAAAACCAAAACATTCACTAACTAAAATGCCACCCTTCAAAACTAACTAAAAACAAAACAAAACAATTTTTTTATTTTTTTATTGATTTTTTATTTATTCCCCCCACTTCCGTTCTCCACTGTATCTTTTATCTTGAAACAGTTCCTGATTGGATGAACAGGTTTCCATAAAAATCAGAATAAAAACAACATAAAATTGCATTTAAAACACTTGACAGAGAGCAAAAACAAAGGTATTATTAAATAAATATAATTTCTAATGTTAAAGTTTGTTTTTACATTTATGCTCATTGGAAGCAGGACTTGCCAGAGGTTGATCGATATACAGAGAGTGCACAGGTCGAATGTCCCATTCAAGACATTATTTCCAAGAACAAGGTGGGAAAAATTCAAATGCTGAGCTGTCTGGAATGCAGCATCATAAGATTCGAATTACAGACAACTTGTCTTGGTAAAATCTTTTCTTTCTTTTGGGAGACAATAACTTTTTTTGTCATACACTTTGATCTTTAAAACTTTGCAGACATTTACATTCACAAACAGCTATATTACACACTGCATCAAAGGTAATATCTGAAAAAAGAAACATAATAATAGATGCACTTTAACTCTAGATATGACTATATGAACGATGAAAGGGACTTTGGTTCACTTTATTTGACATAATGCATTTATTTGGCACACCCTGGCAGCAACTTCATCAAGCACAGGTATGCAAGGAGTTTATGTGATATAAGTGCATAAATATGAATTAGAATACTTTCATTTTAATACATGCTGTGCATGCTATATAATACTTCCATGTGTTTTTATTTAAATATTTATAAATTTAATTAAAACAATGTTGCTGTATTGAATCCATTAACAGAGTGATAAACTGCATGTCTCACACCATGAAGTTGATTATATTAGATGTATAACAAATTACTTAAAAAATACTTGCATTGAATACATAATTTGTTTTTCTACTAAAATAAGTTAAAGTAGGCCTATTTAAGCAGTATTTAAAATCATGAGAAACATAAACACATAAGTGTGTCTAAAAACATTACGTGTTCTTTGAAATACATGCGCTTTGAAGCAATTGTCACAGTGAATGCTCTGCAAGAGAGTTTCAGTGCAATATCAAGAAGCCCCTGGGCTGTGTGGACTGAACTGTCTGCTGTAATTGAGTTGTGCAACTGAGAAGAGCGTGTTTGCCAGCTGTCTGTCTTCACTGCACATGCTCTTTCACTCTCTTCATTTTTTTTTTTTTTTTTTGTATTTGGGGGGAGGGGTCGTTTTCCTCTCTCTCTCTGTGGTTATGTTACACTTGCAAACGTACATTATTTGCATATACAGATGTGCTATGACCAGTCTAATGTTTCAGCAACTCCTGACTGTACATTTGCATTATCACAGCAGTAAGAGAAATTTGAACAATTTATATGCTGATATATGACCCAAACTCTCAAAAGCCCATTGCTGTCACCATGGTGACTGATTGATGCAATTGCACTTGCCAAGTGTCCAATCACAGTTCATCATGCTTATGCCGACCTTGCTTTTGTGTGCCAGCTGTGACAGAGATGGGTGTGTTCAGAAAGCAGCCTTGTCATTGGCTGAGGTTCGTTATGGTTGTCTTGGTGAGGCTGTAATTGACAGTGCTGTAAGTGAGTGGTGGAAATTGACAGTGATTTTTTTTGTGGCTTGAAGTGACCAAAAACAGTTGCTCTTATTATGAATAAGAGTCTTTATTAAATTCCAGTAACTTATTTGAATGCTTAGGAATCTTGGGATGTGAAATCATTCCCCTAACTGTTTGAATGTGAAACAGCTAAAACATAGCTATAAAAATGTTGTAATTGCTTATTCATGTTTCTTTTTTGTGCTTTTTTTCCCTTGTCTGGGTTGATTTAGCATGAAAGTTCTATATGTTTGCTGAGATTTTTAAATATTTTAAAAGTCTCTTATGCTCACCAAGGCTGCATTTATTTGATCAAAAATGCAGCAAAATGGTAATAAAATATTATCCAAATTTAAAAGAAGTCTTTATATTATATATATATATATATATATATATATATATATATATATATATATATATATATATATATATATATATATATATATAATTTTTCATTTAACATTATATAATATTATTTAAGGATCGTTAAATAATAATGATCACAGACCTTAATCAGGCTGTGAGGGATAGAAGTACAGTGCATTTAATGGATTGCACTGTTTTTTTTTTTTTAACAACATATCGATTGTTGTCAACTGACAATGTCTTTCTAAGAAAAAACATAAAACAGTTTTGAAAAGGTGTAAAATTTGTATGAGGAGTTGTAAAAATTACATGATCTAGGACCTTTATAGACTGCAAGTCTATCCCTCCCTTCATCCACGTTAAATTCAATATGGCGTCTAACCTGACTAAGGTCTATTATTGTCACGTACATGTTCAGTCAGTAGGCTTGCTCGAGATGAACTATACTAGCCTGCCACCGGCTGGCAAGATCTGCCGTTTGCAGGCATGGAACTGAGGTGTAAAGAGTACCTGGAAACCATATTTGAGTAAAAGTACAGATACCTTACAGCAAAAATTACACAAGTTACAAGTCACCAATTCCAATACGGCTTGAGTAAAAGTCTTGAATGTAGCCGTGGGTGATAGTAGAATTTTTCACATGGCTACAACTGCAGGTAGACTATATTTCAAACCTGTGAGAAGCACTAGACCAACAACAATTATATTATAAAATTTGACAACAACAGATATGCCAAAACATTACAAATAAGTTATGTGACAATTACTATATATTAAAAAAATATATATTTATATATTTTGGTATAATGCTGTATGGAGGTTAACTGGCATTGAACGGTAAAAAAAAAAAAAAATTGTGAATATTTGCACATGAGGCTCTGTATGACTGGTTTCTGAGATGTAGTGCAGTGACCTTTATGTACAGATCCGCTCTGATTACAAGAGAGTAATGCTTGCTCCTCCTGTCTCAATCACATGCTCCCCTATTTCCGTCTGTTCCTCTTCCTCCAGAGGAATCGGCAGCCTCTTTTTGGCTTCCCCCATTAACACAGTCTCTGCCAAATCATTTGTGATGATTTGAATATTTTATCACTGCAGCTATTCTCAATTTGTGTGAGATGCTTTTAAGAATTTGTCTAAATATTGCAACATTGATCTTAAAAACAAAAAATATTTCACTATATGTTCCTCTGATACAAGGCATTGAGAGTTATTTAGTCACCTACTGCCTACACCTACTTTTTTTTTTTAAAGAACATGAGAGAATAATAATAATAATAATAATAATAATAATAGGTTGGGAACTGTGATTGACCATGCCGATAATATCAAAAAGGTCAAATATCAATCTGTTTATTTAATAATTATAATGCATAAAATCTTTAATAACACGTTTGGACTGGATTATGATCTGCAATGATTAAGGTAAAGCTATCAAAATATTTCTTCCATTGCAGCAATCTGTTTAGTCCATCGTTAGAACAGTAATCACTTGACAGTCAGTTATGATTCAATTTTTGTTATTTTAAATTAAGTGATCTTCATTTTGTTTTGTCTGGCAAGATTTTAAGACTAAAACTCACAAAAATGACTTGCAGCATACAGGGGCACAAATAAAGCTTATATAAAATATTGGATAATTTAGCCTTTCTGGCCATGGCGATTATTGGCCTGCAGCTCCATCTGCTGGCTTGGCTGTTTGATGCACCGACAATGTATTGAGAGTTTTCTTATTGTTTATATTAAAGCTTCAAAGCTTCATCTGGATTCCCTTTTCTTAATTTTTTTTTTTTTTTTTTTTTTTTGAGGTCATGAGCGCATTTATTTACCCCTGCCTTGATGTATTTCCCAAAAACAGATAGTAAAACAAAATTTTGAAAGGCTCATTTAGTAAGAAAAATACCCAGTAACCTTTACTTTATGTGCTAGATAGTTGCAGGAGGAAATAGGGAAAGGACATTTTCATTCCACAGAGCATTTGAGTGAATTAAAATCCGTTTATGTCCCTAAATACAGCATGAGCTAGGCCTATCAATGTTGATTTTTTTTTTTAATGTGTACATCAAAGTGAACTTTTAGTAGTAAGCTTGGCAAATACTAGAATATGGATGACCTCAAAGAATCCGACATGACTAAAGCTATAAAACACTTCTCCTGGAGTGAGTTTAAGTTATACCGAATTCTGACTCCCCATTCCCACTATGTTTAGGGTAAGGTGTGAGTGTGGGCTTTAGGAATGTGATCAATCCAGCCAGGAGGGGTGCAGAAATCTGGTTTGGGCTCAGAATATGCAAACAGTGTTTCAGGTTGCATGTGGATAGTTGCAATGCATGTGTTTGCCAGTAGATGTCAGTGAATGAAAGCAAATAATAATAAAAAGAGACACATTGGAGGTTATTTTATTATTAACCTCTATTATTATTATTATTATTATTATTATTATTATTGTTTTTTAAGCAAGAGAAGATCGATTTTTTTATTCCACAAAGCACTAGATGACTAGTTTCATGGCGCACTGTAATATTATTCGACATTAATAGAATAGAACATAGTCTTCAGTGGCACTAGAATGAGATCTTTGGTAATTATTACAATTAAACAACAACAACAAAAAGCCTAAAATTATTCTGCAAATCATTTCAAGTATGCAATTTACATTTGCTAGCTTCTGTTCTCTCTGTAGTGTTTGGTTTGTGACTTTAATTCTTTCTCACACACATTTGTTTTTCTGTCATGGTGGGCACTTTTAATACTAAGCTAATGAGAAACCTTTTTGCATCTCAAGACATTTATTATGTTTATTAAGATGTTTTCCTTGTGATGACTGTTGGCTGCTGTAATGTGGGTGATTTCAGGTTTTATTACCCTTGTGGGGACATTTGGTCTCTACAATGTAGGTAAAATCTGACTGAGACTCTCCCTCTCACACACACACACACACACACTCATGCTTGTTTGTGTCACTATATTAGTGAGGACATCTCATTGTTAAATCACGTGTCTGTCTGCTATGATTTCTTCATAACTCTACATAGGGTTTAAGAGATGGTTATGGGTTTAGGGGTAGGAGTAGGAGTAGGATAAGCTACTGCTAGTTTTTTTTTTTTTCTAAAATTGTCATTTTCCTACACATCTCTGTCCTTTTCATTTTTTAATCTTTTTACATTCTGATTAAAATGGATATGGAATGGATATTTAGGTTTATGAGTGTGGCCAAGGGATCTTGCATTTATAAAAAAACTGATGAAAGGTAAATTAAACAGATTTTTATCATATGAAAAATTTGTAAATATTTAACCTTTTGTATTTGTAAAAAACGTAATAATGCTATGCTTAAATCTTGCCAATATGTCCATATCACTTGTTTCAGCATCTATTCAAATGAACAAAAAAGTATGTTTTGTGTCTTTGAAAGTTATTATTAACAATGAGACTGATGGGCTGAATATTTCCGTCCTTGGTAAAACCCAGCAAAAAAAATCTAACCTTTAATTAAAGTCAAACAGATGGAAGAAAAAAAATAATAAGTTTTATGTTTTTTTCTTCTTTTTCTGAAATATATGTATTCAACAGTATTGGAACCCCTTCATTTAATACTTTATGCAACCTCCCTTTGGCACGATAACAGCTCTGGATCTTCAATGATGCATAATAAGGTTGATGAACATATAAGACATCTGAGACCATTTCTCCATAAGGAATCTCTCCAGATCCTTCAGATTCAGAGGTCCATGCTTGTGGACTCTTTTCTTCAGCTCATCCCACAGGTTTTTTATGGGGTTTGGGTCAGGGGACTGCTATGTCCATGACAAAATTTTCCTTCTGTGGTCAGTGAACTGTTCTGTTTTGAGATGTTCTTTAGCTCATTGTCATGCTGGTAGATCCAACCATGGCCCAGTTTAATCTTCCTGACATGCTCAGTCAGGTGTTGATTTAATAACTGGTACTTGATGGAGTTTATAATACAGTGTATCCTAACAAGTTGTCCTGGGTCTTTGGAAGAAAATTAGCCCCACAGCATTAAAGATCCACAGATCCAGTGGGGAAGAGGTACTTTTCTACAATATTTGTCTATGCCAAACTCACCTCTGGTGTTTTTTTCCCAAAATCTTTATTTTGGGTCAACTGATCGTAAAACCCAGTCCCACTGAAAGTTCCAGTAACACCTAACTAGCATCTGTAATTCTGCATCTTTGATCCTTACAATTTGTTTGGCGACTTAGTGTGTGTGGGGCCAATGAAGTCACATGTCCTGTTCCAGTTAGATTATCATCTCCAGTTGATTTAAACTTCTTAATTATTGCCCAGATAGTGGAAATGAGAATTCCAACAAATACACTATTATCGTATAGCCGTTTCATGATTTGTGCAGCTCATCATAGTAATGGATTCCATTCACCAAGCCTGGCACCACAACACACTATATTTCCCATAATCCTCCCTGGCTATCACTCTGCTTGATAACCACACCTAGTCAAACTATACTAGATGTACAGTACATACTCGCACATTGTCGATCTCTGTGTACAGTGCTGTAAAATTGCTCTTAAAAACACAGGGAATTTTATCAAGTGTACATGTTGAAGTTGTGCTGTTAAACAAAAAAACAAAAAAACAAAAACAAATGGCAAATTAAGTCATTTGAATGTCAGAATATTACAATATTCTAAAAATGGAAAAGCATGAGCTGTGCTGCCAGACATTGATTAAGAGGGAAAATACAGGGGAAAGTGCTGATTGCAGTGCCATTTCGAAAAAGTGAAGTGGTACAGGAAACATCTATTATTAAAATCCTGAGCAGGTAGGAAGACAGCTTTGCAGAGACATAATGTCTCTCCGTGCAATTACTTATTTATCATATCTTTATTCTGAAGAGCATTCGTTCACTTCAATAGAATGTCATAAAGAATTCCATTTTATTTTGGCTGGAGTAAACGGTCAGTGCTCAGCTCTCCAAGCATCGAAAAACTAATTACATCAGGGCCACATCCACTCACTCGCCCCTAAAATATCGCTTAGTGCACTGATTAAAAACACTCTGAGTTTCGGTTTATTTGATTAGCTTCACCTGCGACCTCTTTCCATTTCTTAATAAAGGTACTATCTGATATACCAGTATGCTAGGGCTGTTCGATTATGGCAAAACTCATAATCGCGATTATTTTGCATATACATATCCCGAATACTGAAGTCAAGATTATTTAGCATGATTATTGGTGGGTGATTTTTCGGCAAAAACTAATATTAGTTTAACTAAGCCCACATCCACACGAAGTCAGAGTTTCCCTATCCGATCTTTTTTTTTCCCTTATTCTAAAATAAAACTCCGTAAACATGGTATTGTCTCAAGATATATCTGTGTACACGCGAAACCAGTGAAACCGACTAAAACTGATGTAGTATTAATGACAGACCAGTATGTGGCGCTGTAATTCTGCTACAGAGATACGCTAAAAACGGAGAAGGAGACTATGAGTATGCGTATAAACCTTGCATGCTGTATATAAAGCCAACCCAATAAAAAGAAGTCGAAGTTGGCGAATGCAACGAGCAAGAGTGGAGTCGCTCGGATGGACCGATGACAAAGTCGAACTTCAACTCAGTGTTACACTCGATTACAAGTCAACTAAACGCAGAGAAAATGTTGACTGGGAGTTGTGTCACTCCAAATATTACGATATAATAGATGCGTGACAGGCACAGTATCTGAGGGAGCCAACTGAGAAGGATTTCCCTCAAAACACTAGCATGGTCTCAAAAGCCCAAGTCACCACCAAGTTAAAAAAAACATTTGTAGAAAATACGGGCAGTGAACACACGGCGATGAAGTGGCCGAGGACAGGTAGTGCTCATATTTTGTGAGGAGATCTGGGATGGGTCGCCTGCTACATGTTCCATCGACGTCTACATCAAGACCTGTAAGAGTCGGTTACATCGAGTAGAGCTGCCTGCCTTCTCCAAACTCCACTGAATCCCTCGACTGTCTTCCTCCTGTGGTTGTAAAGCAGTGCCGGAATTTGCTCCAGGTAGGCTCATGATTTCAAGCTTAACAAGTTAGCTGTGGCCTAATGGTGAGGATGTGGGGCTTGTAACCTGAAGGTTGCTGGTTCGATTCCCACGCCAGGAATTGAAGGTGGGGATTGTGAATGAACAGCACTATCTCCACCTTTGATACCATGACTAAGGTACCCTTGAGCAAGGCACCTAACCCCAAATTGCTCCCCTTGTAAGTTGCTTTGGATAAAAGTGTCTGCCAAATTAATAAATGTCAGTGTACCATTTGATGTGGGTATCAGGTGTGTTTGATTAAGGAGACATTGAAAACATGCAGTGTTGGGGAAGCTCCTGACATGTGTTTTGGGAACCACTGCTCTAGTGCATAATTGACAATATAGCTAGTAATAATAGTGTGAATTTGCTTGGCTTTATTCAAGGCAAAGTTGAACAGCCACAGAGGGGACAGGCTGAAGAGGAAGGTTCTGACTGATCTGGCAGAGCAGAACTCAGCTAGACAACATGCTGCAGATCAATACAAACATTGCTGACATAACTAGAACCATTCAGAGGGGGTTTTCTTAATGAGGGAGTTGTTGTTCCACTTTGCACATCGTCTCAGCAGCAGTGGACAATTCCAAGGGCATCCACCATCCTACCCCACAACACCAGCCTTCATGCACCTCGGCCAAATCAACCAGCAAACCAATCTGGACAAAACACGCCTACACCAACATGTGGCACCCCACAGCAGCCATCCTCATTTTTATACAGATGTGCATTGCTGCAAGACCTGTGCTTCACTTTGGTGCACTGTACACAATTTGACCTGTTGTATACAATTCTTCTTTGACCTGAAGTTATATTTCCCAATAAAAAAAAGAGTTCTGGAAGTGGTTGCAGTCATTTGTTTATTTTCACTGGACACACATTCCACACAACACTATCAAAATGTTAAGCATTATACAATTCACATTTGGAGAATGTACTAAATACTTAATTAAAACAAAAGACTAGTTGGTTTAGTTGGGCAGTTTTTTGTTTAGGGTTAAGGCACTTTGTGGGCACTCTCCTCATTCTCTTTCCCTCTCCCTCATGACAGTCTGTGAGGTAGTTGTTGCATTGGAGGCTGTAAGTCAATTGTTTCCAACAGAGTGGTGAGCCACAGTCTCCTTACTGTCCGCACAAAAATTGTGACAAGGGGCAGGTCCTGCAAGTTGATGTCCATATGCCTTTTCAGTGCAGCAAACTGTCTTTGAGACGACCAAAAAGAGACTCAATGACCATCCGTGCCCTGCACAAACATATGCCAAAGTACTGTTCTTGAGGTGTGGAGTGTTAGCAGTCTTCTGTAGGACTAATTTCTTGATTCAGGGGGATGAGAGATGCTTTGGACATTTGTTGCTCACCATAGACGCAAAGGAGCAGAAGATTTTACTTTATTAAAGCTAATAGGCTCAGTGGATTCTGCAGCATGAACACAAGCAGGAAGTCACCCGTTATTGTTGTTGTTGTTGCTGCTGTTCCATGGCGTAGCGGTGTCTGTCTAGGGTCGAGACGTGGGGTGATGATTTCATCGTTTTACAAAATATACGGATTGGCTGTAGACTCAAAAATGCAAGGGTGTTGTTACAGATCTATCAACTCTGCCCGGTTTCAAAAAAGGCTCCCAAAAGACTGGATCCGTCTGGAAGAAATGCTAATACAATATCAAATTTTTACATATACAGCTAAACTTGTCTCCTTGAGGACAGGCTCTAAAGTAAAGTAAAGTAAGTAAAAAGTTCAACAGTACAATAAAAACAAAGAAAGGTATTGGAAATCGGTTATTATGGTAGTCAGTGGAGTCCCATCAAATTTTTGGTTACCCATAGCCTTTAAAATATCATCTTTTGTGTACAAAGACATTTTTATAGTTTTGAAACAACTTGAGTGGGAGTAAATGATGACAGAATTTTCATTTTTGGGTGAACTATCATGACCCTCTTTTTACAAGGATACTCACCAAAAATGATTTTTTTGTTTGTAGGCCAAAGTTTATTTTGCTTTTGTGTGTTCTGCACCATCTCGGAAAACGCGCACATAGGCAGCAGTATCTCTTTCACGGCTTAATGTGCTTTTAATAGCACTGTTTAATATCAGAGACGTCCCGCAGTTTAGCAACAGTTGACTGCATTTTACAGCACTCACTTATTCAGCTGATTTGGATGTTAAGTTTGGCTAGGGAAAGAAAGAAAGGTGTGTAGAATGGAGTGCGGCACAATAATCACGTTGATTATCTTTTCATAATCGTTGGAGGCCGAAATCTAAAAATCAATTGCAATTAATCGCACAGCCCTGCCATTTGAACAACAATACAAGAGGAGATGTGTAGCCGAAGCATGTGAGAAACTCCCATGAGCAGTGCCATGTGACAGATGAATTTGCCTGTGGACTTCCCTCACACACTCCCCTCAGTCCTTTTTTCTGCTGGACCAGACATGCTGATTCTTCAAGAGAGGGGAGTCAAGAGAGTCTGACTCTAATTGACATGCACATCATTCATTAGCAGAGAGTACAGCTCTCTTTCTCTCTCCCAGTTTCCTCCTTCAAAATCCCATTTCTGCTCTTTTCTCCTCTTAGTCTCAAATATCTGTACTTGGCTGAAAATCTGTAACTGGAGGTGAGCTCTTCATTTACACCAAAAGCAAGTCCTGGTGGAGAGTGGACTCTACCGAGTGTGTGTTTATTGCACAAACTGCTGTAATAACATGATGCTTGGAAGTAGAAATGTGATTTCAGCAAAAGTAACATGGACATATACCTGACATTATTAGTAGAAACGGATTCAAATATACACTATATTTGAATTACTATACTATATTGTATTAAAATTGCTCAGAGTGACAGTGAATGCTTGGAAATAAAGCTTCATGTCTAAAAATCCATACTCAATCAACATTATTTCTCTGAATAAGTCGTCAAGAATGTAGGCTATATTATTTCCTGATGTCTGTTTGTTGACCAACATCCACTTAAGACTCTTGTAGATCTTGCATGGATACCCTTAAAAAGCAAAGGCCAAATTTCATTTGATTAGCATATGAATCAAGTGTTGATTGTATATATTGTTGAACTAATTATCCATTTAGCCGATGTTTAAGTCATTATCTGTACTGCTTCGAAATGCCTGCTGTTTATGAAAACCCCGTTGAACCATTTAAAATCCATATTATATAACACAACAAAATTACATAGCCACAGTCAATGGCAAATTAAGTTGTATGTGCATTCTTTATAAATTCAGACAAATCATTTTAACATTTATACTACAAATGTTGAGGTGAATCATCCGTCATTTACTTGTTTAGGATGTTTGTGTTGTAAGAATCCACAGGAAGATTTTAGATATAAAAAGAACACTGACTTGTTAAGTAATGTTTGATTTCCTATGATTTCGTACTAATGTGGCGGCACAGTGGCTTCACTCATGATATTATGAGCAATTCAGTCATTTATAATCATGTATGTATTGTGGTGGCAACAGCTGCAAAATATTTCACTTTAAATTAATGTTATTCAGATTATTGGAGCTTTGTGAATAGAAGAGACTACTTGAATAGACACATTCATCTCACAACAAATAACATCAATGACATCTAAAACAAAAATGGCATACAAGATTGAGTTTCCTACAGGTAGAGCGGGATAAAAAAAAAACTTGATATGTTGATATGTCCAGCTATTCTGAGATACATGAATTAGATTTAGTCTTGACATAATTTGAAGAAATATAAAAAGACAATTCAAGTTTCTCACTAATACTGTTTATTTTATACACTTTACTTTCAAAAATGAAAGTGACAAAAGCAATCTGATGTACGGTAATGACACGGTAATGAAAGTTTCTAGTTGTCACCTGCTAACAACATTATTAAAAATATAAGTTATGTAAAAACCCAGCCTTTATTGTCTTTATTGGTATTGCTAATAAAGACATGCAAGCTGCAACAGGGTGTTAACTAAACAGCTGACTGCTGAATAAAGAGCATCTGCTGGGATAATTTGTTGCTCCTAGTTGGTTATTTTGTGTTCAAATAACTTATTCTTCCTCCACACAAATTTCTCCCCCAATGCAAAATCTCTAATATAAGTGCTGATTGAAATAGATCATCATAACATACTATACACAGAATGTAACAGGCAGTGGGTGTCCTTGCCAACAGCATTAACAGCCGACAGCAAAAGCTCATGCACACATTCACTCCTTACCGGAATGCAAACGCACATATAAACACCCAAAAACTTCATGATTAATCTGCAGTGCTTTTTAAAACCTTCAGGGACAAACTGGAATGTTTCTGTCGGGTTTTGCATCTGTGCGCTTTATGATCTGAGGTCAGATTTCTAGGGTCAGAGAGATCGCCGGCCATAGACACGTGCTGCAAGGGCTGGCAAAGCGAACAGGGTGTTTTAGACACACAGCACAGCCATCAGAGTCACAGTCCCTAAACATACCAGACTTCCCCTGAAGTCTGATCTCTCAAGGGCATGTTTACAGTTTTATAACTGTGGAGTTCTTAATAATGAAATATGGTGCTGTTTAGAAATTTATGAGGACCCCACCGGGGTGAAATTTTTTTGCTTCATGTTATGGCTTTGTACATGACAGCGGACCAACACTGGCTGCCCATTAACATGCCATTTTGTTTACATTGTAAAGGACAGTAGACTGATGATGTAGAGAGATGTAGAAAACAAAACCACTAATTGTATTTTAAAACAGTATAGTACATGGAACAAGGATTAGCATTAAACTTATTAATTAGAATATCAAAAAGGCTTTAGAGAAATGCAAAAAAGCATCATTGTATATAAATGATTCAATGCAATTGAATCATGTTCAATAGAGTAGCTCAATTCCCAGTAAAAAACTACATTACCCATAATACACGTGAACGATTTACTACTGTTAAAATGTAACTGTTTCTGCGCTCCCTAACGGGGAATGAGGCCTGGTTAAGTTATGTTGGCAGCGTGTTGAAACTCATGGTTATGGCAAGGGTTATGGTAATTTACGAAACATGCTCAAAACGACCATAACACGCCGGTTCAACCGACCAATCAAAGGACATTGCGCTTTTAGGGAAGGAGAGGCTTCACAAAGACAGGAGCTAAAGATACAGTAACATTCAAGCATGAAAAATACATTATCCTAGACTCCGGAACTTCTCAAAGAAAAATACTGAATACTATTTACTCACTTGCCATTTCGCAGATGTTGTTAAAAAGGGGCTTATGGAACATTAATTGCATGTACAGTCCCTAGGGCTGAACTAGGCTGAAGTGCCTTGATCAAAGGCACAATGCTGATGTAGAGCTTGATTATCACAGTAGCTCTCACTTCCTTGTCACCTTCAAATGTACCGTTAGCAGCCTAGGCTGTAAACCGTAGACATTATAAATGCATAGACGCCCAATTGGATCGCAGGTCAACGGCGCCGCCATATTTGCCGTAACTCTCATAAGTGGACTGAAAAAAAGACTATTTTGAGGTTTTACAAACTGTCGCACAATCCAAAACCACATATCGGGGAATTACCTCTCACATGTAAGTCTGAACAGTTGTTTCTGGTTGTATTTAGTCATTATAACATTATTTTGACAGCAAGTTGACAGCAAATCAGACTATTAAAAGCTAATGACAATGCTAGATTATATTATAGTTTTTATCACCAACTAATCCAAACTATGTAATGAAGCCAGAGTACTTTGACAGGTCAGCTCCTGTCAGAATTATAGACTCAAAATCAATTCATACCTAAAGACAGGTTATTTGATTGCCTGTCATCTGATCTTGACTCATTTATATTTTTGCCCCAGTTAAAAGAGTGGAACCAGGACAACATAAACCTCAAGGAAGGCTGAAGAAAGTCTGTCAGTGGACTGTTCTCTGCATTTCCTAGAAACCTTGTCTACCTGTTGTTATTATTATTATTATTATTATTATATGACTTATATTTTACATTAACAGAACATTTCTATAAAGACATTTATTGTGTTATGAATAATAAAGCAAACGGGATAAAATGCAAGCATAAGGTTGAGAGGCAAAATGTATAGAAATAAATTATAACCATGAAAAGGGCCTTAACTAAATTGCTTCAGATTAATAAGCTTTTGAAATGCAAATTATCTTCACATTCATTTGAAATTGTCCTGTGACATCCTGTGATGTAATTCTAGAGGAAAAGCTAAAATGCCATTGTTGAAGACAGAAAAAGCCATTTCCAATGAAAATCAATGTGCACATTTCATGAACATTGAATTATATTACTTTAGGAACGTCTCCACAGTTTTTAACCTCGAAAAATAATGCTTGAAGCATGAGTTTTCACAATTCCAATGAATAATTTTTAAGTTCAAACTAGCGAGATTCATAAACTGCTGAAATCGGTCAAGAAATGTAAACTTTATTGCCCTTTTTGTCCAGAAAAGCCACAGCTCCCCATTTACTTGCATTTTTGTTTGATGAGGAGTCTTGCCCCGCACAATAAGGCGGACTCGTTGACGTATTGCATCAACACTCCAAATAGGCCAATGGGGCGTCTATGTATTTATTAGGTCTATGCCGTGAACCATTAGGAATCCATGACTTGGATTACACTTTAATCAATGACCTCCCCATCCCACCCCGTCATATATCAGACACTGTTGAACAGGTCTCTGATGAAGTCACAGTTGAATCAAAGCCTAAATTAAAGCTTTCAGATTCCAAAGTCATTTCTCAACCCTTTCGTTCTTCGTTGCCATGGAGCTAACATTTTGGAGCATGATGACTTACAGCCACTGGCCTTGAATGCAGGGCAGTCTGTGATGAAGCCAATGAGCAGAGCATCACTAGAAAGGGATAAGGAATAAACCACTTTCCCTGTTGATGACACAGTCCACTCAACAGCCTCAAGGGAATCAGAGATAAGGACAGCCATATTAAGAGAGAAAGAAAAAAATAACCCTTTAATGATAGCTTGGGTCACAGAAAAGGCCAACATGAAGTTAATAGCACACACACAGTGGCATTCCTAAGTGTTACAAATGCAAATATTTCATTCAAGGGTTTGTGGCCTGACAGTTTATAAATACATCACTGATCCTTAACAAGAAGCATGTTCCACAACTTCACCTGTCATGAGTTTTGAAAACAGCAGCATTTCCGTTTCTGTTAAATCAGAGATGATCAATAGAATTTCTTTAGCATATTTTACATTTTCACTTAATTTCAATAGCTAATAATGTGTTGCTAATGTTGCACATGGCATGTTCCCATCTGCTATCTCGGAGTAAGACAGCTGCCTTCTAATAGTCAGCATTCTTAGAAATTACACTTCGAAGGGATAAGTTACAAGTTTGTGACATAGGAATTAGGGGTAGTTTCAAATTGTGTTTTTGAGACTGTCTTTCGTACTCTGAAACTAAAACGTTGTTTTAAAGCATATTAAAAACACCACATAGTCATAATCAACATTTCAAAACTTGATTTTCACCACAGGAAGTCTTTAAAACAGAAATCTTTTGTGAACTCATAAATGTCTTTACAGTCACTTTTGATCATTTTAAAGGGTTAGTTCACTCAAAAATGAAAATTCTGTCATTATTTATTCAACCTCATGTTATTCCAAATCTCCGTTCGGAACACAAAGTACGATTTTTGATGAAATCCAAAATCTCACTGACTCCTCCATAGACAGCAATTTAATTACCACCGTCAAGGCCCAGAAAGGTACTAAAGATATCGTTAAAATAGTCCACGTAACTACAGTGGTTCAACCTTAATTTCATGAAGTGACAAGAATAATTTTTGTTCTCAAAAACAAAACAAAAACAACGACTCTATTTAACAATCTCCTGTCTTCCCTGTCGGTCTCTTACACTCCTGGCATAGTAAACACAGTACAGTGCTTCAGTGTTCTACGTCAGAATGCCGACTCATTATTGGCCGGCTCCTGCATCAGCATCCCAAACATGTGCCATGCTGCTCACGTGTACAATGTCGCCGTTCTGACGTAGAACCCGGAAGAGCTGCACTACCTACATAAAGTAAACAGCGAGATTGCAAGAGATTGTTGAATAAAGTTGTTATTTTTGTATTGTTTTTGTATGCAAAATTTCTCTGGTTATGCATGCAACATGGATCCCTGAGAAGGGGAACGAGACACTGCGTCTGAAGACTCTTTTTGGGAATGCCTTGGTGGGATGATGTCTGAAGTACGTGTAAAAACATGCCGATGTCATTGGCCTGCGACAGCCCGTGATGTCACTTTAGTGTGACCGTACAAAAGGGGCACCTAGAATACACGTCATCAGCATTTTTTCGTCTGAAGGTGTTGTGACCAGGTATACCCGAAGCATGGCAGCAAGAGGCAGTGTCTTGATCCCCTTCTCAGGGAACGTCTTAGTTACATTGGTAACCCTGAAGGAGGGAATGGAGACGTATGTCGTATGTCGGCCAATCTACTTCGAGTGTAACTAAACGAGCCAATGCACATTGGCATGCAATCATATGCAGCAGCTGCTCTGTCTCGTAGCGTGGGTATATAATGAGTTGCATCTTCAGTTTTTCGCTTCGGAGCCGAACAGGTTATGCGGCAGCATCAGTGGGGTACAGGACGGGCATGAGCCTCTAGGGAATCATTTCCATTTCTGTGGCGACGGGATGTACCTCTCTGTTCCATCCTTCAGGGAACGAGGGTTACTGAGAGTGAACAGAAGCCTCAGCCAAACATGCTCAACTTCAAAGAAAACTTACTAAGGCAGCCAGCAGAAGGCTGAACACTTGGTATGACTGTCTAACTGGGGCTCAAATGAGTGGAGACCTCAGCAAAAAGACTCTATTGCAAGAGCAGAACCAAACTTACTCAAATGCAAAGATAGTTTACCAAGGCAGCCTCAAAGAAGGCTGAACACTTGAGGTTGCTATCAGACTCAAGACTAGATGAGCAGAGGTCTCAGCAGAACAACACTTGGCCTCTGGGCCTGTCTGTAGTAGTCCACAGAGGTTTTAGGCACAGACCTGGGATGGCAGGTCCCTTCTTATAAGCTTCTTATACCATATATGCCCTGCTGTTCTGACAGCAGAGCCTGACTCTTCAACACTGATGTATCTCCCATTGAGAGATAGTTCACAAACATATCTTCAATCGATGCATATCCGTGCTCGTGCAATCCCTCCACATTTGTGTAATGTTGAAAGGAATAAACACAAGCCGAATATTGTTTCTTCCAGGACCTCCTTAGAGTGGAGGTCCGAAAGAAAGGGAAGACTCGTTAGAACTGGGCGGTTATGCAGGCCAAGGAAAATCTACTCTTCATGTCGCACGGTCCATAACCTCCAGCAGTTCATTGTATGCGGGGCAGGCAGGTTGAGAGGGCTCCATCAAAACATCTTCACCCTCAAGAGCCATATCCTGCTGTTTTTGGCTCAAAGCCAAAAGAGCGCTATCTGCTGGATTGGTTGATTCAAGAGAAAGAACGTCCTCATCCGCTTGCACCAATGGCAGAGGACTGAGAAAGAGACATGCCTTGCTTGAAGACCTGTGAGCTCCAAGATCTGTGCCTCGGCTACAGCAGGTCCTGATTCACCAGGCATAGACTCCTGTCTTAATTCCCTTGAGAAAAGGTACAGGAGTGAACTGAGCTTATTCATTAAAAAGCTCTCGTAATCGGTGCATTCTGTTCCCTTGAGAACAGAACGCGTATTATTCTCTCCAAGACAAATAACGCACATCTCATGTGTATCGCCTGGTGTCAGATAGAGAGGACACAAGGAACATGCTTCCTGAAGTGCTTGTCAGAGCAGGAATCCAATTGGTAAGAAGCCTACACATACTTCAATCAAAGGGTCACCTGAAGACAAAAAAGCAGGTGACATGTATTCTATGTGCCCCTTTTGTACTCATGGTCACACTAGAGTGATGTCATGGGTGCTGCAGGCCAATGATATTGTCACAATTTTATACGTACTTCAGACATCATCACGCCAAGACATTTACACATCTACACCAAGTGTCGTCGGCCACAGTGTGTGTTTCTATTCGAAAGGGAAAGGATTCTTGTTGCTTCATAAAATTAAGGTTGAACCACTGTGATCACATGGACCATTTTAACGGTGTCTTTATTACTTTTCTGGGGCTTGACAGTGCTAATGAAATTGCTGTCTATGGAGGAGAGTCAGATAGTTCTTGGATTTCATCAAAAAAATATGTGATGAACAAAGCTCTTACCGGTTTGGGACGACATGAGGGTGAGTAGTTAATGACAAATTTCATTTTTGGGTGAACTAACCCTTTAATACATCCTTGCTGCATAAATAATCATTTATTTTTTAAAAATCTTACAGACCCAAAGTTTTAAATGCCAGTCTATGTAAATAGATATAAATTATAAATTGTTAATATATATTAAATGTAAACATGGAAATATAAAATATACCTCTTTTTTAATGTCACTTTATTTTTTATCAATATTTTATGATATTTATGACTTTTATAACCATTTATAATGTTTTTTTTTATATAAAATTTTGTTTTCAGTAGATGTTGCTAAAATCAATTAAATAATTATGTAGTCTCAATCCTTAACCCTTAAATGCTTTTGCCAATTATTGTTATGTTTTTTTTGGTCTTTAGTGACGCATATCTATCTAACATGGATGAAACTACCACAACAGCATACAACTCTCTCGATATTTTAATAACAATTTAAAAATATCTATTAAAATAAAGCATATTCCGTTACCTTTTGGAACTTGGAAGGGTTCTATTTAAGCAATTGCTTTTTATCGTCATTGTCATCATTGTCAGAGCTGTTTTGCCCAGTACATTCATCAACTGGTACATTCATCTTCAAAAAACAATATTTTGACCGCTGACAGCTTCTTCACCAGATCAAGTGACAGTGACACTACAATCATCTACAGACACACTGAAGCTTATTGACACTTGTTGAATCATCAGAGATTCAATTACTGTTGCGCAGAAAAAAATATATACTAACAGTATTACATACCCCGGGTTGCTAGCGACCCTTTTACAAAAAAATAATTAGAAAACAGACATTCTTCTATATATTTTTTCTTGATATATATTGGAGTGGAGGGTAGTCAATTACGTCCAGACCAAGACCTGAGGTATGAGTTTAAAGGTTAATGTTAGGTTTGTCAGTATTTATAATAAATAGCCTATTTGATATGACAGTATATATTATTTGTGTCTGAGGGTGTTGACACATATTGATTAATAAGCGATGAAAAACACATTTTGTGAGAAAATAGGAGAAGCAGGAGGTAGGTTGTGCCAAACATGTGTGAATACCTCTGAGCAAGTTAAACAGATTCATCCCAAACAATTTCTTTGATACATCACCATTAAGTTCTTGAGTCTGTGTTTTGTCCCAGTGCTCAGCACAAACCTTCATCATGATGCTGATGGCTTCTACAAGGCAAAACATGATTCATGATAATGCTTTTTTCATTGTCTCCCCCCACTGTGCTGAACGAATGATTAAAAAAGTAATCTGATGATCACTCAAAATCTTTCTTTTGAAGCGCTAAACCACTTGTCATAAATATGCTGGATAATCTGAAACATTATGATGAAGTGACCTTTCAAAAAGTCGTTGTACTCGACATCCATAAGTCACAGAGAATTCAGGACTACAGGACTCACCAGAGACTACAACCCTTCACAATCCTCTGTGCTGGACAGAGGCATCAGCCTCTCGTGCCTACAGGGATTTATTCTCAATATAGTTCAACATTCACACAAACAATCAGCTTTCTTTTGGTGAGCATCCATCCCCACTAGCATTTCCAAAAGTAGCTCATCCACACTGAAATATCTGAAAACACTTCATTCACCTCACTGCACATGCATAAAATGTAATAAATTCACTGAGACAATACCTATAGACCAGATATAAAAGTTCTCATGCCTTTTTTCTGGCACACTCATTTTATTAGCAAAATAATTCACCACTCACTGGTGCATCCAGGTTGCACTCAATACGGCTTTTCACACTTGAAATAGTTAATGCTGGATCATTCTAATCCCCTGGTAAACGGAATCCTCGGTTATCTACATTCACATTTCACACTGCTGAGACTATACCCAGGATTGACAGTTAATCCTTGGTATTCCTAAGCTACCGTTTCACACTGCACATTCCTTATTTGCATATTGCGGTGTCAGTGTCACTGACTGGACAAACGCCGGACGTGACCTGTTTACATACAGGCTCTAACATTACGCATCCTCATATTAAACATTGCAGATTGTAATATCAAGCTTTTTTCTGAGTGAACTTTTTGAACTATAAAGGTAAGCATGACAGTCTCTTCTTCACTCCAATTGTTGTGTTTTCCATCGCCATTTGACATTTTAACTGTAATACGCAGAAACGACTGTTTAAGTTAAGTTAAGTCGTGATGTTTTGTCACGTATTGTTTATACATCGCGCAGTGTTTCCATTACTGTTTCATAACCCCGGGTAAAAAGTGGTGCTAACCTCGCATGTAAATTACAAATGTGAAACGTTCCTTTACCCGGGGTTAAAAGTACATCGTATTTGAAACACTGATGTCTGAAGCACATGTAAACACACGCCAATTTTTCATTAGCTGACGACAGCTGACGTCATTAGCGGAGTGCCTGTGATTATAATAGGGCACCCGTGAAACACGTCATCAGCTCTTTTGTCTTCAGGAGCCGTTTGTAAATAGTGTGTGTTGATGTAGTGTTGTAGTACTCTGGACTAGTCTTGGTCTTGAGACTGGTCTTAAAACCAATTTTTGAAGGTCTTGGTCTCGGCTGCATTTGGTCTCAGTCTTGTCATGTCTCAGACTAAAAGGACTTGGGATTTTATTTCAAGACCGGTCAAGACCACAACTGCAAGGATATCACTAACTTGCTGTAGCATTATCTGATTTCTTTGCTAACGTAATCAATTTGATTGTATGCAAAAAGTCATGCTTCAAATGCAATCAATAACTTATTTCTAGTTTAATTTATTGTGTTACGGTTGTGCCGGGTCAGAAATCAACAAGGGGTTGTGTCAAAATATCACCAAAATTCATACAAATACCCATAAAATTCAAGATATGATCGCAAAAAAGTACTTGTATAAGATCTTGATATTTATATTATAACATGATATAATTAAGCAATGTCACAAGAAAGAGGGCTGTTTTCACAAATATGAGCACAATTGCAGACGTAATATAGATTTTTTGCAAATGTTCAATAAACAAAATTTCATTTTTAAAACATTAATCTCAACATTTTTTTGTGTGTTGGTAGTTGTACCAATTCAGATGCAACTTCTGTTCCACGTTTTGTTGTTAGTGATATCAAATGATTGGTAACAGCTCTACATAGTGTCTTATTCTAATTGTAATTACTTATTAAAAATAAGACATTTCTAAGGCAGTAAATTTGGATCTTTCAGATGAATTTGAGGAGTGCTAATCTGGTCTTGACTCAGTCTCGACTTGGCTTGGTCTCGACCCCTCAAAGTCTTGGTTTTGTCTTGGTCGCGACACGCACTGGTCTTGGTCTCGGATTAGGTGATCTTGACTACAACATAGTGTGAAGGTAATCTAATAATGGAGAATCCGGGCAAGTGTTTCAGGTAGTGTGTGCATTCATGTCCCTGGATTCTGACACTTGAGGACACACTTTGTGCTTGAGTGAGGAGCATGGAGGGAACCTCCATTCATCTGCCAACACAACAGAACGTGACTGGCCTTCCTACATCAGTCCGGACCGAAAAGACCTTCAGCAAATCAACAAACCTGGGGAACCCCTTTCTCAAAGCCAAGGAATCCCCATTTAAAGACACAGACGACAAGCACAAGTACTTCCAGATTCTATTGCTGAACTGGTGCATTTACATAAAATCTAATAACCCCACCTAAGCACTGATAAAAGGGTTAAATTAATGATTGATGGTTCGTTCAGATCAGGTTAAATGAAATGCATATATTGCCAGAAACTTTCATCATTTCACTCTCTTAAAACTTATTCTTCATTCTCATCCTTTGTTTCTGCAACTTGTGTGAATGTGTTCGTGCGTGTGTGTTTGTGTTAGATATTAGTTTGTGTTAGTATAATCAATAAAGTGTTGTTCATTTTTTTAAAGAGAAATGTCTTGCTTTTAATTTAATGTCTTAAATTGCAGATCTATGTTATCATGCTAAAAGGTGTTATCAAGATGGTTGGATATCCATGTCTGCCACAGAGCTCATTGTTATGGCCCGTGCAAATGAACACTGGACGATTCAGTTGCTCGGTCGTAAAATAAGTGACTCGTTCAGAATTTCCTATAAATAAATTGATTAATAATTTTGTTACAAAATTCGCTTACACTCCTCCTTCCCTTTCCCTTTCTGTTGGTCAGAGCAGTGAATTTGAGCAAACTTGAACACAAGCAAAATCTGTGTGTGGAACTTTTTTCACACTCTCTCACAATCACTCAGATTCCTATTGGAATAACTTCATAATTTCACTGAGCAATGATAAATGTGACCTCACCTTCAGTGTGGAAAGAAGTTCAAAATGTAGAGAAAAAGATGTTTTCAAATTTATCCAGATTAATGTGCATTTATGTAACCTAAGCAATGCTGAAATCTTGACAATGTGGGCATGAGTAAGAAGAATCAGGAAATATAAGTTAGAGTCAACATTTTTAGCTCTATATTTGTGCTAGTAAAGCTGAAGATATAGCTTCAGGCATAATATAACGAAATTGTAAAAGCACAGGCAACACCATGTGGCATATGAATGATAACATTATAAATAAGTTCATGCATTGCTTGGGGTGGGATTTTCTCCTTTTCTGCAGGAGTTTAGCTTACATCACCAAGCTTATAAACTAACCTGTTTGCTAAATAATTGATAGTTTCAGCATGGTGAATCTGCTTCCATAGTCTTATAAGCAGTTTCTTGAAAAACCTGTAAAAACCAATTTTCCCCAATGAGAGAATCCAGTAGTGAAGGTTTCTGCATCTAAATATTTGTGTATGTGTGTGTGTGTGTGTGTGTGTGTTCTGAATTGAGATATAGATTTTTCTATATAATCTTATACTCTCAAACTCTTCTTGTTTGTTCAGGATTGTTATAGATCCTTGTTTCAGCCATTGTCCTGGTTCTCACAGTCACGAACACTCTAGTCTGAAATCAGCATAAATGAATACCATTTTAAGTTTGCCTGCCCTCCCGGTTGTGTAACAGTGGTGGTCAGGATCCAAAAAGAACCTTATTTTATAATGCAAGAATCCAAAAACAAAACTTTAAACAAACCATTAACCCCTAGGACTCAGTGTTAATCCCTACACACACAAAAAAAATTCCAACATAGTAAACAAGAAGGCAATATATAAACAAAGTGTAATTATCAAACAAGAAAAAGCTGGCTACAATCAAGAGAAAGAAAGGGACAATCAAAGAAAAGAGTCAAAACAAGAACATGAGAAACAGAAATGAGCACATGAAACACAAAAACATTTACCAAAACATTTACAGCTTGATTAGAAGTAGCGACTGCCCTTGTAGAGCCTTGTACTAAATAGACATGAAATCAAATCAAAATTGGCAGTTCTTATTTTTTTTAATAGAATATTGTAGTATTTATTATAAATGATTTATCCACAATTTTTTTTTTTTATTCAAATGTGCCCTCATAATTTTGAATCAAAATAACTTCCTCTCCCTCTTGCAGCAACTTATCTCTTCTCTAATGACACGTTTACTGGCACAAGGGTAAGACAACCTCTCAATCACATGAGAACACAGCCATAGGAAACCATCCCACCCTAATTTTTTCTTGTTTTGGAAGCTGCTTCACATACGTCAAAATAGAGAAGGGAAGGTTTTAGATTATGTCTTCCATGTTGTACAGGAGACAAATCGTAAAACAGATAAATATAATTTCCAAAAAGGTGTTTCACAGAAGAACCATTTTGGGTTCCTCACTGAACCATTTTTTTTCTCAGTGGAACATTTTGATGATCTAAAGAACCTTTTTCCACTATAAAGAACCTTTTGTGCAAAGCAAGTGTCCATGGATGTTAAAGACTGTAAATCAAACCATAGATGTTAATATGTACTAATCACACTAAGATCTTTGAAATCACAAGAAAGGAAAAAAAAATATATTACAGATTCAAAAATACCCTATGTATTTAAAATGTGCCAACATTGTGAATATTTTTGTGACATAATATTATTTTTCATTAATATCCATTTGTATCTCTTCTAGTTTTTGTGCCTTGAAAACAATAACTTCAGAAAAGATTCCCAAAAGCTCAAAAAATAAAAACCTCAAAACAGTGATGAAAGTCGACAAATATTTAAAATAGGTCTTCAATTATAAAAAAAAATAATGTAGAGCATTGTTTGCTTTACAGTTGTTGATTATAATTACTGCCATATTTTTATTATTTGATGTTGATTTCAATTTTTTGTTGATTTAGGGCACTTTTTTTCATTTTATTTATTCAACTGAAGACCAAGTGTTAGAAAGGACAATCTATTTGTTTATATATGGGTAAAAATAAAGGAAAATATGGCCCTTCCTGGGTCTTAAAACCTGTACCCGATCTGAATTGATTCAAATCACTTCTTACCCAAATCTAACGCGCATAAATTATTTATTTATAATTATTAAGAAAAACCCCACCAGAGACAAACCCAATAAAATTAGACCTGAGCCCGAGCTGATGGTATTTTTTTTTTTTTTTTTCTAACTCTGCTGGACCTGAATGTAAAAAGCAGTGAAGTCTGAACAGCCTGCAGCCCTGCAAGCCAGTGGTGAGTGGAGACTTTTTCAACCGGGTATGACATAGACCAAAATCAGAGACGACAAATAAGAAACACCGCGGCAGGTGTAAATGGTAAAAGCATGTCCATCTTCCTACCTTAGGCTATTTGTAGTTTAAATTCATTCTTCAATCCTTCTTTGTGATGTTTATGTTAGCTATGTGTTTAATCCATATTGCCAGATAATGTAGCCAGTAGCCTACTTTGTGTATAGACCAATGTTAAAAATCGAGAATTGATATATAGATTTAGAAATAGATTTACCTGTTATTTACCTCCTACTCACATCTGTTGAGGTGTGCGCTTCCACAATCTGCATGGTTGTCCACGATCTCCAGCCCAAACTATATCACAGACTGTCATTAATATCCATTTTGGTCAATCACCTTTGTAATCGTTCTGACAACAGTATCATGTTTTTCCACTTGGGTGGGCACCGTTCATACTCATTATGTTTCGCCACAAATGTATTTTTATGTTAATATCAAGAAGCAAATCCACAAACTCATCCACTCGTTTGGGTATTGCAGGGCACAGTTTATGTGGAGTGTGGTCTGCAAAATATTGTTAAACACCTGAAAAGATTAGTGGAAAGTTGACATATTTTAAAATAATTTGGGTCTTCTCGGTTCCATTCAGTAAAGTTTTATTTTGAAATTACCTGAGAAATGAGGCTACTAATTTCAGACCCAACCTGTGTCCAAAGCACTCGTCAAAATGTTGGACCCGAACCCGGTTTTCAGACTCAAGTGAATCCATGAAGACCTCTACCTGAAAGTCAATTGCAGGGGGGCCTTTTACAAGCATAATATTATCTCAATTTTCAATTATATTCTACAATCAGTTCACTAGGTTTTGGAACATAACATATTTTAAACTCATTTTGCTTGCTGATGAAAGGTGAGAGAGAAAAGCCTTTCGGATAAATGTGTAAATCATGTTTATGACTCTTAAAAGCTTCAGATAATCCAGACCATCTCAAATATTATAGCACTCACATTCTACTGTACTGAATAGTGCTTTGTTATGCAAAAGAATATATTATCTATCGTTTTCAAACAGAATATGAAATACAATTGTGTGCCAGCTCCATTCAAGGTCATCCAAGCTCTACTGCACCACTTTTGAAAACTAACAGCTTTTCTTTCTTTTTTTTTTTTCTTTTTTTTACTTTCAGGGCGCAGCTCTCTAAGCTCATTTAACTTGTTGGCCAATGTTACATTCACACCAATCAATGGCTTTTCCCACATAATGACACACGTCACATACTCTCAGACCTTTCAGTCCACTTACAACCAATGTTTGTCAATGTGCCAAGCTTGCATTTATGGCACTGAATTAGTGAGGCTCCAGCCAAGAGCAGTTAATCTCCGCTGGGATGTTGTTATGGTGGAACTGGCAGGCCAGAGCAGCAGTGTTGTTCACACACATTGGCTAGTGTGTACAGTAAGTGCAACCCTCTATGCACTGTTAACAAAGAGATCCAATTCCCACAGCGGTGCTCTCTGTTTGCTCTAAAGCTAATTATCAAGTTTTAGTTCTGCTGACCAGCTACAGTACTGAAACCACGTTAAACTATATTGTGGTTAAAAATGTTATTATTGAATTACTGTGTCATCTTAAACACTTTGTGTACAGCTGCGATTTTAATTATCAAGCACGGTTGGTCACATACATCACAGTATCATTTGTTGTTTGTTGCACCCATCCATTTGAGAACTCACCAATCGGTAATCATTAATCTCACTAGAGGACATGCATCGACTGAAAGCCCAATGATTAATGAACATTTAGATTTTTACCAATGAATTAGATTTTTAATGATCAAGCCACTTTCATTGACTCGCAGTTCATCATGGCAACTGGGACAGCTTCGATATGTACCTTAATTTTGCTTGGCTCAATGGGGTGAGTTTGGGTAGAGATCTGACTAGTCTCAGCCTCAGACGTCACACCCAAAAATACTGGGATCAACTGGGTTTTCAAAAGTATGTGAATTATGTGAAGTTCATGAAGACTATGTGAAGTACATGCCAGTCTCTTATTGTAGGAACATCGACGTTACATTTTCCCACCTCTACACATGATGCTGAACAAAATTAACTGTGATTGGTTGCTATAGAGACCAGACCTTCTGCTGTAGTTCTGAAGGTCTGGCCATGCCAGACTCGGATCTGACCAACCAATGGATCATGGGGGAGGAGTGTTTTGAAATATATATAATATATTAATTTCCATTTGGTGACTCTATAGCCCAAACCATTCTTTGGTTTTTATGTGTTTTGCTGAGCATATGTACAGTGCATGTCACTGTATGCATGCAGCTTTTCTTTAACACCAGGCCTCATTCATTCTTTGGATTATTTGTTCCACAATATGGCGACACTGGTTGATGCGTGACTGTGTGAGGGGAGTAAGAGATACCTACACCTCTGGTTTAAAAGAGTAAATTTTTGTACCCGTCTTAACTTCTAGAGAGAAAAACTGCAGACCCTGGACAAGGATGCACATTTGCTGCCCTTGGTATTCCATGGTATTCCAAAATAAATAAATAAATAAACATAAATGGGTTCTCAATGGCTGATATAAAAATTCTGCTTTTATTTTATTGGGGTAGTTGTGGCCTAATGGTGAGGGAGTCAGGCTTGTAACCTGGAGGTTGCTGGTGCGATTCCCATGTCGGCAGGAATTGAAGGTGGGGATTGTGAATGAACAGCACTCCACCTTCCTCCACCTTCACCTTCGATACCATGACTAAGGTACTCTTGAGCAAGGCATGAAACCCCTAATTGCTCCCCACCAAGGGCAACTTGTCACTTGTAAGTCGCTTTGGATAAAAGCGTCTGCCGAATGAATAAATGTTAAAGTAAATACTAAGAAAATGTTAATATAAATGCTCCCTTTCCAGTGATGCACTAGCCAAGCCAAACTCGAAGGGAACGAGACACTGCGTCTGAATTGATGACACTATGGGAATGCCTCTGTGTGATTGCGTCTGTAGCACATTTTCAGTAAACTCCAATGTCATTGGTGCAACTTAACAGTGTACCGCGGAAGCTATTAAGGATAACTGGAACTCAACAGCGTCAGCTTCTGTGGAAACTCTAGGCAGGAGGAGGCAATTGACTGGGCCTTGAGATCTCCTACCCTCTTGATGGAAGTAATAGCGAGCAGAAAAACATTCTTGAGAGTGAGGAACTTCGCCAAAACAGACTCAGTGGGTTCAGAGTACCTCTCTAGAACCACGTCCAAATTCTAGTTTTGCATGTACAGCAGGCCTTAACCCCAAAGTGTCACAAAGAAAGCAAGATATCAGGCAGCTATTGTCGCCGCTTAAACCTTCAGCATGGCGTCACCAAACAAGTGATTTTACTGAACTTAAGAACTACTTGCATATTACATAGAATAAACAACAAGTAATAAAATATACCAGCAATGTTTCAGCTGAGCGCTACTATTCTTTTGCCTCCTATTCTATCAAGACCAGTCAATCTGAGCGACTAATCCAAGCCCACTCCAGCTGTAAAACAGCGTCTGATTGGTCTCCACACATCATTCCTTCTTCAGCCCCATCCACCACACCAGAGATTCGGTTTAGTTGAACTTTCAAATGATGTTGGAAAATACTGCATCATGATCGCAACCTGATCAGATCCTGGAAGTTATATAGTCTTATGTTATGTGTTCAGGCTCATTCGAGACCACCAGCTCTAAAAAAAAGATATGTGATCTACTCTTACTAATGTGTTGTGAAGTTACAAACAGAAATGTGGTACAAAATGTGCATACAGAGCATCATGTGTTCACACATATGTGTCAGCGGCACTTTTTCAATACTTGGTATAGTTTGGTCTCTAACTGAAACAAATATGCTTTTATTCTGCCACTTGAGACTATAAGTAATCTGTTATGTTCAATGATTTTACAGATCACATTTTTATGTAAAGCAGTTATTTTTTCATGCTATGATAGTTCAAGAAATAACCTTAAATGAGGATGGAAGTCAAAACAGAGATAAGGAAAAGAGATACAGTCAAATGGATAACATTACCTTTACTTTTACTCCAGAACAAGTCACTGAGTTCAAAAACACCTGTGGCAACCAGTAATAACTGAGCAAATTTTCTACCTCTAACAACCTCATGTCAGATGCTTAAATGACAGAGTAATTTGAAGTTTGATGATTTTCTGGATAGCATTGTTCACCAAGCCTGTATAAAGGAGAAAGTAATCCTTGATTATACATGGAGTTAAAGGTGAAGATAATGTGCTAACCCATCTTTAAATGGATTTTTGAGGAGTGCTTGAAGAGTGAAGCTTAAATCGGTTGGAAAATTGTTTTTTCTTGATTAGGTTTTTGCATTTAGTTGATTCACGTTCAATTTAGGATAATTATAAAAGACCTTAATTAGAAAGATCCTAATTATGTGTGCAGGTGTGGTGTGCTTGTGTATGTGTGTGTTGTTCCTCAATGTCACAATGATCCCAAAAGGGGGAAAAACGCACAAATTGCACAATTTTGATGGAGATAATAGAAATCTGGCTTTGTTTATGCAGTATATTGATATCACTATAATTCAGTTCAATGAATCTGAGTTAGTCTCTCAGTGTGTTCACACACACATACACTGTATATGTATATGTATATATATATATATATATATATATATATATATATATATATATATGTATATAAATATCTTTGTAAGACTGCTACATAATGCATGGACTGACTCTTTATTTCCACCTGAGGGTAAAAAACCATCCCTATAGTATCATCAAGGAGAAGACAATATTGTGGCAGGCATCATCCTGGAGGGATGTCAAGACCTCTTCTTTTTCTCATTATCGCTATGTGTCTGCTGCCAAGGGTGGAGTCAAATAGAAGCACTCAGGCAACATTGTCAAATCGAGAACAGGAAATGGAAGAGACAAAGCAAGTATGTATGAAAATGAGGACTTGGGTGTACAAGTTTGGATGGATGGATGGATGGATTGATAGATGCATGGATGGATGGATGGATTGATAGATGCATTGATGGATGGAAGTGTTGCATATTTTTTTGTGTGTGTGTCCCTGCCCTTAGTAACAGAAGAGTGAGAAAGGGTACATGTACTGACCAAAGGTCCATATTACTTTGACCTTGGAGCACCTTTGTGTTAATGGATTTTTCAAAGGCCACCAGAGCAATAAACAGAGGAAACAATAATACACCCAATGATATAACGCTCCCTCTCTCCTATTGTAAAGATCTAATCGGTATCAACTCCTATCTTAGTGATATCCTCAGAAATGACTGCAGTTGAAAATTTGCTCTTTGACCACAAATTTTCAACAATAGTAGGCTCAATAATCAAGGTTCCCAACAGATGAATAAACACATAATTTGTGTTTACCCTTGCTGTAATGTTGAAAATGAGGGCACATGTGTTCAGCTAGTAATTAGCATAACATAAATAACATGACAATAAATATAGAAGCTCTAAGAAGCCATGCATTACTTAATTTTTTATTTTTATTTATTTATAGTGATCACGACAACACAAGGGCTTTGGTAAATGAAGTACTTTGAAATAAAAATATTTAACAGTCCAACGCCAGTGAGATGTTTAATGTTTCACTCTTTCTGCAGGTGACAAGTGACTTTGGTTTATTCACTCAAATTTGTTCGAAAACTGATTCATTCAGTAATGAAACAAGTGAGTCAGAAATAATTCCCTCAACTAATATAGCAATTATGTTTCATTGAGGAACAAAAGATCTGTGCATTTTGTACAATGTATCACAATATTGTGCGTAAAATGTAACTCAATATATTCTTTCATAGTGAACTGCTGTATAAAAGCAGTATCGCAGTCGTGTATCAGCCTGTGACCTTGTGTCTATGATCGATACGCTCTAATGATTCAGCTATTTGGAACAACAGAACTCGTCGGTTCTTGTGATACTACTTGATTTTGATGTAAGCGTTAATCTATTGATGAATCGTCATTTCTACATGAGAAAGTTCACATACAGTGGATTACCCTGTCCCTGAAGCCCTCTGTTACTACCCTTAACCCTACATGATAAATACTTTATTTTCACTTTTAAATACACATTAGGCCTAATATTTTCTTAATTTTTATTTAAACAAATGCTTCTCTGAGCTGATATGCGATGGTAAAAGGGAGAAGACTTTGGTCTGTTCCTGTTTTCCTGTGTTCTCAATCATTGTTAGTTGACCTAGGGTGCATTTCAATCACCTTCCGAGTTCAGTAGTCAGGACACTGATTAGGGAGTCGGCAATTTTGAGGGATGTTTCAATCGCAGAATTCTTCCAGGGGACTGAAACATTTGCTCCTTAAAAAGTCACACAGTTTTACATGAAAACCAGGGAGCATCGATGCTCACTGTACACTGTTTCTCAGTATACGTTCTTAAGCGAGCTTGCATCCTGTTCTTGAACAATGTCATCCTCAACCCTTGAAGCTCAATTCCAATACTCAAGAACACAAGTACAGAGGATGCATGGAAGTACCCGGATGTGTTCTTGATGTCGAGGATGACTCGGATGCAGGCTTGAGAGAATCGAACCGTTAGAAATCCCAGAAGATGCTGCTGGCGGATGACGAAAGAAAGCCTGTAAGCTTTAAATTTCTCATTCTCACTTAAGAGATTCCCGCTCCTAGCTCGCAAATATGTGATGGCTTGTGAAAGTAAACATTTGTCAGTTTGTTCACTTAATTTTAACAAAGTGATTAAGACCTGAAGAAAGCCTGCAGTATTTTTTATTGGCATATTCAATAAAATATTAACATTGACAAAGCATTGATACTATTAAATATATCTACTCATTTTCACAAATGCACATGGTAAAATAAAATTAGATAAAATAATATGAAAATAATGTCTATAATAATATGAATGTTTTAATCGTGTCATGATGTAGTAATGGTAATGGTAACCTTAACTCTCTCTGGGGGAGGGGGGGATTAAGGCTAGAGTTTTTTAAACTTACTTGTGAAAGGGTTAAGTAATATTACAAGTAAGATGAGATTGTTCATAAATACCAGTAGCGATGTTGTACAATGAGGAGCTAGGGAGCTGATTGAGATGCACCCCTAGTTTCTGTGCTAGTTTCTAACCTAGGTTACTGATTACCCCCACCTGTGTGTGGTTTTAGTTCTCTGTGTATAAATACTCCATGTTATGTTCAATTGACGGTCAGTTATTATCAACGTTAAATGTGTTTTGTATGTATGCTCTCTTGAGATTCTCCTGTGTATTTCTGTTTGTGGATTAAAGACTATTTAGATAGCCATTCATGTTGTATTGCAACCACCAACAGTGACATTTTCATTGAACAAAATTTTTTTAATAGTACTTTAAGTAAACAATAACCCTGCAGCAGACATGCACTAGCTCACCACACTAAGTTTCTGTTACTTCAGTGTCCTGTTGTGTTATATGTAACTCAGTTGGGTGAAACTCTTGGAAGAAATGAAGTCAAAAGCTCAATATGTCATATTTGCATATCTTTAAAGACATGTCAGAGGTTTGCAGAAGTGTTCGCCACAGCCGTGACGGCCCCCAGATGACGCTAAAGATAAACGTTGAATGCCAGCTTATTCTCTCATTGATTTTAGTTGAAAGGTTTAAATGTCAGCTCAATGAAAAGTATGTGAGACAATTTTATATTCAGTCCTTATAACTTGCAGACTATTTTGCCTTAGAATAGCTTCATCCATGCATACATTGTCATTGTGATTGGAATCATTATTCATACCACACTAAAGTACGTCTTACGGACATCAATGTCTTTTTTAACCAAATTGTCTGTTGTTAGTTGTTTGTGCCTCTACTGTTTATTCATTGATGACTAATGTATTACTCAAAACATGTAATTGTATGTTAGTTGGCACAGTACAACTTTTAAAGTGCACTGTTTTAAAATAGTACTTATGGATGACTAATCATGACCAAAGTTTTTCACTTTTATTTACTTATTTTTTTAAAAAGAATTGAGCACTACTTCACTTTTCATGATTTTTTTGTTTTTTGTGTGTGTGAAATGCGGATGGAAAGGAAATGAGATCTGTCTGTTCATAACTGTGACAGAGATTCAGAGTCCTCCCCTTAAACATATACCATAATATATAATGGTGCAATAGGCTAAAGGCCTGTTTTAATGAAAATGTGACCCTGGACCACAAAACCAGCCATAAGTCACATGGGTATATTTTTTAGCAGTAGCCAACAATACATTGTATGTATCAAAAGTATCCAGTTTTCTGTTATGCCAAAAAATCATTAGAATATTAAGTAAAGACCATGTCCCATGAAGATGTGAGTGGATATGCATTGCTAAGGACTACATTTGCTCAATTTGCTTCTCAATATTTAGTTTTTTTTTTTTTTTTTTGCACCCTCAGATTCCAGATTTTCAAATAGTTGTAAATCAATGGAAAGCTTATTTATTCAGCTTTCAGATTATGTGAATTGACCTTTATGACTGCTTTTGTGATCCAGGGTCACAAATGTGCATATTTCTGATTCCAAAATGTATGACGATAAACAGAATAACTTTCTCAGTTCTTTGAAGGTAAGGAGAATCATGTGTAGATAATGGGAGAAATGAGAAGTCTGCAGTTAGAGAAGTTTATCACATGGAGCTGCTTGGAATGAGTTACCTTTAGGTACAAATTATTTTCAGCGTGAAGACAGAACTAAGAGTGGATACAATCCTGTAAAACTGCTGTGAATGTTCAACGTAAGTGGAAAGCTCATTTGAGCGCTGTGGGGGACAAAACACACAAGTATCGCCTGTGAATGCAAGGATCCCCAACTTAAATGGACTGGGAATGGACTTGTATTTCTTAAATCCGGGAGAGGATGCTCCATCTATAGGCGTCCCAGTACACTCCATGGCTTTTAGTATTTTTATCTCAAGTATTCTGTTTATCTCAATTTGGGTTTTTTCTCTGCTGATAGTTCAGGCGTAGTTCACAACATAATCTGTGTCCAAACCCTTCATGACAAATGGTTTGCTGGAGCACAGACATTTTCTCATTTGCATCCAATGCATCCAACAACGCATTAAACTGACCTTAATTAACCTTTTTTCAAATAAATGTGAAATGCAAAATCAATTCTTAACTTTATATTCACCAAAGAACTCTATCATGGTTTCAACAAAAACATTAAACAACAATGTTTTCAACAGTGATAATTCTTTACAATAAATGCTTCTTTACCATCAAATCAGCATATCAGAATAATTTCTGAAGGATCATGTAACACTGAAGACTGGAGTAATGATGCTGAAAATTCAGCCTTACAGTTAATTTTTTTTAAATATATTCAAATAGAATTACTGCAATATTACTGTTTTACTGTAATTCTGATCAAATAAATGCAGCCTTATTGAGCCTAAAGGCCAATTCACACTGTACCGACAGACCAACGCCGACAGTCACCGGATTACAGCATGTCACTTCTCAGATTAAGTATGTTCCAGCAGCATAAACAAGGTCTGAAAGATGCCAACCGACTCCGACAGGGGTAACACACTGATTGCTCTTTAGCTGTCTGTTGATGTGTTTTGAATTTGCCTTAAGAGAATTAAAAATTTTAGCAAACCCAATTTTTGCATTTTGTTTACCTTAAAAACAACCTTTACATATTGCAGGGGCTTATGAAAGTGCCATGGTGGATCTTGTCAGGACTTTACCTGTATATAATGTTTTGGAAGAAAAATAAAACCAAAAGGACCTTTACTCCAGAAAGCTTTGAGCTCTTTGTTGTTGCATTATGTGAGGTGCTCTTTCAAAAAGTTTGTTAGAAACTTCATTTACTTAATTGCTATTAGTAAATTTAGAGTCTTTTCAATCTAATGACCCTCTAATTACAATTACTTTGATAGTTTTAAAGAAGTTGGTCTGGCTCAAAAGTAAGAAGGAGACAATTTGTGTGCAAGGTGATGAAGTTCTCTCATTAACTCTTTAGCTTACCCAATCAGATCTCAAACCCACTGTGTTTGTTGCTGGACTACTACTAATCATCAGATGCTCCCTTGAGTCCCTAATTGCAGTTGGCAACATTATTCTTTGTTTGTCATTGGTGTATGCATTTTCCTTCGTAGCACCTCCTGAAAGACCCTTCTTGCTTTCTAAAGTGCTTTAGTTTACCAAATCATATCGCAAACCCACCGTTTCTGTTCCAAAGTACTGTACTACTACTAATCACCAGGTTCAACATGCCCCTCGAGTCCCTAATTGAAGTTGGCAATATTATTTTATCCATAGGTTATCATTTTGTTTGTCATTTGTGAGGACATTTTCCATCTTAGCACCTCTGGAAAGACCCTTCCTGCTTTCTAAAATGCCACATGTCAGCTTGCATTTCCTAACCATGCACTACACCTTTCCTCTCTCAACCCCATATTCCTCTGTTGATCCACTCTACCTCCATCTGTCCCCTTTGGCCAGCTCCATTCCCATATGTCCAGTGATGGCCAGCTCGACAATATGGCACCTCGACCCTGCACATCAAAGCCCCACTCGAAGCTCTTAGCAGAGGAGAGATGGCCACACCAGAGCCCCTTCAATAATGCAGCAGAGCTCACAGTGCCATCATTCATGTAAACAAGTAGACATGCAGAATCATAGAAGAGGAAATGCAGCAGACTACTTTAAAGTTCAAAGCAGGTAGTTTTATCATACATGAAAATGCTGTCATTACGTACTCACCTACATGTCGTGTGAAACCTCTGCGATTTTTTTCTTTTATGGTTCTATATTCAATGACTTATAAAGCCATACAATAACTACTTTTTGGTTAATTACTTGAATTACTGTTTTTGATTGATCCCTGCTGTGACAAAAAACACATACTGTTTAGTTGTCCATAATCTATGCCAAACCTGTGTTCCTATGTGATTATAGATACACCTATTCAAAAGTATGGGGTCGGAAATCTTTTTAAATGTTTTTATAGAAGTCTCTTTCCCCTCTATAAGGCTGCATTTATTTGATCAAAAATATAGTAAAGCATTAATATTGTGAAATTATTAGAATTTAACATACCTTATTCTATTTTAATAAATTTTATAGTGTAACTTATTCATGTGATGTCAAAGCTGAATAGTCAGCAACATTACTCCAGTCTTCAGTGTCACATGATCCTTCAGATATTATTCTAATATGCAGATTTTTTTTTTAAATAGAAATATTTTGTAATATCATAAATGTCTTTACTGTCAGTTTAAATGAAATGAATGAATCCCTGCTAAAAGTGTCAATTTGATGAGAAAATTATAAAAAATGAAACAAAATATTGCAAAATTGAGATCAAATATTGTTTAAATCACTTATTTTTTTAAAGTAAAAGTAAAAATAGATTATTTTTGAAGCAATAAGTATATATAGGGCCAGATTTAGTGCGAACCCGCTTTTGGTGTTAAAACAACTATGGTCAGGATTTACTAAAGACTCGCAGTCAAAAATTAGTGCTGAAAAGTGGACACAGTTTTTTGCAGTTGACCTTATTGCATTCACATGTAGGAGTTTCCCTTTCAGACTCAAAATTTATGGGATGAGTGTAACAAACGATTGGCCATCTGACCAATCAGAGCAGAGTAGGCTCTCGGTAAGGAGGGGTTTATAGAGACCGGATTCTTTATTGAACCGTTGAGAAATGCGGTGATGCTACAGTGTATATTAAAAAGACAGAAAAAAAAGTGTATCCATGTAAACCTATTGTAGGAGACCTCCAAAACAGTATTAGGAACCTTTAGGTAGGGCACTTTAAAATAAAATGTGATCCATGTTGTTTTAATCCTGGAATGATGTAAACATCAATTTGAATGTCATTTGTGAAAGTAGATATTTACATGCATTTAAAATCCCCAAACCACACAGAGGACTTGTGGAAAATATGTGAGGTGTACACGTGCGTCATTCACTCCCAGGGTCGCCAACCTCCTCAGGTAATCGCACTGAATGTGTCATTTGCCATTGGGGGTGATAACTCTACAGTATTCTGGAGCAATTTATTGCCACAAAAATTACAACTTCCCTCAGACAGCTTTTATGTTCCTTAATGGAGGGAAATAAATGGATGGGTGAAAAACAATAGACTTTATTACCAAAGCTTTTCTACAGTTGCTGCAGTGAGTACAAAAGTTCACAGTAAATCTGGGATTCAAAATCTGATTTAAAATAAACATTTTTTTTTTTTTTAGTTTTTAAATAAAAGCGCTAAACAAAGAAATAACATGAGGGAGAAATATTTCAGTTTCTGTAAGTAAATTTGACATTGAGGATGTGAGCTCAATGCTTGTGACATGCTGTGACATCGATGGTACGGTACACTGCTTGCTTCTCGAACAGCAAGACTGAAACAGTTCAGACAGTAAAAAGAAAGAAATCGAAAGAGTGATTGTGAGAAATAAAGCGATATAACAGTTATTGCATTTTGTAGACCCCAGATTTCCTCATGGCTTAGCATTCTCCTCCCTCAGGTCTTAAACGTTCAGCGATCAATAGAGGAATCGACTTTGGTCATTACATTCAGAACAGTTCCTCCTCTGTTTTACTACTGCAGAGACACTGCGCCAATGAAATGGAGGCAGCAACATCAACATCCAACCCAGAATCTCACTCTCACTCCAGAATCTTTTGAATTACCTCTAATGACAATGCGATACCTCGAAAACCTGCCAGTAAATTGTTCTTGACCAATATTGCTGTTGGCACAAACTATAGAGGATAGAATATGGCCAAATCCTGGGCAAGTCTTACAATTGACATGTTGTTCAACAACAATCATAGATGTGTGACAAATCAATGCAATGATAGCAAGCTAAGACATTTTGAGCTGTTAAGGGACTAGGAGCAACATGTCATCATCTTTCAATTTGTACAGCTCTTTTTTTTTTCTTTTTGAGACAAACATTTCTTATTTTATTTTATTTTTATTGTGCATACCCTTTTAATGGTTAGTGTGCTAAATATCGCAAATAGCATGTGGATATAAACAATTCAATCAGCGAGAGCAATTCATTCTAAGGCCCCGACAGACTTGAAGTGAATTCGAAGAGCTTGTGTGATGTCATTTCAATCTTAACCATGCCAAAGTGAAGTTACTTTGGACTTCATTTCAGGAGAAACATCTTGACAAAAAGAACTTTCTGGAGAACTTTGGTTCAGCTGGTAAATGCCTTTGTTCCATTGGGATTACATAATAGGTAGGTGTGGCTCTGAGACTCTTTGACGTGGAAATCCTCTCCGGTTAGTTTCTTCTGTTCAGTCTCTTGAGGTCGGATGTTGATGAGTAAAATACATGCACTGTTTTTAATGTTTAGGCACATAGTAACATTTTCATTTAAACATCGATCCCAGCATCATGATGTATACCTCTGCTCAGGTATTTCAGAATTCTTTTCACCCCTAAACTGTGCTGTGAGTATATTGTGGCCTTTAGTGAATTCTCCCCAAAATATCTAAATGGAATGCCAACACTCTGCTTAACATGTCAAGAATTTGTCTACTGCCTATCACTATCCTGTATAGAGTGACAAAGGGTCTTAATACTCTTGAATTACACACATTGGTCCTGTTTATCACTGCATTATGAGGTGTATTTATGTGCTCATAATACTCATTCAAAGCAGGTGGTGCAGCTCCAGTGAGACTGAGAAGTGAAAAGGGTCCTGAACTTTGAGGTGAATAAATCCACATTTTTTCCTGTGGCAAACAGCATGTGTCATTCAGAGGGCTATCAGGACTCCCATTCAGTGGTAAAGCACTGTATTACTTCATTAATCTTGTTTCATGACATCATTTCTTGCAGTATATGTTAAAAAATGCGTGCTGAGATTGATGTACTCTATTACGAATCATTGCATTTCCTTATCCAGTTTCCTTGACATTTCAGCACACTGCATTTAGATACGACTGTGACTCATAAATTTGCATCAGCTTCCCAAACACAACAAACAATTGCTTATTGCCAATCTACAAATCTTTCTGACACCCCTTTGGTTTTATCGTTATCTTAATGCACAGTATAAAACACACCAATGATGAGGTAGACGTCACGCTTGTAATGTGAATGCAATAATCATTAGTTTCCATTGCCTCCCTGTGTATAAATCATAAACGTGTTCACACTGTTCATATGCTTACAGCACACATGCACACAAAAACAATCTAAGGCCTGGCTAGACATTTAGGCATATCAAACTATTCCATTTCGATCCTAACCAATAAATGTTAAATGTATTGCCAGACAATAGAAATTACATTTGTCTAAAACTGTTGTGAAGATCTGTGATTGAAAAATAATTTTTATGATTTCTGTGGCATGTCAAAATCTAATGTTCCTATCTGCATCTGTTTCTGAATCTTCCATGACCCCTGAAGTACATTTTGGGTTCATTTGTACTTATGGATCCTTTGGGAATTTCTTTGTGATTTGGTAATGACTTCTGTAATGGGATTCTTAATGAACGTTTTAGTCCAAATGGGTGACTGACACTCCTCCAGCATGTCCTAATCAGAGATGATTACACACCCCCTGCAGTTGTTGTAATTTACCTACATGAACTGCCAAAGAATACTGATTATTTTGCTGGATAAAATGCGACCACAAGGAAACTGGAAATTTGAAATTCACTTTGTTGCAAACTCGCAAACATGCATGCAAATAAACAATCAAAACGCACTGAGGTGTTTTGAGTACGCCTTCCCTTAGGAAAAGCTGTGCTAACAGAAAGTCTAGATACATACTGCATGAATAGGATGCTCATACTGTATGCAGGAAGCTTCAAAACACAAGATTAGTAAATGATTGTTCTATTCTTTTTTAATGTCTGCACTGACTTCCGAGTAACTAAACAATGATAATGACGTGCCACATTTTAGTTTATTCATTTTTATTACATTTCTCAGTCAGTATATATCAAGTCTCACTGAGCATTGTTCATGAAATTATTCATTGTAAAACTCATTCTCATTCAGTCAGTCGTTCGACATTACGTCGATACTGACAAATTTGGGGTCTCGCCTCAAATGGTAACTAAATGAGCCAATGGACATTGACCAATGAGATTTGCATGCCGAGCCACTCCTACCCAGACATACAGGTATAAATAAGGCCGGTACACACTTCTCATTCATACTTTGCTTCAGAGCCGAGCAGTTGTGACAGCAATGGCTTATTCTATTCATCCTTTATCTGCCAGACCTCTTAACAACAGTTTTAAATGCTTTAAAGAGTACGTTCTATGGTGATCTTTTTTGCCGGTGTCAGGGCGTATCCATTGGTTAATCGCATTCTCAGAGAGATGTGCATGGAGAAGTGCAACACTTCACCCCCTCACTGTGGACAGCGAGCCTGGCTTCATCAAACGGCCACAATAGCTGTTTCACATGCCTGGGCAGAGAGCATGCTGAGAGAGCATTCATGGATGGTGCATGCTCTCAGTGCCAGAGCACGTCCATGTCCATGTTGTCCATGTCCATGTCCTCTGCTGTTACCTAGCTCACTGCGACTTCTCATAGCAGAGCTGCGGGTCTGGTTAACATTTTGGGAGACCTAAGGATTACAGTGTGAGCTCTTCGGCCAGGCCCCTCAGAGCTCCCACTCCTCTGGCATACCATGTGCCATTAAGCTGCTGAGTGATGACTCCGGCCCCTCACACCAGGCACCTTCTGTCTCATTCGGTGCTCCAGATGAGGATCAAATGTTGATCACTGCATTGGAGAGCTGGCTATTGTCATCTGGAGAAGATGATGAAGTTCAGTTGACCCCCTCCAGGGTGGTCGCTCTCACTGAATCAGATTCAGAACTGCCGGCCATGCTTGCTTGCCTGGGCCATGGGCTGGAGAGGAACCCTCCACCTTGCCCTGAGCAATCACAGTTCCTGGGTGTGGCGCGCATTACAGCCGAGTTCCACCCCAATGCCTTTCTTCCCGGAAGTGCATGAGGAGGATTAGAAGGCATCTTTTACTGGCTAAAGCCCCTCTGTTGCTTCCTTCCACTCTCACTACCCTGGATGGGTATCCTTATGTGGATATTCCACAGGTGGACTGTGGACAGCGATATTTGTTTCATCACCCTTGTTCATCTCCCTCACACTTGACACTTGTTCAACACCCGAAGGGGGCGTGGGCCCTCCTGGGACCTCTGTGGGGTATTTTCTGGTCTACAGAGAGTCAGTCAAGCTAAAGATCCCATTAGGTCAGCGAATCGTGTCTCGAGTTTGGGCCAGTCCAGTCTCACGTGATCCTGAGACCCCAGCCTGGATACATGCATAAAGTTCCCACCACTCTTTTCAAGGACAAGGTGGTGAACTTGTAAGCATTGCCTCCAGAGAAGGTAGATCCAACCCTTGCATTGTCCTGTTCGCACATTGGGTGCTTCACAATGAGCTTCCAAAGCTCAGAGCAGCTCTTTTCTGCTTTGGAGTTGAACGAAAGGGAAAGGCTGTCTCCAAACAGAGGTTGGTCCACTGGGTAGTGGATGTCATTGCCTTGGTGTGCCAGTCCTAAGGTGAGCTGTACCTTGGGGTGAGAGCTCACTCCACTCGGGGTGTTGCTTCATCCTGGGCGTTGTTGCAGCAACTCTCTGGCAGACATCTGCAGAGCTGTGGGCTGGGTGACATCTAACACGTTCATGGCATTCTACAATCTCTGAGTGGAGACAGTTCCTTCCCATGCGTTCAGTACAAATAGGTAATGTGTGGGAAGGATGGCTCGGTGTCTCACTTGCAGCACCATTCCCCTCTAAGGGGGGGATACTAGCAACAACTTGCTTTTCAGGTGAGTTCCCCACTTGGTAAACCCTGAATTGAGTTCCTCCAACCTCCCTCAGCAGTCAGACACGGCGGAGTCATCCAACGCCAGGCGAAGCACTCGTGTTTGTGCCTGGTCGGTCAGCCCTTGTACTGGGCTAGATGCCAATATGCAATGATTCTCACTCGGTAATACCATATGTGTACTATCCATGATACGGTTTCCCTGTCAGTAAATCTGTGTCTTTCCCCGGGAAGTTCGGCTCTGCCCCACCTCAGCTCCTCCCTGATTAGGCAGTATCTACCACAGAGATCTTCGATATGTAGTACAGTACAGTAGTACATGAGTCAGTCCATTTGTTTATACACCACATGTTATCTGCCTTTCTGCAGAGTGTGGCCTCCATAGCATCCGACTAGGCACAATTCCTCAGAACTAGTAACACTAGTCATGGCTGAGCAATGGGAATTGAGATCTGAAGCACTCTTCCCTATGAAATGTCATGATAGGAGCAGCAGTGTGACAGTCCCCAGAGTGAGCCCTGTCCCTTTTAACTTTTGGTATTGAGGAGTACTTTTGTTGGGCTTACATGGGGTGCTTGGTAAGTTAAGACTCTGTGAGGGCAGTTGCTAAATGGGCACACTACAGCTTCTGCATCTCATTTCAGTGGCTATGATGCTTTCCATAGGGAGCTCAATACGTCAGTATTGAAGTAATGTTGAACATGACTGACTGAATGGGAATGTCTAGGTTACTATTGTAACCCCTGTTCCCCTGAAGGAGGGAATGGAGATATTAAGTCCTTCCTTCCATAGCCCTGAACCACTGCTAAATGGTCGGGATCCTGTATCGGGTCCTCAGCAAAACATGAGTGAGAAGTGCGTGCCGGCCGTATTTATACCCTTATGTCTGGGCAGGAGTAGTTCGGCATGCAGATCTTGTTGGCCAATGTCCATTGTCTCATTTAGTTACCACTTGGAGTCTTGCCCTGGAGGCAATACGTCAGTATCAACATAACAACTCTGTTCCCCCATTAAGGGAACGGGGGTTACATTAGCAATAGAAGTTTGTCTCCTCTGTTGTAGAAGAACACACATACAGACAAACAAAACTTTTTATTTCTTTTTTTTTCTAAGATCTGTTCTTTTTTTATGATGGCTCACTTCATAATCTTGCCCCTGTGGTGTAGATTTGACTTAACATTTGTAGGAACATATTTAAAGCAATTAAAGATGCATCATGTTTGACCAACTTCCAGTGAACAATTAAATAATTCACATTGGCTGGGTAAAATGAAAAAAAAGTGTTCATGTTAAATTTTATATTATATTTCTTACAGTAATTATATTCCAAAATAGATAAAATCACAAGAAATTGTAGTAGGGATTATTCAGTAGTTTCCTTTGGTAGTTACCCAATTATACACCAATGCATTGAGACCTACTAGTCATAAAAAAAGGATTGGACCAGAGGTGTTTCCTCTGAGGAGGCTGTGCTTTCTCAAAAAAATTGGATGAGAAAATAATCCATATCACAAAAATGAAAAAAATGTAAATATTACAAGATGTGACATTAAAAATGTTATAAATCACTCCTTTTTCTAAAGTACGCTATGCTGTTATACATTTTTTTTATTAATCATGTCTTACCTCACCAAAGATCAAAAAGTCTGGAGTAGCTGTCACCGGTGCCCCCTTAAACCAATAAGTGCTCTAATATCCATGTGGGTAAAAGCATAAGAGCATGTTCAAAATAGATCCCTTTTAGAGTGATGTCATATCCTGTTGACCATATTTATAGCAGGTAATTTAACATGCTTAAAGTCTAGTATGACTACCTATTACACAGGAACCAACATATAAGTCAAGAGCTTTTAACATAACTGTATTTCTATTCTGATCTAGCTATTCAATCCATTACCTGAGATCATATCCCCATTTACCTACTTTGCACTTTTGTTCTTTTTAACAGTGTATCATCACAAACTACTTAACCAAAATTCCAGTTATTTTTTTGTTGTTGTTTTTGAGAAAAAATATTAGAATAAGCTCAACCATTTTAAACCTTTTTAGAGAAAATGTGTGACTCATTGTAATAGGGTCGATATAGGGCAATCACAAGTGACAGTCTAATTTCTTCAGAGATTGAATCATAAAAACAGCAGGATCATCCATGTGCCTTCGGTGAAATCAGGTCAGAGTGTCAGAAAGGTGGGAGTGAATGTCAGTAGTGTTATGAATGTCCACTCATGGTGTGATGGCTGAGTTTGGAGTGATGTGATTGGGTAAGATGACAGATGTTTTTTGTTGTTGTTGTTGTTTTTTTTCTGTTTAAAGCAAATAATGTGGGAAAAGTGGGGCAGGATTAGACCTGGGGTGTTTCCTCTGAGGAAGCCGTGCCTCTTCAAAAATATTGGATGAGAAAATAAACCATATTACAAAAATAAAACAATGCAAATATTATAAAAAATGTGACACTAAAAAGTGTATAAATCACTCCCTAAACTAATGTAACACTTTACAACAGCAACACCAGCAGGTAAAGAAACAGCATGAGGCCATGTCTCGTGTCTCTCTTGCCTCCCCTGAGCCCATTGAGTTCAACAGACCCCCTAATGTGCACAGTGGGTTTGATTGAGGTTAATTGGGAATGAATGGGAGGAAAATCAAATGACAGGAGGCAATGCTTCTATTGTAACATGATTGGTTTGTGCATGAATCCCACCTCATGTTTTCGTGCACATTCTCGAATCCGTCTGAATGAACAAAATATATATTATTGGGGAGCCTAATTAAAAAGTATATACAACTAAGCCTAGAATGTCCGCACTTTGTCACGTCAAAATCAAACTTGAAATCATGATGACTGTGTTTTTTTTTTGTGTCCAATCAGCTTGGTGAACTTAAAGGTAGCCTACATCTTTGTGCCTGTGATTTACCAAGCTTGAAGATTGGTGAAAATAAGTTGACTTTTAAAAAGAAGTCACAAATAAAATGTTTAAATTGATACTGCCTTTAGTGATAATTTTTGAATTGTTATGAAAATGCTTGAAAACACTAACTTGATGAGATTTACTGTATATTTGGTTTTGATAAACAAAACATTAATTATATTAATGTAAAAATTCAATATAGTATTTGGTTTCCCTTTTTTATGTAATGCTTATTTAACCTGGATAATGTGAGATTAAGTGGGACTGGTACATGAAATTAAATGTGTATGATATATGATATATATATATATATATATATATATATATATATATATATATATATCTATATATATATATATATATAATATATATATATATATATATATATATCTACATATATATATATATATATATATATATATATCTATATATATATATATATATATTATCATATTTACGTGGGTTTTTTTTTCTAAATCTAAATGTCTAGATCTAAATTCCCTGACGCCTTCACACTGTCTTACGTTTTCGGCTTGCTTTTCAACGTGGGTTTATGAAAATCTAGTCAATAGCTCACTTTCCCTTGACTTATTTTTGCCTGCACATGTTGTTTTGCAGTCCGCTTTGTCAGACATTATAAATGCAAGAAATTGCTGCTCTGCTGACAGATTTCCCTGCAGGTATGTAAGTGGAGCAAGAAATTGACGTGTGGGAAGTAGCATTTTTATTATAGTAACTTGGTCACATTGGCTAAGGGAGCAAGACAAAGCAGGTAAATATAAACTGAATCCAATATCAAACGTGTCCAGATGAATCTTTGACTTTGGTCCTGGGTTCCATGCAACCTTTTTAATTGGAACTTTGTAATTATTAATGTATGTTAAACTTGAATTGAATGTCTTGTGTTATCCGATAATTGGAACAAAATGAAACGAACCTTGAGTAATATCCAAGAAAGGTGCAATATGTTACTGTCATCAGGCGAACCACTAGAAAGCACTGCTTAATGTCAAATCAGCTCTGGGGAAAAAGAGCCGAAAGGACAAATGAGTAATAAAGATGGTCAGTGGAATGACCAACACTGTAGCCTTAAAGTGTTCAGTTAGGCTAGTCTCATGAGATGTGATTCAAAAGTACTTTCACATGTTCATAAAAATGATAGAAGCCAACAGGTTTGACTTTCTGCTCATAATGGAGGGGATGGAGCACAAGATTTGACTCAAACTGTTTTCATTAATGTGAATGAACTAATTTATGACAAGAGATGGAATTAGGTGGAACTAAATTTGTCATATAAAAGTAGGCTACATTAAAATTCGTCATATGCAAGTACTGTTACTATAGCTTTTAATATTTGTCATATCATAGAAAACCTCGCATCTCCATATTACTTTTTTTTTTTAATAATTCTTTCATACAGTGAATCTTTACTTTAAGTCACCCTTTACATTTCTGTGGGTTTTGTCAAATATTTAACCAGTGGAAAGTATTAAAAAGAGCTTGTGACTAAAGTTTATAACTCCTTGGAATCTTCAATTTGTTGGGAAAAAAAACTTAATACCCAGCTTGTGTCATGAATGAAGTGCCTCATGCAGTTTGGACCAGCTAGTTTGCAATGCAAGGGTAAATAAAGAACTGGTTCATTAGTGTTTTCCATACTCAAGAAACACTATGTATTTTAAGAACGAAGAAGAGTGTCTTAAGGCCCGTTCACACCGAGAACCATAACTATAACAATAAAGATGTAATACTAAAAATCTTTCCAAATATAAAAGAATAGTCCACACCACAACTTTAACGACAACGGCACAGAGGAAAGGTATCATTGGAATCACTTTCAAATGATTTTTTTTTTTCAGCTGATGAGCTATTAAAACAATGACAGCCAAACAGAATCCATCCTGCTTTAAAGAGCTTGATCATTTAAAGCAGCAGACGACAGAAAGTTATCGTCCGCTGTTTGGATGCTAATATAGTTATCATTATAATTATCTTTACAGTTGTCATTCTTGGTCTGAAGGGGCCAAGCATTTGTCTTTGAGAATATAATGCGATGCACTTACTGCTTCAGATGCAGCCATCGTAATGAAGGAAAAAACACATAGCCTATGTTCAATATTTTCCGAAATTCACTAGTATAAACCTAGTAACTCTATTTCATCTTGATTTTGGTGGAATGTTAAAAATATAATGACATATGCAAGTGTCTAGCTACATTTAAAGCCACAATATCAAATTTGATAACGCAGTGTTTATTTTTTTTTTATAGTGTGTTTCCATTTCTTGAAATGCAGTGTGTTTGGAGATTCAATGTTTCTGCCTTACGGGGACGATATGCAAAATTCATTATATACAAATAGTTTTAATATAGCTTGGCATGCGACAGAAGTTGTGATAGTCTTTTCTTCTTCCCTATTGTGAGGTATATTCGAGTGAAACGGCTTCTTAACAGGAAAAAAAAATGTAGGGCTGGACTTTATTTTGTCCATCAGGAATTGATTGGACCACTGAATCGTTGTGATTTGCTGTTGCTGTGATCTCGTGTGACTGACTGGTTATCCTGCCCTCACGTTAGTAAACAGAAGAAAAGGGAAGAGATGTCACTGCAAGAGGGATATTTTGATTAAAGATTACAAGGGCACATGAATAATTTTGTGCACGAATCATTTCTAAGAAATATTGCAATATTTCATTAAAATAAAAAAGAAACATTGTCAATTTTGATTTCATAGGGAATACAATAAAGCTTTTAATATTTGTCATATGCAAAATATGTCATATACAAGTTGTAATGAAGGGTCAACAGACTGGGAACCAAATGCAGGCTTTCTTGACAGAGGTATTCAAACAGGCAATGGTCAAAACAACAGCAAACAGGAATGGCAAAGGATAGGCAGAATCGTGGTTGTCAGACGGGCTAGAAGTTGAGACAGGCAGCATACAATCACAGTCCAGTAAAACACAGCAATGGTCAAAAGGCAGGCAGATAAACAATCAAAAAAGACAGGAAAACAGGCAGGGTAACAACCGGAAGACAAGACAGGGATAAATGCTCAGAAATGCTTCACACAGGGTGCTTATATGGTGCATATAATGAGCTGCAGCTGGTGAGGTGATCGGTGATTGGATGTGGGGCTTCTGGGAAATGTAGTCTGCCTGAAATGAGTGAGTGGGTGTGTAGTACATTGTGGGAAGTGAAGTGTGTGAAAGTCCAAGGTGAAGTGCGCTGCAGTGGTTCTCACGGGCACTTCAGCTGACGATCGTTACACAAGTTCTTTTAAACTAGCTGTAACATTTGTCACATGGAGTAATTATACAAATGCTCTTAAAAGCTTTTAAATATATCTTTTAGTAACATCTAAGTAAAATTTTATTTGAAAAAACACTAGCAAATGGTGAAACGTTTATTTCTTTTCTAATATATTAGTATTTTTAACTACTTTTGTGATATTGTGTTTGTATGAAAGCAATGAAGCACATCTTTAAGTTAATTGTTACACAAGCATATGGCACAAACTAATTTCCAATTCATGTGCATCTAGGAAGAAAGGAAGACAGTGTCTGAAAATAAGCTGATTTTGATAACAAAAATCATAAAGAGTTAATATATTGGTAGATAATCATACTTTGAATTTGTTATTGCATGCACCTCACAGATCAGGATATTTTGCTGTGTATGGTGTCAAACAGGTAGTTGTTTACCATTTTGACTTTTACCCCGGGGGTTCCTTTACTCTGCTTGCACCCTAATCATTTATTAAATGAATCGGTAACATAATTACATTGATTTCTTTAGCCACCTACTAACAAAATAACAGATCCTGATGCTATTTTCACGTTTGTTTGTTTCAATCTGTTCCCAACTGCTGTTTAAACCTTGGAGTTCTGTGCCTTTTATTAGTAAAGTAATTAATAATTAATAATTTAATTAGTAAAATCTATGTTTGCTTTGTTTGAATGTACCATTAGTATATGTTCCTCTCATTAATGTTTCTGTCGTTACGTACAATTCATGTATGTTGATTTTCTTGACAGGGCACTACCAAGTTCAGTGATAAATGAAGTAGCACTTGCCAGCTCTTTCATCTCCATGTAGATTTCAGAGTGGCATATGGGCATTCACTCTTGGATGGCAATGCTGATTCCTGCATCCTCTGAGTTACGGCTCTGTGTCTAGACTCGCAGATGAAGGTAAGTGGCTTTGGCATGAGGATTTTTCCCGGGGCAGTTTGTTTTTCCGCAGACAGCTGTCCCTTAACATGTTTGGATGGCTGCAGAGTCTTACTGGATGGTTGAGCAAAGCCTCAGGCAGGAAATTAAAGCTGGATTTAATAAACAAATAAGTGATGGAAAGCTGGAGATGAAAAGAAGCCAGCAGAAACATTTAAAACCACAAAGGCATCTTTAAATTAACTCTGCACCAGTGACTGCTGAGGGATTTGCAATTGTGGATAAAAATGGTTTGTTTTATTTTTGCTTGTCTTTAGCTGTAACACATTATTCATAATTGAACAATTCTGGGGAAAATATCATACTTTGTGGAGGAAACATTTTCTGTCCTCTCAAATACTGCTGGAACATTTCCAAAAAAAAAAAAAAAAAAAAAAAAAAAAAGGCCTGTCATCATTTCCTCACCGTCTATGTGGAATGTTTCGCAAAATTCCCCGCAAGTTTTTCCATTTGCTGCTGAGACCCCAAAATAAAAGGATGATAAAGTAGTCCATATAACGTGTCCGCCTTATTTGCTGTGAATTTTCTTGCATGTCGCAGGTCTCAATATTTATTTGGATTAAAGGGTATGTTGACACTTGGCAGGTTTGGTTTGAGGCATCAGAACTACTGTCTCCTTGATCATATCTTGATTTCTGTGTGCAACAGAAGAATTCCTGGCACTGTTTTAACTCCTTTTCACATTTTATGAGCTCTTCATGAGTGCTAAGCTTGCAAAAATACCATAAAATATATGCACATACAGCGAGCGTATTTGGCCCAGCATGCACAAAATCTACATCATATTATTAATAACCGTGTTAAAAATGACTGTGTGAACTTGAAATGAACCAGGACTAAATATATAATTTTCTTTTTTGGTCTGGACCAAAAGAACCCCAAGAGAATCGAACTAAAATTGTGAACACATCCTCGCGGAAAATATTTTCAGTCAATTTCAACTACCAATTTTGTTATCCCCTCAAAGCTTGAGAAGGCCTACAGTTTGTGTTTCACAGAATAAAATAACAGGCAAGCAGGTTTATAACAACATCATTTTCAAGTTTTGTTTTTTGTATTTTTTTAAAAAACTATGGCAACTTCCATTTTATGCCATCTGGAAGAAATCTCTGCATTTAATGCTGCCTCTTGCCAAGAAATGTCTGGGTTATGTTCCAATCAGTATAGGTCATTTTTTGAGACACTATGGGATATTCACTCATCTTTTTCACCTGAATCAACACCACTGTGTGTAACTAAAGGGATCTACCACAGGTGTCAACGTGAGGACCTTCTCCCCATTTCTGTTAACCTGTGTTTCCACAGGAAATGAATCAAATCACCCTGATCCACAATCCAGCATGTTTTATCTTCATGCCAAGCGAAATATCTTTACCTCTTCTGTAAACAGCATGTCTCTGTGTCTAAGGCTTTGTTCAGAGAGGCAGCAAATATCTCATTATTTGGTGCATCAGACTCCTATCTGTTTTTTTTTTTTCTTTTGCAGTCTGAATACACTAATTTCTGCGCACTCTTTCCTTGTAATAGCGAACATCCAATACGCAGTGAACAGTGAAAGAGAACAAGTTACCAGTTTTGGGCACATTATATGCTTGAATGCATTTAATGCCACCATCTCTCATGTGTCTTGTGTGCCCCCCCTTCATTAGATGTAGAAGACAAAGCTTTTAGTTTCTGCTAAAACAGATTGAACATTAAGAAATTAAACTGGTTTCATAGACGTACATTTCTGTAGCAAAACAAAGTAATGGCGACTTCGACTTGGATGATTGATTTGTTTTGCTAGTGGCCCTGATAGGACAGAAACCACATCCTTATCATGGTGCCCATTTTAGGAAACCAATTACCAATATCCATCCATGAGGAATGACTAAATTGGCTCATCAAATAAGGAAAACTAATTTCCATATAGCAAACAGATAGTATTCATCATCTTTCTTTGTCAGTAATGTTTTTACTTACACACAGAAAATTGCTTTTTAAAACGTAAAAAAAAAAAAAAAGTTTATTACATTTCAATATGCATTCTAGAAAATACTTTCAACTTATCTGGATATACATGTAATTGTGGTCTTTGTTTGCTAATGCCGCTTGCCGATTTCTTCCTGCTGTAAACATGTGTATGCTTATGACGCAGAGTTTATCAAGTAGGCTATGCTGAATGTGCCCATCTCTCTTAAAATAGAGCCTTTCGAACTGGGAGACTTGTTTTTCCATAATATTGGACGTACAATTTTCCAAAATTGGTCAATCTTTGAAGACCTGTATGTTAAAATTGAAAAGAAAATTTACAGAATAGTTCACCTAACAATGAAAACACTGTCATGTTGTTGTTCTGCCATGTTAGGCTAATGCTTTATCTTGCCAAATATACTCCATATATGAAATCATATACATATATCTGAGATAAACAATCATGAAAATAAATCCTGATTTGATTTTGCTATGTTGGGACCCTACAATCAACATACTCAAAGCACAAGTGGGATGAAGGATGAATTTCAAGTAGAATTGTTGACAGATATCAGCTCTCTCTAAGTCTGACCTTCAGTGTAACATAAAAATAAAAAATTCATACTGGACAAAGTTTATATTCCAATATAAACGTCCAATAAATACTATACATGGCGAAACAGTTGCAGTTTAAATATGGACAATAAAAAAAGGGGCAATGCACAGATCAGTGAATAAAGAAGATGGAAAAAATAAATGAATCATGAATCATTTTTATATTAACCACACTAATATAGAATAATAATAACTATAATATAATTAAAAAGATCAAATAAATATTAAAAAGAGAGAAAATGCTAACTCCTCACAGCAGGTGATAGATTTCATTCATGCTGCAATTTGTTGTTTGTCTTTTCTGTACCAATAGATGAATGATGAGGCTGTTTTCTTTTTTTTCTTTGTGCTTGATAATTTTCTTCATATCTTGTATGTATATATCTTATATTGTATATGATTGGATTGCATGCATTTTCTAATGCGCATTTGAGATGTTCAGGATTGGTAAACAGAATGTTGCTACTGTAACATACATAATACAAACATAACTCGTTGCTCTATATAATTTATTAAATTGTGTCAATATAAAATAGTTCAACGGTTGTTATGCAGTTAGTTCTGGTCCTTGAATCTGATTGGCTGAGAGGCCTTCCAGGAGTGCTGTGGTTAGAGAATGAGGTCTCTACAGATCACAAGTGGCCATATCTAAATTTGAAGGTGTTTTTAATCTAGTGGTGTTTCTAAATCATGCTTACCTGACCTCACTCTTAAACACAGTCGTCACTGTGATGTAAGTAACAGTTCTGTTATGGCCTCATCCACACTATAACTTTAACATGGTGTAATGCACATAAAATGCACCATTTCTTCAATTGCTTTGCCCTTTTATCACTGTTTTTACCTCTAGAGCAAATGTGTGGATGACACCTATGGGTATCCTGGGTATATCTTGCCTACATAAGCGCTGTGGAGTCTGTGATGAAATTGTGTTTATCTGTAAACACTACTCCACATACTATACAAGAAGAATGACTTCTATAGCAGATTTAATGATTTATTTATTTATTTTTTTATAGATCAAGAAATTCTTCAGGGACTTTGTTAAATCTCTCTGCACAAAACTGCATTATAGTAAGTACAGCGAGACTGTTAAACTTTCACTGGCCTGCAGGTGTTCCCTGCAGAGATGTATGGGGGAGAGCGAAGAACTGAATTACAGTTATCAGAGCCCACCGTCTCCATCTGAGAGACCAATCATCTCTGATTTTTAAATTAGTCCCTTCTAAAATTGTCCTACATTGCTGCTCACATCTTGGAAGTGCAATTCAGTTCATAGAAAAATTTTATAATAATAAAATGGCATTAAAGCAATCCAAAATATTTGTCTGTAGTTCAAAATTAAGTGTATTTTTTGTGCATTAGTGCAGCATATAAGTTATGCTTTTATAGAATTTCAGAAAACACGTTTTCTTAACATCATTTAAAATATAAAGGCCCTTTGCTTGAGAAAAACATTTTTATTTCCCTTCTTTGATTTAAGATGGAGCTGAACAAGGACACAAACTCTTTTTAATAATTCATTGTATTGGCTGCAGTGCCGTTAGCTTTCAGCGCAAGTGCTGTTACCATGTGTTTGACTACCTTGAAAACCCTTTAGTGCAAACACTGGAAGAAAAGAGAATGCATGAACAATTGTCTAAACACAGTCTGGGCTACTGCCTGTGAGTTTACGTCAGAGCATGACTTCCAGAAACTCTTATGTAGCGTTTTTTGTTTTTGTTGTTTGTTTTTTTTAATGCGTCATGACAGCTAATTGTTAAGAAAAAGAAAACAATGCAGCTTTTTTAGAGTAATTTACCATAAATCCACAAAAACTAGGGTTCACTTTGAGTCCAGTAAGTGTTTGAATCAAATGCAGGTACCAAGAAAAAAACATCACTACTGCAGCTGTGGTTAAAAAGCCTTGAATTTGGAGATGGGCATGGTGATGGATAAAAACTGCATCCAAGAAAAAGAGAAAGAGAACATAAAGAAATCATGCCTTCAAGCATGTTATAGAATTTTTGGGGGGGACAAGTAAAGTTGTCTGGCAACACTCACTTTGATCTAACACAACACTCTCCCTGAAACATGAGAGCACCTCACTTTGACTGACACATCCTGATGCAGTAAATTCACACGCTCTGAGAAAAAACAACCATGAAAGTCTGTTTGGTAGCATTTATTCACATAAGTGTATTGGCCAAAGTGTAGAGCATGCACTCTAAAAACATCTCAGGTTACGCATTTAACCATGGTTCCCTGAGAGGGGAACCATGCGTCGACATGTCACTAGAGGAATAGCTTCAGCATAAGTTCTCCTGAAAGTGTGTGCAACTATTCCAATCCTGATTGGTGCAAAGTCATCCCCTGACATGTGCCAGTGGCATGCGGAAACTATAAAGCGAGCCAGCAAACACAACTATTTCAGCCTACTGATCTGAAGGAGGCCACTCCCAGACATGCAGGAAGTATGGCAAGGGGACGCAGCATCTCATTCCCCTCTCAGGGAACTATGGTTACATACCTAACCTGAGACATTCCCTTTCGAGGGAACTCGTGCTGCGTCAACTTGACGACACTTTGGGGAATGGTATACCCACATCGCCGTACAGGCGGAATGCCTGTCCTGGTGTGAAGCAATTAAGGCACAGCTCAGGACATGAGCACCTGAGAACCTGATGAGAACACCTAATGAAGGTGTGTGACCATCCCGCAGCATCGTAAATATCTTGGATATGCCCTTATTTATTGCTTGGTATTTTCGTAGCCAGGCAGCCTTTTTTTTAAAAGGAGCCTGATGCATACCAGCAGTTAATCAGATTTTCTCCATTGAGACGTCTTCCTCACATATATCTAAAGGGCCCTAGGGGATTTTTCTAATACATAAAATAAGTAAGCTTGACCAGAGTTTTTGTGAGGAGAAGAGTTTATTGAAGGCAGTAGTGTAGCACAGTTCTTCAGCAGCGATGTCAGCGTGTCGGCCTTCAAAATAACTTAACACCAAAGTTCTATTTGTGTGACATGAAGATAAAAGGAATACAAACAATACAAACATGTTAGGACATCCCACAGGAGATTGGTCAATCCTGCAGTCTACCCGGTGGAAGTTGGTTCTTTGTTATTCAGTTTCTATAGGCCATTTGGTTCACACCTATGCCGCGACAGGATGTCTGATCCCAAATTCAGGTGCCCAGGGATGTACATCGTATTCAAAGATGGTAGTTTCCCCTTGGACTATAGGAGGATCTGGTGTACCAATTTCTATAGGGAGCGACTCGATACAGGGGAGACAATTGTACCAGCGAAGTCCCATACGAATTCTAAATATGTTGTCCTCTGGACAGGAGACAACATCCTCTTTTTTAAATTGAGTCTCAAACCCAAGCACTTCATGTGGTCGAGCACAACATCTCGATGCTGTGCTGCCATCTCCTGAGACTGACCTAACACCTGCCAGTTGTCTGAATAGTTGAGAACCCTTATGCCCTGGAGTCTGAGGGGTGCTGGGGCTATATCCATGCATTTTTTGAAGGTGCTTGGAGAGAATGCTAGGCCAAATAGAAGAACTCAATGTCGCTATGCTTCGCCCCTGAAAGCTAACCTCTGGAACTTCCTGTGATCCAGAAGGATGGAGATGTGAAAGCAAATGTCTTTCAGATCAATTGTGACAAACCAGTCCTCAGACTTTATTTGACTCATAATAAGAAGTAACATCATCATTTTGAACTTGAATCTCCTCAGAGAGCAGTTCAACTGACAAAGATCTATAATGGGACGCAGCTCATTGTGCCTGCTTATATGAGGAGCTGGGGGTATATGGTATATCATACCTGGATTTACTGTACGAGGGATGACCTTCTGAAATGCTGCCGCCTGTTTCCTTGCCTCCTGGAATATCTTGATGACCGTCTCAACAGCATCACCAAATAGACCAAGGGGTGATAGCGGGGTATCCAGGAGGAAGGTTATATCCTTCTATTGGATGCCGGAGAGGTTCAGCCAGAGGTACCTCTCCGTTGCCACTAGAGCTGTCATGGAGCCGCTAATGGCAAGGGCCATCTCCTTAGTGGCATGGAGAGATAGATAGGTGGCCTGACGCAGCTCTCTAATATTGTCGGGCTGCACCTCTTCACCCTCATCAAAGTCTTTTAGCAGGTCTGCCTGTTACACTTGCAAAATGGCCATAGTACGAAGGCAAGCGCCAGCCTGACCTGCTGCTATATATGCCTTGCGAACCAGTGAAGAACCAGCACAGCTTGGTGGGCAATGTCGGGGCTTTTAGGGATGATGCGGCATCAGGTGAAAGATATGACACCATAGTCTCCTCGACCTTGGGCATCATCCCATATCCAATTTCCTTGAGTCCCACCAGAGATGAATAATTATGGACGGTGGGACTTGAAAGCCATGATGAATATTGGTTATTCCAGCATCTCCACACCTCAGTGCGCTAAGCATTATTTTGTTGCATGTCAGCTGTGATACATTGCGTGTAACAGAGGCCAGCTAGTAAGAGATCTTAAGAGGTGCACTGACGACCGCTAGAGAATGGGGTGTTTAGCATAGCTGTTGGTGAACTCGGTGAGGAGGGTTCGAGACATCAAACATCAACCAACAACGTCTTTGAAATATCGCTTTCCCCTCATTTAAGTGTGTGTTTAAGATTAATAATATTAGCATTGTTAAATTAAATTAAAAACAAAGATAATAAAAAAGATTTATATTATTTTGATTAATTAATCAAATAATTTGATTGAAATTTTACAAATATATTAAGTGTATTTTGAAAAACTAATTGATTGGTCAAATACTAAATTCTTTTAGTGAATTTAAAAAAAAACTTAAATATAAGTTTTAGTCAAAATTAACTGTTGGATTTCTAGCCAATTATTTTGGCATGTTCATGTCAATCCATCAAGTAAATAATATTCAGAGATGATTTTATTAAGTTAATAAAGTTAATTATTACCATGATATTTACTAAGCCACTAAATTATTTTTGAGTGTGCAGAACTGACTCCGGTACCATAAAGTACAGGCATTATTTCCCCAGTGCTGGATGTCTTTATTTTGAGAGTGCAGTAAAGGATGTTGTAAATATGTTGTGAAACAGAAGTGACATATTACCATCTTGTGGGAGCAATGCATCACTTTCAAATTAACATTCAATTACAACAGGTAGAACAAGCTGTATTGACCTGTATTCTAGCAATTTGTTCAGCAAAAACCTAAGGGGACAGCATCTCCCTGAAGTAATAACATATTCATTTTAAGATTATATTGATTTACTTTCTGCAGCCTTCTCTTTGGTATTACAGTCATAAAGCACAGCAGATCGGGGCTAGTTGTCTAAAGGCAAGCTCATGCTACAGGAATGTAAGACTACCTGAATTACTATGGTGCTCCCACCACAGTACAAGGTTTCTTGTCATCTGCCATCTCCTTGTCATAGCAGCGTACACACTACACACCACAATGCTGATGAAGTGCACAAACTAAAAGATCACATAATTTGACAAGTGAAATTGATTACAAGATGTTTCTGTTTGTACTATCTGCTATATTTGTTCCAACTTGCTTTTACGTCGCTCAAACTTCAAGATCACTTGATGATAATTTCCAACAGCTTTGAAAATAATGTAACTGCTCAAGACCAGCTCGGATTAGATTGCTGACCTCCTGCTTAAAGATCATCACCAAATGCAATGAGAACCTATATGTCTGCAATCCAGGGGTTTTGCCACAGACCTGTCAAATCTGTCTCCAATATTGAAATCTGGCCAAACGTCATGTAGTGTGAGCTTTCTTTAATAGGGAATTGTTACATTGGCTCAATAACTATACATAAATAGGTGTTTTCTCTGGTAGTGGTGGGTATGTGTCATGCTCAGATTTGGATGCAATGAACAGGGGTGTGTTTCCCATACAACGATGTAACTCACTACTTAACTACCATAGCACGATTCTTCATTGAAGAAATCAACTAGCTAGTCGCAACTGTTTCCCGAAACTGTATTGCCACAAATTTGTCGTTCAACCACTTTGGTTAGTCATGTCACGCAGATGGTGGATAATAAATTCTTTTAATGAAACAGTTTGAGATCTAATTAATGATAGAATGTTTGCTATAAATCACGGACATGGCATCTTAGTTGAGCTATATTCCCGATGGGCAACGCTATTGTTAGTTTGCGCCACGGTTCAGAGAATCGGATCTGTTGGATTCACCACACCTCAATTCATCCACTAAGCTTCTCCCAAAATACATGAAAGTATGTGAGCTGGAGAACTGGGAGAAGCATATGGAGTAAACTTTAAGGTTACTTAAAAAATGTGTACCTGATGTGACTAAAATGTGTTGTCTAATTGTAATGGAAAGGACTGTTATTGCTGCTTCCTTAGACTTCAGTGTGTATTTTACAAAAATGTATTGTTTTGTTAGTACTTTTGTGAATTTAAATGTCTGGAACGTAAAATAAACATTACGTGGTTGAAAACACTACATAATTATAATACATGAAAAGTAGGGTGCGTCAATTCATGATGGGGATTTTTGATAGCTTTACCTGATCTACTGGGGGGCTTGGTTTAGGGTGGGCCCTCATGATTTTAGCAAGTCTGTTGGAAACTGGTTTGAAAATGTGCACTCCCATTTTGGTTCTGCATGTACATTTTTCAGTTGTCTAATCAATTCCTTCTAATTCGAGAGAAAACACAGGTGCATTCTATCCAGAAGTCTTGTTTGTTGAACCACCTGACTTCCCCAAAAATGTTGTATCTTTCTTTTTTTGTGCTTGTTATTTGCATTTGATTTATTTTGTACTCATTCTAATAAGATATATTTATTTTAAAAAGTTATTAAAGTGTTTGAGTAAAGCATCCATTTTTATAAATTCTAAAAAATTGCAGACATCTTGCTTTAGTTATATTTATTAGGAATTTTATGATTCAAGTTCCACCAACATTTCTTGAATCGAACATTTCTTGACATGAACGTGAGCAAGAATATCATACATTTGTCACGTGCTGGCTTCAACGTAAAACAGTTTAATAATAATAATCGCAGGAATACAGATAGGAAAAGGGTAAATCCACACATTAAACGTTAACACCGGACAAGGACGGAACTGACACAAAGGGAATATATACACAGAAACACAGGAGGATAACGAGCGGGGCACAGGTGAAAGACATCATGACTGAACAAGACACAGCTGACTTAAATGAATTAATGACAGACGGAAATCAAAACAGAGAACACGTGACAGATGACAGAACCAAAACAAAGACCACATGTTACAAATGACAGGACTAGAAGTCAAAACAAGGAACATGAGACTTAAGACAGGACTGAGGAACAGAAACAGACAGGCATAACTGTGACAACATTGCACATAGCCCATATGCCCATTGCATCTTTTTCTCAATGCTTGCAGAGCACCTTTACTTCTTTCCATTAATAGGGATGAAGGCAGATGAGGATGAGCTATCAAAGTGAGGACATAAGTCCCTCATGAAAAGTCCCTCTACACTTCCCCTAAACCTACCCATCGCAGAAACCATTCTGCATTTTTACATTTTTAATAAAACATTGTTTAATAAGTTTTTAAAGCTATTTGAAATATGAGGACGCATGAAATGTCCCCATATTTCACATTAAAGTTGTAATGCCAGTGTCATACCCATGTAATTATACACATTTGTGTCCTCATAAATCACAAAAATGCACACACACAAACAAACACACACACTTGGGTCATAATGTGTCAATTTAAGCACTAAACATTTTTGTTTTTTGGGGATGTTTAAATCCACCGTTATTTCAAGAGTCTCTAGCTAATTAAAAGCCTTTAGTTGCTCTAGCCAATTATCACTTGCCTTCTCTTAATTGAGAGTCTATTAAAGGCACTCTAGGCTGTGTAACCTAGAGTGTAAGAATGTCCCAAAACATTAGAATAAATCATGTCTGTGCCTCTTAAGAATCACTACACCAATCTTTCATTATAACTTCTTTAGCTTTGCATTAAGTGCTAAAGACAGCATGTTCCAATTAATTGATTTCAAACGTATTCTGAGTAACTAAATGATGGTTCTGTTGATTCAAAGTTGCAGAAAGTGTAATTTAACACTCTGTGTTAAAAATGTATTAAATATTCAATATCAATCTATAAAAAAATTAAATATTTTTAATATGTAAATCTTATTTTATTAAAAAAGATACAGAATAGGTTTGATTTACATTGTTTTTTCTTTGTTTTTTCCAAAATGACTGAAGTAGAAATGGAAAATTTGAAGCACAATATTGGCCTTTGATATTTCAAGGAAATGTTTTTCCACCTCTGGCACAATCATCTCCTTGGTGACTTAAACTGATGCTGGTTAAACTCCATCCACTCACAGGATAGAATGAGTTTCTTTTAAGTCACTGTATCAACAACTCTCATTATTCCTGGGGTGGGGGGTAGGGGAACAGATTTCGACAGCTGTATTTTTCCCGTCGAATTCCGTTCCCCCTCATGTTTTGAGACAATCACCTAGGTTTCACTCTTACTCATAGCCTAGTGGACTATGCACATACATTTGGTGCTGTTGAGCATTGAAACCTGAGTTCAAATCCCATCAGCTTTTTTCCCAACTTTGCTTCCTGGCAGTATATTTCATACCGTAATAAATGGCAAAAAGGCAAAATATGAACATTTAAGCCTTATTTGGCTTAAGAAAAATGGGATCTGAAAACAGCATTTCTGCCCAAAGACTCAGGTAACCTTCAATGGCTTACCATTAGGACTTGTCAAGGTTATATTGTCACAAAAACGCACTCTTGGATGTTATCAGGGATCAATCTGAAACCTTACTGCAGAGCGAGGGAAACCTCAGGGTCAGATTGTTTTGTCTTGCGTATAATTACAGCATCACTCTGGGCAGAACTAAAGCTCTTTACCAGATGTTCATCTTATACTGTTTCATGAAGATATATTGCACCAAAGGTCAAGGCCAAAGTCTGTGGAACTGTACTGATACACATCCAATTTCTTATTTAACTGTTTATGTTCACTTAAGACATAATTGACTGTGTTTATGGGAATACTTTCCGAGACAAGTATTTTGACATAATTTTGTGTGTATGTGTCTGTTCAAGCACAAGGATTGAGTTAGTTTTGCCTCTTCTCATGCTGCAATGTTTCAAAATCAATTAAATGTGTAAATTGGCCTGACAAAACACTTGCAAATGATAAACTTTCACTCTATGATGGTTAAACTTTGTAATTATTCCACAAATCACATGTGTGCTGAACCGCGGGGCCTTGTCCGTACAGATCAAGGATCAACTAGGATCCATTTAACCCATAAGAAATACCGTAAATTCCACATTTCCACAGATATCACACATAATAGATGTAAACTTGCAATTACGAGAGAGAAAAAAAGTCTGAATTATGAGATAAAAAGTCACAATTACCGTTTTTATGTTTTATTCCATGGTGGAAACAACCTTTCATTGTTTTAAGGTAAATTCAAACAGTAAAAATGTTATTAAGCACAAAATGTATGTAACAGCACAAATGGAAGGTTAACATAAAAATATATAATTGGCCAACAAATACTGTAAGTAATGATTTGTGTAAATTAATAACATTTAACACATTTACAAAAACACTGCTAGAGAAAACCCATTGGTGTAATTGGATTTTTCGTTCAAAACCTAAGAGAAAAAAAAGAGAAAAAACTATTATCACACATTCGTAATCCTCCATGCATAGTAGAGAGCAGTTCTGGGTACTGCATTTATTATAGCAGATACCTGTGTGTGACCAGAAATAATAGCACTAATAACCAAACCTTGCAATTATACGTCCACTATAGATCATACCAGAGCAATTCTGACCGAATGTCATGGTAATTTTCCAAGCTACATGTGTCAGGCAATCCATCCCTCCCCAGAATTCAAATGAGCTTTCTATCAATGATTAACCTACCACACAGAATTAATGTGAATAAAAAGCTCCATTAATTTGTTAACATTTACCTCTGGCATGATCAAGTCTACGTAAGGCCAGGTAATTAACAAAATGAATCTGTTATACCGACATTCCCTCATCAAAACAGACTCTTAAGCAGGCACTACATTTTGAGGCTTTCTTGTTAATTGCTAGCCATGGGGAGCAAGAATGGAAAGATTTATTGATTCAGCGACAGGTGCATGGAAAAGAGCAATGGTTTTAAACAAAGAGGTTCTTTGAGAGTGCTCTATGAACAATCTCTCCACAGTGATGACAGGTATCATCTGTTTGGACATTGCTGATTTAAACAGCTAAAACGATTCATTCTGCTGTCACTCATGTCACATTTAGTTAATGAAAAAAACAGTCACAACCTTCATTCCCAAGCAAAATTAGGGCCCGTTAACTGAATGTTAATGAGATGCCATATAAGAACTGTAACACTGGCCATGTATCTAATTAATCACAGCATGTCTGCCAGCTGTATATCGGCCTGCTGTGAGACAGATGGCACTGGTGCACAATCATATGCATTGCAAACACTGTATAAGTACATGTAATGCATAGAAGTTTACCCAGAGCTTTATATGGTAACACAATTGACTCTTCGGAATCAGTTTGATTGACAAGCGATCTAACCAGTCATAACCCCGAATCCGCCATCTTATCCGACAAAGTCGTCAGGGAGTAGCCTATAGTAGATTAATGCTGTTTAACTTGAAATATAGTGTGTACTCACGTCTTGAAACAACATTCCTTCTGATGTTCATTCATGTTTATTTGATGCTATAAATGAACTAGTATGAAGAGATGATCAGTTCACGAGCCGCTTGAAGGATCTGTCTCGATACAATAAAGAGCCACTGTACAGCATATGATGTTTTATTAACAAAATTCGGGAGGAACACGTTCAAATGATCAAACTAATCATCACATCACTCCAACCAGCTGTCATTAATCAGCAATCAACATGCCTGACAAATCAGCATGAGCAGAAACCTATATAGATCGAATGCAGTCGACTCACCTATGCTTTCGGACAGTTTCAGCATCTCCTCACACTTGCCTGGTTACTTCCTAAACCAAAATACAGGGGGAGTACTCTGGGCTCGGGCCAAATACCAAGCTCGGAGCCCTCTCCTCGGACAGCACGCCAAATATGCACACTAATTTCCCCTATCTGATTATTTGTAAGTGTGAACTCGTGAATTAGTGTTTAAACTGCTTTGAAAAATTACAATATTTTAAATATGAAACTGTTTCATATGTTGTCAGTGTCCTCTTTGCTCCGCGATGTATTTTTCACTGCATGAGAAAATGATGTGTGGCGTGAGAGAGCATGGGTTGACGGACATAGCAGGGGTCGGTTTTTGCGTAAATTGTGTGTCAATGAGAACACAGGAGCATTGCATGTTTTGTTGTTGACTGAATGCTGGTTTTCTGTAAATTAATCATGTAAACATAAACAAAATCAAAAAATCCATTACATAAAAACAAAGGAATCAAACTTTTGACAGTCGTCATTGTTTCATGCTTTTTCTATTTAGTACTGGGGTGGCGCTGTTGAGCATATAAATGGGAATCTATGGAGTTTTTTTTGTGCCAATAAAAACTAACGTAACCTTTTAAGAAACTAACGAAAAAATGAATTGAAACTGAATAAAATGTCTTTGAAACTAGAAAAAACTTAAATTGCAATAACCAGGAAAGGTTGGAAACCCTGGCCAGCACGCTAATCATTGTTAGAAATACGCATTTACACCATCAAACAAAATATAAATAATTACAATCGTGGCTTGCTGTCAGACGGTATAATCCTCAAAGGTCATTTCAGTAAAAAATCCATTCAAAGAATGCTCTTTTAAAATTGGAAATCCTTTTTTAATAATCATCAACAGTTTTAATTATAAAAAACAGTTGAATAAATGTAAATTGAAATATAGGTCAATTTAAATAAATTTCCATTCTTTATTGTCAGCATAGACACAAGTATCAAAGTCAAAGTGTTGAATGCAATCATGTTGTGATGGGAAAGACCAGAATCCACTAAACACTAACTGCATATTCATGTAGTGCACAGTATTGTCATTATATACGATACCTTAAAAATGCAGAAGTACAGTTATATAAAAAACAAAAAAACAAAACAAATTAAAATAGTTTATATAGTAAAATAAGATCAAAAAACACTAAGACAAAGTTTATATTTAGTGAAAAAAAAAACACCTTTCCCTTCAAATCAGCACAATTCTACCTTCAAAAACAATTCATCATTTAGTTGTAGTGCATTGCACAAAGTCAGGATTTTGTACGGCATATAATTGCAGTTCAATTGATTAAACAACAAAAAAACCACCAAACAACTAATGAATAACATCAAACAAACAGATTGAAAACACAAGGAAAAACTGTGAAAAAGGCTGTGTAAAGGAATAAAACTGGTGAGGAACAGGGAACAAAAGCTAACACAAAAGTCATACACCACTGCAAGACTGAAGACAGCAACAAGACCACAAGACAGCATACTGACAACAAAAAACAAGACAAAAGGCCAAACACTCAGCAAGAAGGCAATTTGCAAGCCAAGGTTTCAAGAAGGTCCAAGAAACAGATGATGCTGTTTTTGCTCTTTTGAACGTTGAGCAAGCAACAAAACAACATTGAGCAGGCCAAATGTGAGAAGTGGGTTAAGAAAGGCAACACGCGGAAGATAGAATGCAGATACCACATGCTTATTGTCCTTTCTTAATCGGACAGATCATCCCAGTGCCATAGCTCACAATTGGCAGGAAAAAAAGCTGGGGGACCCCTGTCCCACTGTGTGTACTGTCAGAGTCTGGTCATGTCTCCGGCCACTTTCATGGGCCAAGCGAAAAAAAAAAAGGGCTACCTCTGAAGCCAAGCCAAGCGACTCAACTATGCACAAGGCACTGAACTGGGGTGAGCAAAATGCAAAAGGCTGATGAGTCAAAAATGAAAAAATGTGAAAAAAAAAAAAATATTTGAACAGAAGGCAGTTTGTTCGCCGAAGGGCTGGACGAAGGGTGAGAGGGTGGAGAGCGGTACACGAATGGAGGTTTCAATGGTGGTTTGGGGCTGGTTGTTTGTTTGGCAAGTTTTGGGCTTGCAATTCTGCATTTGGATTTGGGAAAGATGTCAGAATTAATGGTATATCCAATGCTGAGAGAGCAGTAGCATATATATCCATCCACATACCATCATCAGGAGGCTTCTGATGCCCCCCCCAAATCTATGCTGCACAACGACCACAAACATACACAAAAGTCGATTAAGAAACTATCAGTTCAGTGAAGAAAGAAGAAGAGTTATGTCCTGGAAATGATGGGATGGCCCCCCAGAGCCCTGATCTCACATCATATCGAGTCTGTCTGGGGACATACAGAGAGAGAGAGAAGAAACTGAGGCTGCCTAAATCCACAGAGGAACTGTGGGTAGTTTTCTCAGATGTTTGGGGGCCAACCCTACTGCCCGAGTTCCTTCAAAACATGTGTGTAAGTGCTACTAGAAGAAATTTGATGCTGTTTTTTGAGCAAAAGGGTGGTCACACCAAATATTGATTTGATGTAGATTTTTTTTTCTTTCACTCATTTTTTTTTTTTTTTGTTAATAAATAAATATAATTAACACATGTTATTTTTTGAAAGCATTCTTACTTTACAGCATTTTTTTCACACCTGCCTAAAACTTTTGCACAGTACTGTACATATATAGAATACATGTGAAATATCAATTTATATTTTAAATGAAACAATGATCCTTTGAACAGTTCCTGTTACAGTACAAAGTGACAAAACAGTGACTGGATGGGTACATTTCTTATGCAGGGAGAGTCCACCCAAATCATTTAAATTCTCTCATCGTTTCACCTTCATGCTTTCCCAGATGTATATGACTTTCTTTCTTCACATAAACACAAAGAACGACTTTTCAGAAAATAATCCATATCTGTGAGTCCATATGATACAAATGGATTGTAACCCGGCAGTTGGTCTGGAGCAATTGTTAATAGTTAAAACAGTTTAAATTATTAGTAATGGTCGCTGTGCATTTATTTTTTAAAGTGTCTTTAGTACTTAATTTGTGTTTATCTATAGAAAGAAAGTAATATGCATCTGGAATGGCATGAGGATGAGTACATTATATGAGAATTTTTATTTTAGGGTGAACTATCCCCCTTAACATGCATATGCTGTTGGTATGCTAATACAAGATCAGCATACACTAATAAGAATAAAGTGCAACATCTTGTGTATTTACCCACTGGGTTTGTTTTAATCTAGAACTCCAAAGAAATTTAAATATTTGCACAATATCAGGTGTCTGAAGATCAAGATTCCAGTCATCCATAGGTAACAAAATACGATTCTTGTGTTTGGGACAGTGGATCTCTGGTGCTACCACTCCATCCTCTGGGTCAGCATCTGAATTTTGTTTATGGAAAAGTTGCTCCACTCCCTGGAAAATAAGATATAATCTAACAATACAAACTCCCACACAACACACTGCAGACTTAACATATAATATTTATTTAAAACAAATTTGTAAATGTATAATATATATATATATATATATATATATATATATATATATATATATATATATATACACACACAAATTTGTTTTAAATAAACATATGTAAGTTTCATTCACAATTACTTGCAAGTAATAGGCTTTGTATTTGAACAAATATTTATTATTATTAAACACAACTTTTACCCTTAAACATGATCTAATCGAAGACTGTAATATGCATTAGCAGGTCCTGTAATGATTGGACTAAATCAAGATAACCCTGCTGCTCTAAATGTGCTCTGAAATACCTCTCCTAATGAAAAAGAAAAAGCAAGTACTTATTGATTTATTTAAAACTTAAAAATTAATAACTTACCGCCAGTATCCAGTATCTTGATAACGACGATGATTGATGGTAATGATGATTACATCAATCGTCTGTGCTATTCATAAGAAGTCATCTCAACACAGTGAGTGTAGCAGTAGATAAAATAATATATGAATATACAAACTCCCAGCTTTATATCACTAAAAAGACGATCACATTCACACAATCCGCACATGTGAAGATGTCAACACAACACAACACACATGACATCTCCACTTCTAGGTCCGAAACTCAGTAGCCAATAAGAACACACCACTGCTAGCCCCGCCCCTGCGAGAGAATTGTGCCAGAATATCGAACGCAAACTCTGGGATCGTAAACGAAAACTTCAGAGGCGTAAATGAAAACTCTGGAAACGCATCTGTTAGTACAGATCAGCGAACGAAAATGGAGAAAACAATTAGCAAAACATGCAGTGTATTAAAACGAAATCAAACATTTTGGTTGCAATTTTATTTTTTTTATTTTTTTCAGTTTCAAAGACATTTTATTCAGTTTCAATTCATTTTTTCATTAGTTTCTTAAAAAGTTACATTCGTTTTCATCTTGCTGATAATATTTCTTAAGTCATTCGGCAACCCTGCAGCTTGAACCCCTGTAGGAGCACCACCCTTACAATGGCACAAATCTGATTCCATAGGAATCAGGTAGGAATCTCAGGCTGCGTCTGAAATCGCCTACTCGGTGAGTAGGTACTTAATTTCAACGAGTAGGTACGAAGAGTGTGAATGAAATCTGGTTGAGTATGAATGCGATCCGGAAATCATCTGCCATGTTGACGTTATCATGTGACCTATGACGTTAACACAAGAGCAACAACTTAAAAGATATGAGTGACGGGTTTAATTTAACTATCTGTAAATATCTTGATATTGATTAAACTTGCTCATTTTCTGGTCTTGTTGAAGAAATGGCTCCCCATTTATTTTGTGATTGTAGCAATACATTTGCGGTTAATTCCAGTTCTTATATTTTCAACCCTACTGACCCAGTTTTATCCTTAAAGATATTTTTTTATTATAATAAAAACCCAAAACCGAAATCTCTTGAATATGTTTATTTATTTTACATGCAAACATTTTCATCCAGAAGCAATCTTCTTTGTTTCCCTCTTTTTCTTGAATTTAAGAATTTGTTTCATTCATCAGGCTTATATATATATATATATATATATATATATATATATATATATATATATATATATATATTGTTTTTTATTTTTTCAGATATTTAACCTTGTCTTTTTTTGTTTATGATTGTTTATTGTTAAAGATACAACCATGGTATTTTCCCTGATCTTGTATGTAATTATATGCATGAACACACATTAGACAAGTGCAGTCAAGGTGAATACATCTCAATTTTCAGTCAAGCAATGATTTAAAGCATGAATTAATAAAATAATTATATTTTATTTACCGACAACAATAGGAAAAAAATGAGTAAAAGAATGAATAAAAGTAAGCACAATAAATAGATACATGTACAAGTCAACAACACATGAAACAAAGCTTTATTCAGACTTATTGTACTAATAATCACACATTTACAGGCGTTGAACTCTCCTACTGTCCATCCTTCTGCCATCTCAACACAGCTGTGCCAATTCTGCAGCTTTATTTTAAGCAGCTGATCACCATGAACACCTTCACCTTTGCCGTCCATCATGTCCCTCATTGCTGCTCTTCTCAGTGGGGACATAACTGATCCAGAGGATGAGGAAGACCATGATGATGGACCCCTGAACCCCACAACCTTGAAGCAAGAGTCGGAGAAGATGTGCGAGACAATCTGTCTGTCATGGCTACCCGTAAAACATTTAAAGATTAAAACATTTTACAATCTATGTCACCATTCCATTTCTTGCCATTTTTCATGCTCATTTTTGATGTAATTTTATTGCTTTTGTGGTGTAGTGGGCTGAACTACTGAAATGACAAGCAGAAGGTTGCTGGTTCGATCTCTGCAGCGTCGCCACCAGCGTGCACTTGAGCAAGTCACTCGTGATAACTGACTTCTTATACAATACAAATGTTCCTTAATTTATCAACAGTACAAACGGTCAAATAAAACAGATAACTAATGTTGAGTTACTTGTACATTTGTTTATTTATATTACTTACATTCATGTGCTCATCATCTGCAAAACTTATTGAATATTTCCCTGTCAGATGTTAAATAAACATTTAGTAAGCGTGTTTATGATGTAGATGGTTCAGAAGTCATGTAAATCCACTTTGGTGACGTCCGTGGAGCTGTACTTAATAAAACATGTTTTTACAGCAAAATCACAACTACTGCCTAGCGTCTTTACACCTTCAACACTTCAACAGTTTACAGTAGTTCAACAAATGCGATTTTAACACAAGGAATGTTTTCAATATTCACCTTACTTTCTCCTCCGTGTTTGATTGACGTATCCTCTCCAGTAGCCTCCTGGGATAGAAAAGTACTTATCGGTAAGCGCTCAGGAATCTGGGCGGAAGCAGTAGGCCATCCGGGAACTTCTCGACTACTCTTTTATGACTACTAAGATTTCAGATGCAGCCTCCCTCCCTCTCTCTCTCTCTCTCTCTCTCTCTCTCTCTCTCTCTCTCTCTGCTGTTGTTGCCCTGCTTTTATATGTTTATAATGTTATTATGTAATTATATGTTTTTCTTCATCGAATTTCGAGCGTCTGACAGAGACATTTCTAATTCGGTGGTGAGATCACTTTGTGGTTTATTAAATGCTAATTCAGGGCATTATATGTAGTCGTTTGAGGAGGTTTTGGTGTAGGGAGTTTTTGTGTGTTTGTGGGTGTTTATTTTGGCACTCGAGTTGCTGTTTTTGTAAATATTAAGTGATGTAAGAATTATTTTTTCAGGCCTAGTAGTTTGAGTGACACAGTATGCAAATTGTGTGTTTTTTTATTTATTTTTTTAATTTGTTTAATTAATATTGTGTAACAACCCCTGCTGTCTGCCTTTGGAGACGCAGTTCGTCTACAAATGACTGCGATGAATCATTGAGGTGCAATGGACACCTGTTCTGAATTAGACTTTACTTTTCAACGAGCCCTTCAACGGATCCAAAGAGGGCTCTCTTTTGGATTTTGGACTTAACGTTTGCTTTGGGTTTTGGATTGTTTTCACATTTACACTTATAATACACATTCAGTCATGCAGCCTTCACTACACAACGGTCATTCAAGAGCCACTGTTATTATGTTTATTTGTTTCTTCTTTATTATTTATATTACTTTTCTGCAATTATTAAATGTCTCTTTGAGTCTTAAACTTTGGTTTGTGTGCGTCCCTTGTTTTGTTGCTTCCCTTGAGCCACGGGTCATAACAATTGTTTGGGTTAAGAATTTTTAAAATTTGTTGAAATTTTGTTAAAATTATATATTTGTATAGGGGATTGAAATAAGAGACTTCGAACTTTGGCTCCATATGATTTTTTCTCATGCCTATTTTCCTCCCAGGTGAAAATTCTACATACTTCAAACACACAGATGGGCAGCAGAGCACCCAGCCAGTTGTCCGAAGTTTACCTGCTCATACCTGACAACACACGGACCAAACTGGCTCCCAGAGATTGCAAAGATAATATATGATATTCACCTAAACACCGATGCAGGTAAAATATCAGTGCTGGTACTACTCGACCTCAGTGCTGCATTTGACACTGTTGATCACAACATACTACTTGACAGGCTGGAGTTGAGCTTTCTAGGGTGGTGCTTAAATGGTTCAGGTCATATTTAGAAGGGAGAGGTTATTATGTATCGGCATCCATAAGTCTGAGTGGACATCCGTGACATGCAGAGTCCCTCAAGGCTCAATACTTGTAGCACACCTGTTCACCCTATATATGCTGCCACTGAGCCAAATAATGAGAAGAGATCCTAATTGCCTTTTAAAGCTATACAGATGACATCCAGATTTACCTAATCCTGTCATCTTACGACTACAGCCCCAATGACTCCCTGTGCCGATGCATTGGTGACATTAAACATTGGATGTGCCAAAACTTCCTACAGTTAAACAAAGACAAAACTGAAGTCAAGTTTTCAAAGATAAAGTTTCACTTTGAGACTGTGTTGCTTTAGTGGCCATCCAACTAAAAATCAAGTCAGGTATTTTGGTGACTTTGGAGACAGACCTGAGTTTAAGAAGTAAAAGCAATAACTAAATCGGTATATTAACATCGCAAAAAGATTTTAAAAAATTAGATGCTTTGTCTCCAGGCTTAGAGAAACTTGTTCATGCTTTCATCACCAGCAGGGTGGATTATTGTAATGGACTCCTCACAGGCCTTCCCAAAACGACAACTGAATCTCGTTCAGAATGCTGCTGCCCGGATTCTGAGCAGAACCAGAAAATATGAACATACAGGTGCATCTCAATAAATTAGAATGTTGTGGAAAAGTTCATTTATTTCAGTAATTTAACTCTAATTGTGAAACTTGTGTATTAAATAAATTCAATGCACACTGACTGAAGTAGTTTAATTCTTTGGTTCTTTTAATTGTGATGATTTCGGCTCACATTTAACAAAAATCCACCAATTCACTGTCTTATAAAACTTACTTATAAACTTATTAAACTAAAAATGTTCCAAATGTTACAGGGTCCACCTCAAAAAAAAAAAAACATTCAGAACTCAGGTTCATTTAAGAAATCCCCAAAATTTATTGATGGCTTACATAACAATTAAGCGGGACACACACACACAAGTCAGACAGGCAAGAGTTGAGCATCAAATCAAACCATACCAAAAGAAAGCAAAATAAATCACAAAAAAAACATTCAATAAATTAATACCAACAATAAACCTTGTGAAATCACGCAATTCATAAACAAATTAGGTGCAAAAATAGCTCAACTCTGCTTACATACTACGCTGATGGTCCGCTTACAAAGTACACAAACAATGGGGGAAACAAACAAACGAAAAAAAGAAAAAAAAACCTAGTCCGCCCAACATGTCATTGCTTATTTAATTACCAATTAAAGTACCTGGGCGGACTAGACAACATAACCAAACCTAAACACTCAAACCAAAAAACAGAAAAACTCAACTATAACAAGAGTAACAAATGGGCTCCGTACAGCTGAAACACATTAAAATACCTTTATTATTTATCATCAAGACAAACACCACATTAAAACATTTTTATACAACTTCGTACCTATCAGAGATCCAAAAGACGGCACATGCACCTCGCAAATGACGGAAAACACTCCATGGGACTGAAACGCATACATTAAACATCTTTATTATTTCATCTAAAACAAACACATTAAAACATTTTTAGAGTTTCAAATAAACTCGTACCTATCTCCGTGATCCCTATCCTCCGTGACTCAGCACACAATGACCCCAAAGGATAAAATTCCACCTCGTCTCCTTCTACAACTTCTCCCTGTGCGTCAGGTATCTCATCAACTCCACCTGTGACAATAGGTACACTTCTAAGCTTGGTTCTATGTACATGCCGTACTGGGCCATCCTGATCCACTGGAACAATGGCGTAAGGAGCCCCCCTTTCCTTAGGCTGCAGCACTTCTCTAAACAAAGTAGGGTCCCACATATCCTGAATCTTATTACAACCTTTCACCGCACGATTATGGGTAAAAACAAGAACACCTTCCTCAATACCCGTATCCGTAATTTTAGACTCAAGATTCTGATTGTGGTGTTGCCTCCTCGACTCCAACCGCCGCCTCACATGATCATAGGCCCCCTCCAATAACTCCTGGTGCTCTTTCACCCATTCTTCTATAGAACTCTCGCCTTCCTCCCCTGCCTCAACACCCCAACACAAAATCAATAGGTAAACAAGGCTCTTATCCAAACATCAAATAATAATGAGTCCTGCCAGTTGACTGATGAACCGTCGTATTATACGCATAAACTAACTGTGAAAGGTATCGTGGCCAACGCTTCTTCTGGTCAGGGGATAGAGTACGCAACAAGTCATGTAGTGTACGGTTAAACCGTTCACACTGACCATTGCCCTATGGATGGTATGGTGTAGTGCGACTCCTCTGTATATTATAAAGCTTACAGAGTTGCTGTATCAGGCTACTCTCAAAATTTCTCCCCTGATTTTAATGTATCCTATTAGGGGGACCAAACAAATTAAACCAGTGTTTCACCAACACCTCTGCTACTGTACTAGCTCGCTGGTCTTTTGTGGGGATAGCTTGAGTATATTTAGAGAAAACATCTGTTAATACCAATACATTTTCTTTACCATCTGAGGCTGGCTCCAACACTGTAAAATCTATGACCACTACCTCATGTGGACTACTGGCCTGAATGCTACCCATAAAGGGCCTAACCTTAGATTGTATGGCCTTGGCCAGAACGCACCTTCCACACTCATGACACCACTTTTCTACATCTTTTGCCATACATGGCCAATAACAGCGCGATCGTATCAGATGTAAAGTACGTTCTACCCCTTGATGTCCGTGGTTGTCATGAAGACTGGGCAGAACATTCCGCTGCAAACACTGAGGCAGAACTAACTGAAAGATCTCCTTACCTCCGTCTGGAGCATAAATACAGCGATATAACACAGCATCTTTCTCCTTAAGCCGCTCCCACTGTCGAACAAGCTCCTTAGTGCCTACCCCAAACTTAGCTCCATCCTTCGGGCCTGGAAATTTACCTTCCCTCCAATGAACCAAAAAAGGCCCAATAACTGGATCCTGTTTCTGCAGTAATGCAAGATCTACTCCTGTACAGCCTGGAAGAGTAACAATCTCAGACTGAATGCACAAAGGTAAGCTCCCCACAGTACTTCCTCCCCTGGAAGCTTCACCTAGCTGAGGCTCAACATACTGACGGGACAGCGCCTCTGCATTCCCATTACGAGACCCTGGACGGTACTTCAAGGTCAGATTGAAGGCAGCCAACTGGGCCGCCCACCTCTGCTCCACTGCACCAAGTTTGGCTGTATCCAGATATCGCAATGGGTTATTATCAGTATACACAGTACAAGATGTACCCAACAAATATTCCCTGAATTTTTCAGAGACTGCCCACTTAAGGGCAGGAAACTCCAGCTTCACAGAACTATAGTTCTGCATGTTTTTCTCAGATGGCCTAAGCCCCCTTCTAGCAAAAGCAACTGGTCTTAACTTGCCCTCATACTCTTGTGACAGCACAGCTCCAAGGTCTGCATGGCTGGCATCTATTTCTAAAACAAACGGCTTCTGGAAATCAGCATAAGCCAAAAGTGGAGCCGAAATCAAAGCTTGCTTCAACCGAAGGAAAGAATCCCCACACTCCACATTTCAATATGAGGCAAGAGGCTTCCTTAGAGTCTTACCCCTTTTTCCTGCTACATTTAACTGAGCCACCACCCGATGCAGTGGTGCTGCCATTTGTGCAAAACCTGCAATGGACCTACGATAATAACTAGCAAACCCATCTTAATTCCACCAAATTACTTGGAGTTCTCCAATCTCATACTGCTGCCACCTTATCTGGGTCTGTAGCAACCCCTTCCATCAAAACGACATGACCAAGGTACCTAACCTGAGTCCGGAAAAAGTGGCACTTAGAAAGTTTAATCTTCAGCCTCTGTTTTTGAAGACGGGAAAACACCTCCTCCAACCTTTCTAAATGCTGTTGCACAGAAGAAGAAAATACAATTAGATCATCCAAATACAACAGAACTGATTGATACCGGCAGTCTCCAAACATACCCTCCATGAGGCGCTGAAAAGTACTAGGAGCATTGCACAACCCAAATGGCATCCTATTAAATTCAAATAACCCAAATGGGGTGCAAAAAGCTGTCTTAGCCCTATCCTTTTCAGAGACCTCAACCTGACTATAACCTCTGGCTAAGTCAAGCGTCGAAAACCATTTTGCCCCAGCAAGACCATCCAGGGATTCTTCAATCCGGGACAATGGAAAAGCGTCTTTTCGGGTTTTTGAGTTTAACTGCCGATAATTCACAAACATTCTAAGTCCCCCATCCGTTTTCTGTACTAGTACAATTTGGGACGAATGGGGGCTACTACTTTCTCTAATTATTTGGCTATCCAGCAGTTGTTTAATATGGGCTCTTACTACCTCATATTGTGAAGGGGGAATACGACGATAGGGCTGGCGAACTGGAGTTTCATCCAAAAGTGAGATTTCATGAATTTGTACACCCAACATCCAAATCAGTCTTAGCGAACAAAGAACGGTATTTCATTAATAAAGCTTAGGCCTTCAACTGTTCACCTTCATCTAAACCCTCAAAAGATGGAAAAATTATCCCCTCTTCCCCCACATGCTCAGCTTGCTGACTAGTAACATAAGCCATGTGTTCATTGTCACTAAACTCTGCTGAAAGCTCAACCTGTGGATCCTGTTCAGCAACTACCTTAGCCGCACAGACAGTTGTTATAACACTACGTGGGGTCAATAAACATCAGAATAACTAACATTTGTTACAGGTACAGTTGTGTTCAAAATTATTCAACCCCCACTGAAATTGATTGTTTTCGCCGGTTTGACATTGATTTTGATCATTCAGTCATCCTGCTTACAATTAAATCAAAGAGGCACGTGTAGGTCAGACAAATATAACATAACATTTATAATGAAATAACCACAAATGTCTTTTCTCTGCTCACATCATTATCAGTTTTATTCAACCCCCAAGTGATATTCAATCTTAATACTTAGTACAACATCCTTTTACAGTTATAACAGCTTTTAAACGTGAAGCATAGCTTGACACAAGTGTCTTGCAGCGAGCTACGGGTATCTTCGCCCATTCATCATGGGCAAAAGCCTCCAGTTCAGTCACATTCTTAGGCTTGCGCACTCCAACTGCTTTCTTTAAGTCCCACCAGAGGTTCTCAATCGGATTTAAGTCTGGTGACTGCGATGGCCATTTCAAAATGTTCCAGCCTTTAATCTGCAACCATGCTCTAGTGGACTTGGAGTTATGCTTGGGATCATTGTCCTGTTGAAAGGTCCAACATCTCCCAAGCCTCAGGTTTGTGACGGACTGCATCACATTGTCCTCCAATATCTCCTGGTACTGAGGAGAATTCATGGTACCTTGCACATGCTGAAGCTTCCCAGTACCTGCAGAAGCAAAACAGCCCCAAAGCATGATTGACCCCCCGCCATGCTTCACAGTAGGCAAGGTGTTCTTTTCTTCATAGGCCTTGTTCTTCCTCCTCCAAACATAGCGTTGATCCATGGGCCCAAACAGATCTAATTTTGTTTCATCAGTCCACAGAACACTATCCCAAAACTTCTGTGGTTTGTCCACATGACTTTTGGCATACTGCAGTCGACTCTTCTTATTCTTTGGAGACAGCAAGGGGGTGCGCCTGGGAGTTCTGGCATGGAGGCCTTCATTACGCAGGGTGCGCCGTATTGTCTGAGCAGAAACTTCAGTACCTACATCTGACAAATCTTTTCTCAGTTCCTCAGCAGTCACACGGGGACTTTTCTTCACTCTACGCTTCAGGTAGCGCACAGCAGTCGAAGTCAGCATCTTCTTTCTGCCACGACCAGGTAGCGTTTCAACAGTGCCCTTTGCCTTGAATTTGAATTTTTTAAATTCTCTAAAACCATTTACAGCATTGGGGGGTTGAATAATTTTGAACACAACTGTACATAAGCAAGTCCCCTCTCAGATGAGATAAAAGCCGGAGATACCAACAGCCCCTCTGGCAAGTTGCCCTCTTCAAAATCTAAGGGTTCAACTAAAAATTGAAATTGTTCTTGTGAGGGAATCTTAGGACAGGTAACTGGAACCAATGTCAAAGCACCTGCGGTTACACATACTGGAGCCCCACCCTGTACTCGTGCCTTATAGGCTTCCAGTGAATTCAATATAACTTCCTCAACCTGGCAATGTCTCAAGGCCTGTCTCCATCCTGGAGCTGAATCCTGCACAGAAGGAATATCAAACAAACTAGATCCATGCTGTTGAAACAGCTCCTGATAAAATCCTTTAATGACATTCATACCTACGACCCCAGGGGTTTTAATTTTTTTCAACTGCATTTGGGGATCACTGGGATCTTTCGCTACCAAAATACCCATAGATGGCATACAATTACTAAAAACTGTAATATCCAGCTCTAAATAGCCCAAATAGGGCAATTCTAGACCATTTCCTGCTCTAAGATCTAACCATGAGCAGTCCTGCAGTGAAACATTTTTAAGATGAGAAAAATATTTATTATAGCAACTTTCAGTTATAGTAGTGACTATTGAACCTGTATCTAATAGTGAAGGGACTACCACATCCCCAAACTTTACATCTATCACTGGACAATCGCTCACAAGTGTAGATGTCATACCTGCATTAGAGCCTGATGGTACCCCTACCAGTGTGTGGCTCTGCACACTGGCGGGTTCTAGTTTTCCGACTGAATTACAGGCTCCTTTTCCTGCTGTGTAGGTCTGGGACGTGGAGGAGCTAAACAATAACGTGCAATATGTCCCAACTGATCACAGCGAAAACATCTCAAATCACTTTCTGCCTTTTTTTACTTCTAAAAGTCAGAAGAGAAGCAGGAACATTTGCTCCAGTGTTCAAAGGGCTCAAAGCCTTCACCAAAGAGTCTAACTGACTCTGTTGTGCTTCAATAAGAGCTCTAAGTTCTGAACATTCTGACTGATTAATACTTTTGGGCTCATTAAGCACCTTAACTTGAGCCTCATTAAAAATACAAAGAGTCATGTTGTTTTTGTGTAAAAGACTGTCCTTCGCATTATGCCATCCATTGAACAGCTTCCCTACGTACATCCCGAATTGTCCAGTTAGGATGCGAACGTATTTGATCTCTTAATGTAACACCCAGGTTCTGATCTCCAACCCCATCACAAAACTGGTCACGGAGATCTTTTTGAGATTTAACATGAGCCAATTCATTTGACTTTACAATTTGGTCCATTAAAGTCATCAAAGCGAATAATGAATAATGCAGCAGAGAAATGCAGGGAAATATGAGAATGTGAACATCCATAGATTTCTCTTAGAACTTTAAATATACCATCTACACACTCCTTTTCTTCCCTTGGGAGGTATTTCACTTCTATTCGGGCAGCACCCTCCAGATGATTATATATCCACAAAGCTTTTTCCTTCTCTGTAGGTTTTGTTTGAATATGGATCTCTACCAATTCAATCCATTCTTCTATGGTAAGGGAATCGGACCTATCCAAATTCCCTGAAAACTTTGATACCTTCTCAGTTTGTTGGATAAACACCACTTGTCCCCCTCTCTCCACTTCAGTTGTAATGGCAGCTGAACCCACATTGTCCATGCCACTACTCGAAGGCCCAGATGAGGCAGCCGGTGAACGTTGCTCCAGATCCATAGTGCCTCCTACAGCTCCTTCCAAAGACATTGCACTGAAACTCGCCTGCTATAAAAGCACAACAGCCCAATGTTGCTCTTGTTAACCAAAAAAGGAAAAGAAAAAAATGAATCCCCCACTCACAATTATAATACTTTGCCAACAATAAACATGGGGGAAACAATTTGCGACTACGCCAAAATGTTACAGGGTCCACCTCAAAAAAAAACCATTCAGAACTCAGGTTCATTAAAGAAATCCCCAAAATTTATTGATGGCTTAAATAACAATTAAGCAGGACACACACACACAAGTCAGACAAGCAAGAGTTGAGCATCAAATCAAACCATACCAAAAGAAAGCAAAATAAATCACAAAAAAACCATTCAATAAATTAATACCAACAATAAACCTTGTGAAATCACGCAATTCATAAACAAATTAGGTGCAAAAAAAGCTCAACTCTGCTTACATACTACACTGATGGTCCGCTTACAAAGTACACAAACAATGGGGGAAACAAACAAAATACAAACAAATGAAAAAAACAAAAAAAAAAACCTAGTCCGCCCAACATGCCATTCCTTATTTAATTACCAATTAAAGTACCTGGGCGGACTAGACAACATAACCAAACCTAAACACTCAAACCAAAAAAAAGAAAAACTCAACTATAACAAGAGCAACAAATGGGCTCCGTACAGCTGAAACACATTAAAATACCTTTATTATTTATCATCAAGACAAACACCACATTAAAACATTTTTATACAACTTTGTACGTGTCAGAGATCCAAAAGACGGCACATGCACCTCGCAAATGACGGAATACACTCAATGGGACTGAAACACATACATTAAACATCTTTATTATTTTATCTAAAACAAACACATTAAAACATTTTTAGAGTTTCAAATAAACTCGTACCTATCTCCGTGATTCCAGAGCATCCACATGAACCTCTTGCGCCGCAAACAACAAGAGTACCACTCTATTTCTGCCAGCCAGAAACAAACGCACTTACTATTCTCGTTCCTACCACTGATCTTTATACGTAGCCATGCTGCACTTCAACATCATTTGAAATCTTCTGAAGCCATATGATAGATTTGTCTGTGGAACAGAGTGAAACTGTTAATTACTAAAAATATTACTTCTCTGTGAACATACTCCCATCTCTTTAAGACACATCTGAAATTCATCATCAAAGTCAGGGGAAAAACACAAGAGAGCCATTGATGTTTGACAACAGTGATGTCATAGTATCTCTGAGGGGAGAAAATGTAATGGTATTTGCCAACAAAAAAAAAAACCATTGACAACATAATGAAATAAGCACAGAACATAATTAGAATCAATATACATTGAACATTTGCCAACTGGCATTTCAAGTCATTCACAGAACAATACAGATTTGGTTCCATTTTTTTACAGGACATTGAAGGGTCAGTTTATTAGATTAATTATTGACAGCCTGCGGTTGTGATGGCTGTAATACAATAAATGAGTGGATCTGAAACATTATTTGGGTAGGTGACTGCGCAGCTGATTCAATATGTCTGTTTTGTGAACTGTTGCTTCCATTATCTAGGCTCATTCGGCACAGGTGCACAACTAAATGAAGGTGACAGAGGAGCTTGACCCCTGCGGGTAAGACTCTATTTCAGATAAAAATAACTAGGTTCATTTCATCACAATGTTTCATCACAGTTCTGTAAGTGAAATGAATAAATGCATGTGCTCTGTTACAGTTTTTTTTTTTTTCAACTGCTTACACAATTTCAAAACTTTGCCTCTTTTTTTTAAACCTTATACACAAATACAAGAATTGCACACACAAAATGCAAATCTCTTGCAAAATGATGCACTGCATTCAAAACGCATCTCAAAAGCAAATATTTGTCTTACACTGCCAACACTTTTGCCATAATATTTTATTCATATACACACATTTATTCAAAATCTAAACCTCTTCTTTCATGAGCTCATATGTACATTTCTGTACAAGATTCAAAGTAATTGGCAGAGAGATGTTGAAAAGTTCATGGGAAACACAAAAGCAAGATTGAAACCAAACTATTATTTTTCTTTTTTTTTTTTTCTGTAAGCATTTGTTGTTGCGAATACAGTATTACACAGTAAGAAAGAAAATAAATACATCAACTGCGTGTAGATAGACAGAAACAATGGTTGTGTTTGAAAAAGAAAATCAATATACTTCCTGTTACATAGAGAATTGTATTTTGCAAGAAGTGTTTCATGAATTTGAAAACTGAGTCAAAGTCCGAACATTTGTGTATGGTTTTGCAGATTTAGCGTGTGTGTAATGATGAGTCAAAGGGATGAGATCCAGTTGCGAGCTTTATTCAAAAACGTAGTCAAACAGGCAAAGGTCAATGACACAGCAAACAGTAATGGCAGGGAACAGGCAGGCTCGTAGTAATAATCCTGGCAAAAGATCAAAAGGCAGATCCAGGAAAGGCAGGAAAACAACAAAAACGATGATACAGGCGGGGTCAGGAAACAGGTAAACAAGACGCGAATGAACGCTTGGGAAATCAACACTGGGATTAACAAGACCTAGCAACTAAGTGTGTGTGCGCTGGACTTAAATATGGTGGGTTAATGAGAATCAGCTGGGGCAGTGATCAGTGACAGGTGCGGGGATTCTGGGAAATGTAGTCCGGGTTTGAGAGTGAGTGTGTGGTGCATAGTCCTTGCTGAAGTGCCCTCTAGGGGATCTAATGGGAATTTCAGCTAGCGATTGTTACAGTGTGGTTCTAATGTTTGAGTGTAAAAGTAAGCGGTGCTATGCATAATTAACTGGACATAAGGATAGATTTCAAAAACAAAATTTAGAGAATCTACAACTATTTCCTAATGCATATTAATATATATTTAAACTGTCTAGAATCTCAGTCTAACCTTGCCTGACATTGGTCTCAGTGAAGCTTCAAGTGTGTTCAGTCTCCACTTTTGATGTGCTAAATACCAGAATGAATTTGCGGATTTAGAGGAGGCAACTCTAGTGATATTCATAGATGCATGAGCAAAGTGTAATGACAAATTTGTGCAAATGAGGTCAAAAGACACTGTGTTTTGTTTTCCACTTTTGGATAACTTATGCTTCTGTTTGATTTAACCAAAGAAAGCATTTGTGGTAACACTGTAAAATAAGGTTTCGTAGTTAACAGTGGTTAGCTACATTAGTAGGCACGCCGGTATGGAAACAGTTTTGTTGGGGATCTGTTCCACTGGCTGTCGTGTCGATGAGGCCTTCACAGGGTATGGTCTAGTTTATACAATCTAGCTGACATTTCGGGGATGTGTTGTACTCGTGTCCTTCTGATCTGAAGACGATCTGGATTCGGCTGACTACGGTAAACCGCAAAATAAACAGAGAGACTAATTTTAGTGTAGATGCCATTCTTCTTCTGATGTAACGAGAACATCAGGTGTTCTCGGTTACAGCTGACCTGATTTATGCAGCCTAAAAATCCTTTAACGGATGTGAAAATATAAATTGATAATGTGTTGTGTATGAGATCTTTAGTCTAGATTTCAACTGAGAGATTGTGTCTGCTTCCCAAACAATGCTAGGAAGACTTTGCTTGGTAATTATAGGAAGACTCCAAAGATTAGGTGTTAAAGAGCATATGGATCTACATCCTGTGGTGATTTTGATTTTCTACATATTATCAACTGACCAGAATTCTGATAAATATACATGAAGGATTATAATGCTTTAAGAGCTTTTTTCAAGCACAGGAGAGCTAAACTGTAAGTAATTGGCAAGATTATGTAATTGATTTATGATTAAAATATATTTAAAATATATACGATGTTTAATAGAGAGCCAATGTATTAACAGTTTTAGTTAATGTTAATTTCAACATTATACTAATACATTTTCAAATTAAAAGTTGTATTTGTTAACATTAGTTAATGCACTATGAACTAACATGAGCAAACATTATTAAATGTTTGCCGAAACAACACATACTGTGCACACACACACACACCAGGGGCATTTCCTTTGAGGGGAGAAGGGAGGCAGTTTCTCCTTAAAAAACAAACAAAAGAACTGGATGAAAAAATAATTAATATTACAAAATAAAGCAATAAAAGTCTAGTCGTCAATCGTTTTTATAAAGTAACACTGTCCAACAGTGACATCCGCAGATAAAGTTACAAACTTTAAACAGACCACTTGGGTTTGGTGAGGGGTAATTGAGAATGAATGGGGGGGAAGTCACGTGAAAGTCACGCAGATCCTGGACGTATATATTTAGGTAGGGAAGATTCTGGGTCACTAGTTTATCATAAACATTTTTAAGCTTTATTTTCTAATCAGACACACTTTTGGCAGAATTCTAATGTCCTCGCGTTATTCAGCCAGAGAGTGGTGCTCTAATGATGATTAACAGCTTTAGCACACACAACAAATGCACAGAATTAATGTAGTATACCTTAATGTAGTATTTACTGCCATCAAATGTTATTTTTATAATGTTGCAAGCTGTGTAAGAATTCCAGTGAGGAAAACAAAGTCAGTCTATTCTCAGAACAAATATAAACCAACACAACAGAACTGTATACAAAAGTTAATCACATAATCACATTTAAACTAAATGAGTTATACTACACCACACAGGAAGAACAGACATTCCGACTTGTTACTGACCTTATGCAGACTCATAGCTGAAGAAGACTGACATTGCCTCGGTCTGGAGTGAGGTTTACGTGAGGCAATTTTAAAATAAAGCTGAGCAGTCTGAAACCGGCCCCAATATGGCTCTCAGTTAGACTGCACTGCAGTTCCACTGCCGAATCAATGCGCTAAATGTTAATATATCCTGCTCATTTTACGACTTAAAATGGTCTTAGATAATCCCAAAGGATCAAACCCATGACTCTGGTGCAACTGCCAGAATGCTCCACTGTTTGAGCTCTGCATTGATTCTGTGCACGAACAAATCCACATGTGAGATTATGACTTTCTGATATCAAATAGTTTGAGCCAAACACGAAGTTGTAAATTAGCTGACACAATGACTTGGTGGATTAATACATGTCAACACTGTTACACATTCTTATTCTGTCTTCCTGAAGGTGACAATGTTTTAAGCTTGTGGAAATGGAACTAAAGCAATCCAGATAAAAGATGGAAGTCATTGCATGTGTGAATGGAATGTGTGAATAGCAGGTATATTAACTGCAAAAAGTTCATCTGGCAATTTTACTGCAATTAAATGGCTTTCTTGTGTGAAAAATGTCTAGAGTACAAGAAAGCGTGACTAGACATCCAAATCTCAAAAAGATCAAATATTCTTTTGATTTAAACTGAACAAAAACTATGACAGACATTTCGTTGAGAACCTTTTTTCCATGATTAAGACGAGACGACGAAGAGACGGCATCGACATCACACTGTGACTATATCAACATGTAATATTGACGAGACTAAAACAGCCTGTGCTATTTGCTGTTGCTAAATATGATTAAATGCACTTACACAGCCTCTGTGTGACAATACAAAGTCTTTTTTTTTTTTTTCTTTTTTTTTTGAGGAAATTAGTAAAATAAATACGTGTTGTCGTTCTCTTGCTTTGTGCTTATGGGCGAAAGTGCAATAATTCTAATAAGTTTTAATAAGTTTGAGCAAAATAATGGTCACACTTAACTAATGTTTTCAACCTTTTCAACATTAGTTATCATGAACTAATAATGAACTGCACTTATACAGCATTTATTAATCTTTGTTCATGTTAATTTCAACATTTACTAATACTAATAAAAATTTTGTTAACATTAGTTAATGCACTGAACTAACATGAACAAACAATGAACAACTAACTAACTAACTAACTAACTAACATTAATCATGGTTAGTTAATACAATAACTAATGTTTAACTCATGAACCTTATTGTAAAGTGTTCCCAAACTAATTGATTATCAGCTTAACCATTACACTAAAACAGAATAGGCTGAGAAATGATAAAAACTAAAACAGACATTTGACATTGCTGACAAAACTAACACTACATGCAGCTTACAAAAGTGCAGATGAAGAGAGAGACAGGGAGAGCAAAGACAGTTAAATGAGAACAATTATTTTAATTGCACCATTATTACCACAACATCACATCAGCATAATTTTCCCTGTCTGATAACAGCCATTCATAATTCATACTGGTCAGAACAGGTTCCAACTGAATTTACAATCAGACACTTTATCATCTTAACTGAGCGCTTTATCAAACAAGCCCTGGTCAGAGATGAGGACCTCCTCACCTTTTCTCCAGCCGCAAATGAACAGAACGAATGAGCCCGAGCGTGGAGAAGTGACATCATGAAAGGTCACCTGTCAGTTTGGGCTGTGTAGATGAAACGGGTCCCCTACATAATGAGAATCACCGCTGCTTGAACAACAACACCCACCCCAATCCTCTGAGCACTAAATGAGAGGAGAGAGGAAAATGTCAGATTTGTTCCACTGTGCGAGTTACTCTCAAGTGGAATGCCCCTTCATGAATTTTAATGAGTCCCATAAGTCATTAATAATTTCACTTATCAAATTGGATGACCATGCTATCTCCATTTAAAGGCTTTCTTTTCTGACCGGTAGAGCAAAGATAATGTGCAAACCACAAAAAATAAATATAGTTGGCTTTCAAGAGTCTTTATTGTCTCAGATTCTCTGTCTCTTTTAGCTCAGAGGCAATTTCATGCAGACCGACAATTCAGCAATTCGGAAATAGAGTACATTTCCCAACAGAACTATTTTTAAAATGTTACTTACTTTGTTAATAAACATGGTGTATATATATATATATATATATATATATATATATATATATATATATATATATATATATATATATATATATATATACCCTTACAAAAAATTACTGCAGTTTTTTAGAAGTAATACTGCAGTTTTTGTTACATATAGAAAAATGCAGTTTTTTGGACACGAAAAAACTGCAGTATTGCAGTATAACCTAAAATTTCTGTAGTTTTACTGGAGTTCAACTATACTGCAATACATCTAAAGTACTAGTAAAATAAAACTGCAATACAACTGCAGTTATACTGTTTTTATACTTCATGCAACTTTCAGTTGTACTTCATTTTACTGCAGCTGTACTTATACTACAGTTTTACTGCGGTTGAACTTCAATGTACTGCAGTTGTACTGTGACTATACTTCATTATACTGCAAATCTATGGTTGTGCTTCATTAAACTGCAGTGAAACTACATGGTACTGCAGTTTTAATGCAGTTCTACTTCAATATACTGCAGTTCTTTTTTGTAAGGTTATATATATACATAGATTCAACAAAGTGCTGGAAACATTCCTCAGACCTTTTGTCATGACAGAATTCTGTATTTGCTGCAGATTCACATCCAGCACATCCCACAGGTGTTTAATTGGACTGCAGTATAGTGAAGTCATTGTCATGTTCAAAAAAACAGTTTGGGATGCTTGAGTTTTGTGTTATATTGCGATATCCTACTGGAAGTATCCATCAGAAGACGCAAACACTGTGGTCATAAAGGGATGGACATAGTGAGCAGCAATACTCAAGGAGGCTGTGGCAATTAAACAATGTTCAGTTGGTGCTAAGGGCCCTGTGCCGAGAAAATATCCCTCATGCCATTACAGCACCACCAGCACCCTGAGCCGTCGATACAAGGGAGGATGGATTCATGCATTCATGTTGTTTACACCAAATTCTGACCCTGTTATCTGAATGTTGCTGCACAAATCAAGATGTGTCAGGTATGCATTCCTAAAGGTATTGAGTTGCTGCCATGTGATTGTTAACTAGCAGCTGAACAAGTGTACCTAAGTGGCCCGTGAGTTTGTGTGTGCGTGTGTGTCAGGTTTAATTAAAGTCATGTTTTATTTCGGTTCCTGTTTTGTTTTCGTGGACTTTTAGTTTGCATTCATTATTTCCTGTGTTTCCTTTCGTTGTCATTAAATGTTGTTATGGTTACTTATTGGTTTATTGATTAACACACACCTGCTGCTTTTTTACATCATTAGTTTGACCTATAGGTTTGTTCAGTCCTCTGTCTTGTGTTGTTTATGCTGCCACAGGTTTTGCTCCTGTTATTTTCTTTCTTTCTTTTTTCCCCCTGTTAGTTTAGTTTATAATCTTTGATTTGGTATATATATATATATATATATATATATATATATATATATATATATCCTGCTTTATTTTTATTTAAGCAGTATGGGCTTACTTAGAACTGTATTTTATTGCATACAGAAACTGAATTAAGCAGTACATTAAGTATTGAATGAAATGTGTAGTTACACTTTATTTTGATGGTCCCTTTTCAGACATTGCTGACTATAAGTTACATTGGACCTATGTCAACTAACTCTCATTAGAGTATTAGTTGAGTATCTTTAGACTGTTGCATATTCCACAGATGGCCATCAAAATGAATTGTTACTAAAATTGTTTTTGTTGCTACATGAAAATGTCTGTGTTTGACAAATATTGTATCTAATCAACTTCATCTGTGGTCAAGTGAGCGAACACTTCAGAAAGCAGAAAGTGTTCCACTTGATGCCTCAGTTTTCAATTTCCCCTTCTGCAAGTGGCAAATCTGGCTGATCGGCCAAATTGAACACTCTTAATATGTTAATAATTTGACAATATTCACATGATCATGATTCTCTTATGTTAGTCAATGGTCAGATGACATGCAGATAAACAAATAATTAAAACAAAAATTATAAATTATTTTAATTTGATTATTTATATTTAATAAAAACAATAAATAATTTTTATTTATTTTTATTTATATATTTACCTCTTTGTAAACTTTCCCATTTGGGAAACAAAAAAGGTTTAGTTAGCAACGTTTTTTAATTATTTTTTGTTGTTGTTATGAACCAGTAAAATCCAAACAGTAAAAATAGCTTTGGTTAACCTAAATTTAAAGGTTAATGATTAATTATAGCAAGACCGTAAGAATGTAAATTACTCACTGCTGACTCATAACGTGATTGTGAGAGGGTCAGTCTTATTCACCTATAGGCTAATTTTCATTATAAAGGAATATGAATGAAATTTGTTTGAGTGATTTCAAGGGTAATTCTCTGCATGATTTCCTTTGAGGGATGTGAGAGGGATGTTGATTTTCAGAGTTTACTTTCTGCTCTGTCAGTCCAGCAAACACTTTTAATCAGAGTGTTTCCTGACAGCTGCTTTTATCGATAAAATCAAATAAAGAACATCAGTGTTTACTACAATCACATATCTTTCATAATTATGCTCATCAACAGTAATTGATCAGAAACATAACATCCCTTAACACTCATGATATTTTTTTTCATATATTTCAGATATGATGTCACTTATGCTGGAAATTTGCTGTTAAAATTTATGCTTATAGAACACAATGTCCCACGTGGATTTGGCTTACAGCCCAAACATTAGTGGCCAAAAGTGAAAAAAAAAAAAACCTCCTTACCCTATATTCAAGTATTATTAAATAATAAGAAACATGAACATGAAACAAAACCAGTACTTGACAGAAACATACCAAGTTGTGCTGGCATCATTTTTGGACAGGCTGTTGTAAAGAATGAACATGCAAGAAGAAGATAGAACCAACAAAATATTAATAAGTGATTATGTATAAACTTTTTTCTTGTGTGGTATTCACTGTCAGTGTATTCAGATACTGTTAACAGTTTCATACTAATGGAAACCCTGTGATATTAAAGAGTCTCAGGTATTTTCTTCCCCCTGAGGTCCACTTATAAAGATTGTTTGCACCAAAATCAGTCATAATCTACTTAATTAGCTAGCCATGCAGAACATATGAAAGGAATAAATAATTCTTTTGTGGGCTATAATGAAGTTTTCATCTTAAAAAGGTTTTTATATGCTAGTTCCCTCTCATGGGAACTCCCGCTGCGTTGAGAATTGACGCTGTAGGAACGCTCTGCGTTATTGTGTCATGAAGCACTTGTGAAATCAGTCCAATGGCGTGACGGAAGGTGGGTAACGTTACGACCAGGAAGCTATAAATCGCACCCAGACCAAACAATGTCAGCTTCTGTGCCTTCAGCAAGCGCTCTGTGTGAATTGTCTCTGTCTATTTATTCTTTGTCCAAAGCATATTTTTATCTAGACAGGAGTATAATGGCGAGCAAACAGTGACTGGATCATGTGTTCCCCGCTACGAGTGGGGATACACGTGATTTATGTGTTGTTTGTTGGGAGTGGAGCATGCAGGTCGGCTCTGAATGGGGCTGACAGTATTCATTCATAAAAGTGTCCCGAAGTTTATACTATCTTCGCTCTGATCTCGTGTTTGCCGAGGCAGCGCATGGATTACGGTTTGCAATAAAGATCAATAAAGAATAGTAGCTCGGATCTCGCGTTTCCTGAGGCAGCGCGTAATTTTCTTGTCTGCAATATGTGGCTCGGATCTCGCTTTTCCTGAGGCAGTGTGTAGATTTCTGGTCTGCAATATGTGGATTGGATCTCGCTTTTTGCTGAGGCAGTGCGTAGATTTCTGGTCTGCGCTTGCTGAGGCATGGTGCAGATTACGCGTAAGCAATACATGCATATAAATATATATTTATATTCGGAGGGAAGTGAGCAGATGGGAGTTTCCCTTTCTCTCTTGTCCCTATGATTGCATGCAAACTATTACGAGCTTTGATTCTTTTTGTATCTAATATCTGCTGAAAAGTGTATTTTTGTATATAAAACTCTATTCAGCCTCTCATCCAGTCCGTTTATACTTGTCTGGTTGATTTATGGCTGCATTTAATTTTTGAAGAATTAAATAGTATTACTTTCAGAAGCCTGTATTAATACACTATAGTCAACCTCTCATCCGGACCGTTTTTACTTGTCTTGTTTATATCTTGCTGTTTAATTTGGAGGAATTAAACTCATCTGGTTTTTGGGGAAATTAGATGACTGTTTTATTCACTATATTCAGCCTTTTCGTTCAGACCATGACCCCTCCTGCTGGAAGTGGTCAACACCTCATTGCCCATTTCCTTTCGGTGTCCTCAGGGGGCCGTCCCGCCAACCCCGAGAGGCTGGTTCTCTTGGGTACAAAGTTGGGGCTGCATGGGGGCATTCCATGAGACATGAGGATGAGGATGAATCAACACAAAGCCTTAATGAGGATACTTCAAGGGAATTCAACTCAGGAACATAGAGCAATGTTAAGTATCCAAACTGGCAACTAAGCTTAATAGTAACTATGTCTCTTTCTGATGCTCTCAGGACAAAAGATGATTCCGAGACTGCCGACCGGATGAAGAGGATGATGAAGATGGAGGGAAACAGGAAAACAGGTAGTCGGGTGAGTCACTGGTATGAGCAATGAGTGTTTGTGTTTGAGATGGTGGTTTATATGGCAGTCAATGACTTTACTTCTTATGAACCCCTTAAAAATATATATATAAGATATAAAATTGTTCTGTTCCAGCTCAGGGGAGATTTAACACAGCTGTGGAGAAAAGTAATACAAATCTGAGAGATCTAGAGCTGCTTTTATAACCCTTCTCCAAAAACCCCATACAGTCACGTTCCCCGTCTTAAACTATTTCATTCATTCTCGGATCATACTTTGATTGATCTGCACTACAGTATTAACCTTTAAATGCTTGAATAGGCTGTGTGAAAACCTAGGTATCATTCACTTTCTGAAGGACTGAATCTGAATTGCTTTTTTCTTCTATTTACTTGGAGCTTTATTGAGGCTAAACTTCTTTAAGTAATTTTAAATCTAACAAGTTCTAATTTGGTGTTTACTATTTTATTATGCCATTAGCTTTGGCAAAGTTTATTAAAAAGAAAATATACTTTAGGAGTTCACATTTTCTTAGACCATTAAATGAGCAAGTAAACATATTGCTCTGTTGTCTGTGATGGAGGTTTCCAGCATAAAACACTGATATACTCCTCTGTACATAATAATTAATAAAGATACTAGAAAATAATTCTTAAAATTTACCCCTGCATGGTAATTGACAATATTGAATGAACATGTCAGTTTTGTTCGGTTATTGTGGTGAAGCGTAAAGCCTGTGGTTAGCTTGAGGATGGGCTTCATAACTTTTTTTTTTTTGCTTGGTTTCAGTTAGTCTACTGAAATATTGAGGCAATAAGTTTTCTCAAGTGTTTTGAGTATTCTGAAGTATGTCAACATGACAAATAAAATATAAGCGTTTTGGATGAACATGCTTTCTGAATCCATAGTATTTTGTAATCTAACCAAATTTGCTTGATATCTGTGGGAAGTTGACTCAGTACATTTAACAACAACAACAAAAAAAAAAAAATAGTTTGGCCAATATTAATAACCAATATATTTTAAAGCTGATAACCAATATCTTAGCTGGTAAATGTAAATCTATATGTATCTACATTTTGTAATACTGATTAAAAACACAAAATGATTAATTGTTAAAGAAAAAATTAAAACAATAAAAATAGTGTATTTGTTTACCACAAACATTAACCAAATGTAGCACTTAATAAATTTACTTTGCTTGTACAGAATTTGTACTTTGTAATAGATTACATGCAGCTGCTTTTAAATATGCAGTGTATTTCATTGCACAAACCTGTCAAAAGATAACAATAAGGAATGTAAACAAGTCTCAAACTCAATTTAAACAAAGAAATATCAAACATAATAACATGAAGAAACAAAATGTCTCTGTGCATTTTTTTATGTCAATTTTTTCCATATTATTATTAAGTGGAACCTGCTGTACTCAGTCATGCATGCCCAGAGTGTTGCTATAGTTCATCATAAAACTTTTTCCATTTCAAACTTGATCTCATTGTTTAGTGTAGACAGAAGCCTGGTCTAAACAGAAGCCTCAGGATTTTGTCTTGCGGTGTTGTGGGATATTGCCCAGTGTTGCCATCCTGAAGATATCTAATAGTTTATCTTTGATGGTTGATCTTAAATTTCGGTGTGCGTACCAGCTGTAGCAGGTCCAGTGTTCGTTTTGTTCCCAAGATGGAAACTGAAATAATACAAATCTTTTTTTTAAATGTAAATATTATTTTAAATGACCTTTTTATGTATTTACACGTCATCTTTTTTGCGTCAAATCAATAGACTAATACGTAGACAACAGTTCTTATGCTGGCCATGTGAGGTACGTTACTGCATCTCACTCCAGCTCAGGGTTATTATTGTTATTCCTTCCTGCCTTGTTTCCCCAGGTTTGTGTCAGGACATTTACTTGACTTGTTTTCTGAAGAAAGACTTAAACAAAGACTTAAAAAAATGACAAAACTACAACAACATGTTGTCTTTGGAAAGTTCTTATCTAGAGTTGTACGATTGTTTTCACTGAAGATTTCTTATTTAGCATCATGATTATTGCTTGATTTTAGACATGATAGCAGCCCTTGTTGCATTTAAGAGCAAAATGAGTTATTTACCTAATCTCATTCTAGTTTGCATTGAATTAAATCTAATTAATAGCTTTTTAAAATCAAATAAAAGTTCTCTCTGGCTACCTGGACTTTGACATCTTTATGTATGCATTTAGCAGACATTTTATTCAAGTATTCAAAGTATACTAATCAACTATTTTATCAGTTCATGTAATCATTGAAAATCGAACCCATGACCTTGAGCTTGCTACAGGAATTCTATCTTTGTTCTTTGGAAAGTGTTATCAACATGTATCACGATGGTGTGATTTGATCAGGTGTGGTCATTAGACTGAAGCAGTTGCTGAAGAGCATCTGTTCTTAATTCTACAGGACTGAAGTTTCTGTATGATAGCCACAAAAGCCAAGAATGCTCTCGGTGAATTATTATTATTGCATAATATTTTAGGTCTAATCTGAGACAACCACAAGAGCAGTAAAGAATCCTGCACTTATTTACTTCTCAGAATTTAAGTGCCTTGTTTTCCATTACATTAATGGGGAGTAACACTCTGCTCTCTTCATTAGTCAAATGCTGTCAAGGCACCATTAAACCAGATGGCAGTGCCACGTTGGCAGAGTTGTGTTATCTGGGACTTTCACTAGCGACCACAGAGAATGATGGGTGTTTTTATTATGCTCTGTCCTAGTTGTTTCTCTTGTGAGCTTTTATTTTGAAGTGTCGCCTGTTTAGCTTGGCCTTGTTAGCTCGTGCTGGGAGATGCTAGAACTTAAGCAGTAAATTCTGATGAAATACATATTTTTGCAGGCAATATATAAATCAAAACTATGTCTTTGTTATAGCAGATGTTTTAACAGTAGTAGATTAGTAGGAAAACAGGACATTTTGGATATGTTTTCCTGCCTTCTGATGCCTTTTAGGTCACATCTCAAGATAGATGCTATTGAAGGGTTTGAGACTGTTCTTGTGATACCATCAGAATATGTGTTTGCTTGTTGCTCCAGGGAGATTACACTAAGTGAAAAAGAAGAACACTTTAGAATGCTTTTAAAAAGAGTACTTTATAATGATGATAATTTAAAAAATAGTTTAAAAAATATATTAAACCCTTGTAATGCATTAAACATTAAGTGTAAACTTTTTCCATTAGTTGAATAGGGAGAGCATAGGACGTAGCATACACTTTTTGAAACAAGAGTTTTACGCTTTCTTCGTAAGTTGAATATGGAAAGTTTTGGGGTGAACTAACCCTTTAATCCACAGATAATGCATAACGCAGAATGAACAAGAAAGGTAATTGACAGAACAGGGAACAAGTGAGGACTAATTAGAAGCTATGACAACAAATTAATGACTTGAACTCAATGAAGAATACATGAAACTAAGACAAAATTTAAGCAAGACAGTGAAAACTAAACATGAATGTTGGGGGACATTACTCCCCCTTCCCAGACAGAGCATCCTTGGACTACAAAACAATCCAAACTAAAGAAGGAGGGTGGGGGCTCTGGAGGAGGACGAGGAGCAGGCAAAGGAATACACCAAGGAGACGATGACCGGAGGAACCAGGATGGAGATGAAAGTGGGAGGAGACAGGGACAAGACAGGAGAAACAAGAAGATAACCCAGAGCCATGACAGGTTGAACTCGCGTTGCCAGAGCCAGTGGTTATTGAGACCAAGGTGTAGCTGAAGAGCCAGGGTGATGCCAAAGGCCTAGAGGGCCACGATGGAGATGAAGGTATGGGCTTGACTGGGGCAGAGACAGTGGGAGTGAGGGGCATTATGGACCGGGAAGGACGGAGGAGCCCGGCAGATCCAGAGGGGTGGAGCGTCGAGGTGCTGCAGTTGACTCAGAAGTCCAAGATGGATGAGGGAGCCAGATGGATGAGGGAGCCAGGTGGGATGACTGTCCATTGTCGAGTCGAGGGAGCATTGAGCTAAGGTAAAGACGATTGGGCAGGGCTCCAATCCAGTCCAATGAGGTCCACCAATATGCCCTCAATGACGGATGCTTGCAAAACTCGACAGATTCCGAGTCGGGCTCAGGTTCCGTGATGAAATTAGCCTCTGGCGATAGCTCTGTTGTCATGATGGGCTTGGGCTCCGATTCAGTGGTGGGGGCTGATGTCTGATTGGGATGTGCATCTGAAGTAGGCCTGGCGATGTCCTCATCCACGGGGCAGACGGTGAGTGGTAGGTTACTTCTAACCAGCACCAACTCCACATACTCAGTGAAACTCCCACAAGGACCATACACACGGTGAGTGGTCATGATAATGAGTAAGGCATGCCAGGTTGTCCCGCATGTGATCCTCAAAGGACTGATCCTTCTGCTCCAGCAGGAGAAGGCATATGTATGTTTTCTCATAAAAATCAAATCAGAGTTTCTCATTCTGTTACGGGTTGGCTGTAGTTTCATCCACAGATGATGTGTGACACAGAATGAACAAGAAATATATCTTTTAATTAACACAAAGAACAAAGTATACAACACAATCCAGAAACGTTAAAAAGAGACAATGAACTGAGGAAGAGAGAAGACTTAAATACACGAGGAAGGTAATCAACAGAATACATAACAGCACTAATTAGAAACTATGAAAACAAATGAATGAAAGACCAAAACTAAACAAGACAGTGAAAACTGTTTGGACCTGGTGGAATGAAAGCTTATAAAACAGTCATACCTTAATGTTTTTCAACTAAACCATATTATATCTGATCAGTAACTTCTCATTAATAATAATAATAATAATAATTTGTTGCATTTATATAGCGCTTTTCTGGGTACTCAAGGTGCTTTACATATGGAAGGGGGGAATCTCCTCAACCACCACCTGGATGATGCAACGGCAGCCATATTGCGCCAGGACGCCCACCACACACCAGCTTGTGGGTGGAGAGGAGACAGAGTAATGAAGCCAATCAGTATATGGGGATGATTAGGAGGCCATGATGGACAGGATTACACCCTTACTCTTTTCATCCTGGGATTTTTAATGACCACAGAGAGTCAGGACCTTGGTTTAACATCTCATCCGAAGGACTGAGACGTTGAGTGAACTGTGCATTTTTTCTATTCATTTCCAGGTCAGAATGGACACAAATGAATTAGAAGGGTTAAGTACAAACTGAATGTGACATTTTCATGCACTTAACTTTAATTGTAATTAAATGAAATTGTATTATGGTTCAAATTTAATGTTTTTTTATGTAGACAATTCTCTTGTACATGTACTTTAGTATCTTTCCTTCATCAACACACCAAAATGTAAATGTACTTTAAAACTTTTATTGTTACTTTTTTAACAAAGAGTACTTTTTAAAAGTTTACTTAAATGTGTTAAGAAATACTTTAATATTTTTTCAAGTTCATATTCAATGCAATTAAGCGCTCTTCTTTTATTACAAGGCTTGCAGTTTACAGGTTCAAAGCAACGCAGTGAGATCCTGTCAAGCAACTGCCAATGATATCCAGGTATTATAGACCTCTTTTTTATATACTGTGTTCATGTATTAAAGTTCATGATGAAATATATTTCATGATGCGAATGTTCCTGGTGAATTTGAGTTTGACTCTCTAAGGTGTCTTGATTCAAGTTCCTGTTATCATGATCATCCTCGTATTTCACTTTTAAACTGATGCACTTCATGTTTGAGTCATGGTTGTTACAGGAAGTTCATGAGATGAAATTAGGTCACATCTTCATTCTGGTTATTGACCATGTCTCATAACAATGGATGGCCAGGCTAAAATCTCTCGGATGACTGGCTCCTTTTCCTCCAGACTACCATTTTTTATGATATGACTTAGAGACAGCCTATGTGAATGCAGATGGCCTCTTTAAAATGTATGGCCTCCGGTCAGATCTGGAGAGTGCTAATCCGCCTTACAATTTCCTCCTCCGCTGTCTTTTATCTTCTGGTGTCCAGATGCTTTGGGAGTAGGAGCGTAAATGCCAGGCCGCAGTGCACTATCCAGTGTTTCACATATTCTCTCAGTCTTCATCTTTTCAGATCACTAACAAGGTGGTTAGGTGACATGTTACAAAACTTTGATGTTTGTGATGTTTTGGCTCAAGACTGCTCATTTGATGTGTGTCTTCCAAGCCAGAAAAGTTCAGAGATAAAGGGAAAGGACACATTCTCATTTTTACTTGTGGTTATGTTTTCGTCACTGTGTGCAAACTCCAAAAAGCTTGATAAAGACAAGTGTTTGATGTGTTTTCTTCTCTTGATCTCATGCTATCTGATCCCCTTCAGTATCATTAAGTCTGTCTGTCTCTGTGTGTGTGTGTGTGCTTGTTTACATGATTTATGAGGACACAAATTTGTATAATGACATGGGTATTACACTGGTATAACGACGTAAACATGTTTTATGAGGACATTTCATATATTTAAAATAGCTTTAAAAACATACTAAACAATGTTTTATTGAAAATGTAAAAATGCAGAATGTTTTCTGTGATAATTAGGAGTAGGGTTAGTGTAGGGGGATAAAATGTACACTTTGTACAGTAAAAAAAAAAAAAAACATTACGCCAATGGAATGTTCTCACTAAGATAGAAAAACAAACCTGTGTGTGTGTGTGAGAATCATTACATTTAAAGCAGCTTTGGAACTACATGTCAACTAACTCATTAGAGTATTATTAGACTGTATGCTTAATATCTGCTAACACTTTAGTTTGATGGTCCCCAACAGAGTTTCTGTAGGCTGTCGCTGCTGTCTGCTGAGCCGCTGACTGAACCGTTAAAATTTGAACCGGAATGGAGCGGGAACCATATTTAACCCAACGACGAAAAAATGATTGAACCCAACGCAGTGACCCAGTATGTATAACCCAACGTTTTTTACTGTGTACTCACTACAATTGACTAAGGCCCTGTTTCCACCTGATATTAAAGGCGTGTTAAAAACGTAGTAAAAAAGCTTTTATTGACACTAGGCCTATTGAACGACTGATCCTGGAATGTGCCTATCTATACAGGTGAAACGCTGCCTCCACAGAAGAAATCAACACCCACTTTATTGCTGCAATGTTAGCCCCGCCCACTGCCGTGTTAGTGAGATGAGGAGGAGGGAAGAGCGATACAACAGGACAAAAATAGCATTACCTTTCAAAGGATCCTTACGCTAGGAATATGGTTAATTATTTTCAACAATGTGAATGTCTTAGTGGAGCTTTATATGTTTCTATTCTGTATTTTACTGTGGATTCTTTGGTAAACCAATCACATTTTGGCAAAGGTTTTGCAAACAAACTTTTATGATACAGACTCGACAGTAATGCAACAACATGTTAGTAACTGAGTTACTCCTACTGCCCTAATGCCTGATCTGATATGTAATGATTCATGTACAGTCAAATGTTCTTTGTAAGTAAATCAAACCAGTGACTAAAATAGTAGGATGAAAACAATCAGTTATTTAAACGGTGATTAAATCATACAAAGAAAGCGATCAAAGAACACTCCATTTGCACTTGTTGGAGCTGTCAATCAAACAGTATGAGGTTATCAGTGACTGAAATCTCAATAAAGCTCCCGTTTTATTCAACAAATCTCTTTATATGGCGCTTGCAGTGTTAGCGATGATGAACGCATTTGTTAGTGTACAGAAATTGAGTTAAATGACGAGATCATTGCTTTCATGCGCTCAACAACATGTCTGTGTTTGGCAGTTCATCACTTCAACCTTTCATGCCACAATCTAAATGTAATGCCATAGATCTAAATGTAATGCAGCACTTTTCACAATTAGTTAACCTTGAGAGCTGTAATAGTAAAAACGTGCTAAAAGAGAGATTAATACTTGGATATTTCAAATAGAAAGATGTTAGCCAATCACAATCACGTCTACACTGAAGTCTCACAGCAGAAACGCCCCTTAAAATAGAGCGTTCAAATAAGAGGGCTGAAATCAGTGTAGCCAAAGTGGCTTTTGCTTTTTAAATTATGACAGTTTTTGATGTAAAAAGCATGCTAACGTTATAAGTGTATCCCATGAAACATTATAAAACAATAAAATAACGCAGTTTATGACCCCTTTAAGATAGGCCAACTGATTGGTTGGTCGGATCACAACTGGACGATGCTGAAGATTAAAATTTCATTGTTTAAATATTATTTAAATGTATAATGTGTTTGAGAAAGTATAAGCTTCATGAGCCAAGTCTGTATGAACATGTAGAGTCATATGGTATGCATCAGCTGATGCAGTTGTTCCGTGATGTAAACACCTATTGATGTACAGTATGCCCTATAAGGAGGGTAGGATGTGTATGTATGAAGTATACGTTCTATTTCAAAGAAATCAACTTGTTTTCCTACCCTGAAAGGAATTTCAAGATCCTTAGTCATGGTATATAAGCTGGATGTAACACACTGCCCCTCACAGAAGCGTATTAAGATGGCCAGAAGACAACAGTCTTCTCTCCTATGTCTAATATACATATGACAATAAAAAGTTTTCCTTGGCAAGGCAACTTGGTATCCGGTCCTGTGATTCAACTATAACGGGGACAAAAGCTGTAATTTCAGATCAACAATGCTATAGTAAATGATGTTTTATTAACAAAGTTCGGGTGGAGCACGTTCAGATAATTAACCTAATCAACACGAGAGGAGCGCATTCAGTAAATCAACTCAATTAACAATAAGAGGTTCATACAGGAGACTTACCTCCATTCTTACCACCACCCCATCTCTCACTACTCTGGGTTCACAGCTCCAAATACACAAACTTTACTCTCCTTAAATATATGTAAAATGTGAACTCGTGAACATATTGAGCTTGTCTCGACCACTTCCAGAGGTACTTGAAAACGCATTTGACTGGATTGCTTTCATAGTGGAAACCCTCATGTGGTTGAATGCGTTCAAACAACCACCAAAGAACCGCCTAATCTCCACCTACTGATTTAACATATAAACCTTATGGGGTGTGCGTTAGCCAGATGGGATTTCAACTTTGTCGGCTGAAGACCTATGGTTTGAAGATTATTAGAACAATTATTTCAATCACCATTCCTGATTTACTCGCCACGTTCGACCAGAGCAGAAACGAAAGCTGATGACCACCCAATGTTTTTCCGTCGTCTCCTGCAGCGTTCATGTGCGAACTTATTTTATCCATTAAATTGAAAAATCTGAAAAAATAACATGGATTTACCAACCCATAGACCCTCCCCTTGAAGAAATCAGGACAGAAGTGGACAAAAAAGATGGATTAAAATACCATGTGTAAACGGAAATGTGTCTCTCTGATCGACCAAAATGTAAATTAATAAAACTGCCTATCATCCTGCTGACTACTGTAACTTTGCAACGACATCAACTTACTTACATATAGTTATTCGAGTGTCTGAAGTGGACCATCAAAATGGTTTTCTTTGTCCTCAAATTTGTGCATTATGCTCTGTCCACTTGTTCTTTAGTGGCATCAATCAAAAGTTTGATCCGGAACATTTAGGCTGGCAAAACTGCTTAGATGGCATAAAATTATTCCGATAGTGCATTTTCCTCTATATTCCTTTGGCACATAAGATCAAAACCCTGAAGTACTTTAGGGTCATATTTGTTGTGAGAGGGAGTGAAGTAATCAGCTATAAATGTACAGCAATGCTGTTAGTTTGAAAGACTAATCAATATCCTTCTGCCTCTCTTCCTCTCTGAAAGGTTTTGATGCTCAAAGAGAAAAACATAATAAACATCTTCCCGATATGACACAATGGAAATAACTCTTTAATATCACATACTGTTCCCGTCCATTAAAGCCTGTAAACATATTACACTATGGAATTTGTCTCGAATTCATATCTTAGATTTCGGCAAAGGTGCAGATATTTCAGATAAGCTACAAACTTTGAAACTGTATTGAACAGAGCCAACAACTCCAAAATAACCAAGGGCCGCATACTTCTATGTAATGTATCTTGAAGTTATTTATTGTGTCGAGAACATTTTTGATTATGGTAATCTTCACAGCAGACACTACAGAGATGATGAGCTTTATTATTTGATTACCATAAAACATCAAATTACACAGCATCAGTGGCCCCAGACGGACTAACTGGTTTACATATACATTTACACGCTGTGAAAGCAACAAGCGTCAGTCTCTTGGGTTTGCAAGCACAATTTATACTCGCAGAGGAAATACGGAAAGGACAGGATTCTGCTGCAGAACAAAATTGAGATTATGAGCAAATATGCCACATACTGCAGTATTATTAAACTGAGTCCTCATATACTCCATCATATAGTGTCTTAAATGAACTTACTGTGTATACTCCTTCATAAGGTATCATATCTATATATGACACCATATTTAGTACTCTCTATACTATACTGAAAAATTAACTATTCACAAGCTACAGTATTTCATAGCTTCAATTCATTACTTTTGAATTAGTTTTTTTTTCACTTTGTTGCACGAGCAATGAGACAAACCATTTCTTAACAACCAAGGCAATAACACAAATGGCTGTCACAACAATCAATAGTACATATTAATACAGATTATAAGTAATATCAGTACAATGAACACAAGCCTGAATATGTCATCCTTTAAAAACCAACAAAGCAAACTCACAACAGTGGTTTTAACCCAGATTGTTTTAACCAATGTTCAATATTCCAAGAAAGAAAGAAAAAAAGAGCTCACAAGCTCAAAAAAAAAAGTATGTTTTGCACACCTTCAATCCACACAAACACACACACGCTCCCACATAAGCATTTCAGTGCTCAAGGACTATCAGCTAGTCATTAAAATTAATGAAGTCAGCTAGCTAATAACACACGCACATCATTTTAAGGCATTGGTGGCCTAAAGTCTAGAATGTTCCACTTTTCCATGTAGTCTTGTTTTTTTTTTTTTCTAGTATTTTTTACACAATACACAGATTAAATTTAAATGATGTTTTATTAACAAAGTTCAGGAGGAACACATTCAAATGATCTAACTAATCATCACATCACTCCAACCCGCAGTCATTAATGTCTACCCACTCAGCATGAACGGAGACCTATACATTGACACAGTCGACTCACCTATGTTTTTGGACAGTTTCAGCATCTCTCCTCCACCACGTCTCCTCACACTTGCCTGGTTACTTCCTAAACCACAATACAGGGGAGTACTCTGGACTCTGGCCAAACACCGAGCTCGGAGCCCTCAGCACGCCAAATATGCATACTAATTACTCTATCTGAATATTTGTAATAATCGTGAAAAATCCTTTGAAAATCCTACAGTATTACACAAAAGTAATGAAATAGTATGTAGCATAACCCTAACATTCATTTATTCATTCACAGACATTCATTAAAAAAAATGCAAATGAAAAAAATAATAATTAAAAAAATAAGTACATAAAAATAAAATAAATAATAATCTTATTTGTGTTATACAACCTGAAATATATTTCAGGCATGCAGACAAGGACACATATTTTCATTTGTTTGCTTGCTTTTCTCTCTCTCTCTCTCTCTCTCTCTGTCTCTCTCTTAATCAGAAACATTTGGCCTTTGTATTCCAGCCATAAACCTTTAGTCTGTGACAGGGTATTGAATTAAAAACTAAATTATATACAATACATAATTTATAACACTAGCCAACCAGCTGCAGCTATACATGACATAACCTACATGGAGACACTTCGGTAGGGCACACAGCTATTTTGCGCCATCCATCCTTTCATTCGGGATTTGCTGTGCGGAACACCTCACTACTATTGCTGGGGTGGAGATATCAATGCATGTATATCAGTAGATGCAAGAACTTCCTCGAGATGTCTGGCTTCAGCGCTAAGCCTCTGGACGTGGTTACACCTTTAGAAAACAATTACCTCAAGAGAATCTAACATTTCTGGTCACACTTTATATTAGGTATCATTAACTACTGTGTACGTGCATTAAAAAATAATGCACTTATTGTGTTGATGTTGTACTGCAAAACACTTTTGCTGCAATTATACGGGTAAGTTTAGGGACATGTTTGGTGGTATGCGGAGGTTTAAGGGTTAAGGCAAGAGTCAACAGTATAATTATAGATGCAATTATAGAAATTAATAACAGCTGTAATTGCACGCAGGTAGTTTTTAAACACAAGTACGATGTAAAACCTGTATGCACACAATAAGTGCATTGTATTAATACATAGAGAAGACAATGTAAAGTGGGACCACATTTCTTTTACTACTATTTTTTGATATATTCTTTGTTAGCTCTTTTATTTAAACATATTTAATAAAAATATTTAAAAAATATTTATGAATGACTTTAACATTTATGTTCTGCCAAGATTTTTAATTTATATAACAATAATTTATATGTAATTCGAATGATATGATACTGTGTGTAATTGAATTTATTTTAGATTAAGTACACATTTTATTAAAATGGCCTTGTGATATAATGGCAATGCACATGTGCATATACAGATTTTTTTTTTTTTTTTTAATGATGGATATCTCCACCAGTTGCTTTGCTCTATACAAATTATTTAACAATAAATTTACAAGTACAATACAAGTCCACTAAACATAGAAACTAAGATTACGAAATATTAAATTAACATATTACCTTCATCTTTTTTTTATTATAAATGGCACCTTCTGTCTTTATCTACACTTTTTGGTGACTGTGGCCATTTTTGGAAATTAATTAAATCTCAAATTCTTTGATGTGTTGAGCATAGGTTTGCTAATTGTTTAAGAAAGCACAATCTGTCATCAGTTTTCATGAGCCAATAATAGAGAATGATGCTTTCTGAGTGAAATCTGTCCACTGCCTTAGTAACAGATGCCGCTAACCCCGGTTACTAGGCTGTGTTAAGCTGCCTGCAAAAGAGATGAACGTTTAAATACATCATCTAAAAAAAAAAAGAAGGGTTTAACGACCTTTTGGTTTGACGTGCACACTGCACATAAATCAAACCCAATCTTTCAGACTGACTGTCATTTTGTAGGTGAAGCAATTTGATTCGTTTGTATAGATAGTTTAGTTCATATCCAGTGTATCTAAATCAGTTGCTGTAGGCAACTAAAATTTCCATCCTCTCATGTCCATCTTGCTGTTACTCTGAACTCCTGAGGCACATGAGAGTGACAATTTGAATGGCATTTTATACATTCATGCATATGCTTTGTCCATAACCATTGACTTGTTCACTATATAGAGAATTTCACATAATGGGGAAAAAGTGAGAGAAAAGACAATTCGTATAATACAGCACAATTTGTGTGAGGTTACTGAATTTTGCAATCAAAAAAAAAAAAAAAATTAATGTGGTTTGGATTAGGTTTGTAAAAATCAGATGTCATGTGTTTTTGTCTGACTACAAATGCTTTCTAACTAAATATGCCAAAAATCTGCTTTCTGTCTGTGTGAAGTTGGCTGCCTCAGTGTTGCTTGTCATCTTGACTGATGAGGTTAATAAAATGATATTTTCGTCATGCCAACTTTGTCCTTACAGAAGTGGCAAGGTGAAGCATTTCTAGGAAAGACTACGCAGAATAGCCGAGAAGAGCTGAGAGGCTGTGTATGTAATCTAATGAGAACACTTGAGATTTCCGTTGGTTAAACACCATGAAGGATGTGTTTAGTTTAGGCTTTAGATTATATCCTATTAATCAGAAGAGAGCTGTGGGCCACAACAATGCAATGTGTTCGGAGCTCTCGCCGTAGACTTCTCAAATACACCTTAGGGAAATCATTTTTTTACAGCCCTCACATTTTCAGTCATAGCACCCAAGCTGGAGAGTATTTACAACAGCGAAACACCAGGCGCTATGATGTCCATCTAATTAAAGTGTCCCACAGCTCATTTATGAAATGAATTTTCCGGCATAGGAATTTGCAATCTCCAAACGCTCATTGTTTGACTGGATTTAAATGGCAGATGTTGTTGCTGTCTGTTCAGACGTATTCATTTAAGTGTTTAGAGTTTAATTGATTCCACGTTCTGCTAATCCTAAAACATTATGTCAAATGTTTCCTTCATGAGAGCATATCCTGAATGAAACTAGCCTGTTTTTGTGCTAAAAAAAAAAAAAAAAATCATGGGCTTTGAAATGCACAAAAGAGTGGTATCCAGATCCTTCACAAACAGCATATGTGTCGCAAACAGCAGCCTTTGCTACATTTTATTTTTGCTTTCACAGTTCAATAAGCATTTACACTCACCAAGTGCTGGTTATGGGGGTTTCTCTTGCTTTGGGACTAGAAGCTTTATAGGAAAACATGTTGTAGCATGCCAGTTGTTTTTCTCAGAAACACATGGTTTCTCAGTCTGGACCCAGACCTGACGTCTGTTTCAAAACATCTTCGCAGGAGGATCTGTACCACTTGCTATATATTGGTTTCATTGGTCTCATAAAAAAGGAGTCGTGATGGGCTTGGAAAGGTCATAACTAAATGCATCTACTGACCTCATTTCTCTTCTAATTAGAACAAAGCTGAAACATCTGCCATACAGATATCCCTCCAAACCCTCTTAAAGATTGAGTGATGCAATGCAATTTAAAGATTGGCTCATATAAAAGCATTTTGATCCTTTTTCAAAGCATGCAATCAGGAAGAGTTCAAATGGTCAATTTCAACTACGAATGCTGTCACCTTTTCTGATCTAAAAAGAACACCCTGAACTAATAGAATGCTGCTTTAAAATATCAGAAACAAGGGAATCCACCAACATTGTCAGGGTGATCTCATAAACCTAATCTTTGTGTGTGATCCTGAATAATGACCCTTATAAACCAGGCATAAGCAATGCAGGGGAAGGATGCTATTAAAACCCTGGCTGGTGCATCAGGGGAAGTTTGGATGGCCAAGCGGCATAAATTTAATGGGGGAATTGGCAGGTTTGAAGGGCTGCTGTGTGATAAGCGGCCATCAGGGCTGGGTAGGAGTGTGGATAACAAGATATCAGTACATTATTGATATTGTTCACTGCAAAGTAGGTTCAGGGAGCAGATGCACATTGATTAGGAAGCCAATGGAAAAACAGAGGAACATAGAAAGCAGGGGAGAAAGGGAAAGACATCTGAAATGAAGAAGAGTAGGTGGCAAAATAAACAGAAAAGAAAGTAATAGGAATATTCTGGGGAGCATGTATGATTATGCTTAACTGTACCTGTGATGTAAAGAAACATTTTGCACATAATGATGTTAGAAGTGAGCATGAGCAATGTAAAGTACAAGAACAGAAGTGAATCAAATTAGTCTTTCCCCAGCAACTTTGCCTTATATATCAAAATCCCCATCAGTAAAGCTCAAGAGACTCTTCAACACCAAACCGGAAAACTGAATTTTGGTCATTAATGTCTTAAAACAAGCCCTTTTGCTGAAATGTAGTTCAAATCAGTCATGCAAGAATTATTTTAAGACCGATTTACACAAATTGGTTCATTTATCTTGCCCATTATTTGGTTTTCCTTCATTATAAAGCAACATAAAAACATCATGACATGAATCATGATTAGTTATTCTAGCTAATGACTGTTTTACATGTATAAAATCGAAAAATACCCATGGGATTGACTTAAAGTCAATGTGACCACTTACTAATAAGTTGTAATGTTAGTAATTACATGTTTGGATTTGAATTGCAAATGAGTCACTTTTCAAAATGAATGGTGTGCATGCAAATTAATTAAGGATTGGTTGTTTTGTGGTTTAGCTGTGAGGACTATTCAATGTAGAGGAAGTACACTGTAAAAATGTTTTTGTAATATATATATATATTAAAAGAAATGTTTCCAACCATTGAACATGGCATAACTTCCTGCTTAATTTTATGAGTTTCAGCTTTTGTATTTCATCTGTAATTAAAATCAAAGTGGCTGAGAAAGTGCAGTGAACCCATCACTGCAGGTTGTCACTTTAGCAGCACTTTAATTTTGCTTAAAGTCAGCAATCAAATAGATGTTTTCAATTTTAGTTGCTTGACCATTTTTACAGTGACTGACCAATATCTCACTTTCCATGGCAGTCAAAAATATCTGACATTTAATCAAGCTCTCTCTCTCTCTCTCTCTCTCTCGCTCTCTCGAACCTGGCTCAAAATATGTTCTTTTTTTCTTAAAAGAACAATCGAACAGAAGAAATGGAACAATTGCAAATTAGGTTTGAGTGATCTTATTGGATGAGGACCATCTGGGAGGACCTTAATAAGCTTATATCTATAAAATGTATGAGGCATGTTAAAGCAGCCATAAATCAGTCAGTGAGATTATGACAGATCTGCATAAATGAATCCTAATCGGGGGTCTAAGGTTCTCTTTCAGTTGAGGTGACCTGCATTTACAGAGTCACAAATGGTGAAGGCCAGGAAGGACATCTTTAAAAACAAAACAAAACCTCCTTGTCTCTAAAAAATGGGATGCAACCAATTGCCAAAAGCATTGTCCTGTATAGCAACAGACTATCATCATTAACCACCACATTAGGTATTTGTAATACAGTAGAGTTGTGACTTTTACTGCTTTTTACTTTTGGCTCAGACTTTGGAGAGGTTTTACGTGGCAGTGTCCAAGAGTTATGATAATTTCACATAATGAAATCTTTTGCATTATGCAACTACTACTCCGAAGAAAACCTTGACCTCCGAACAGATTTTAAATTTTTTTCCAGGCACTTAAAACTACAACAAAAGGATAACGTAACCTAAAATGTCTAAGGCTGGCATTCCACTAGCTATTTTCAGTCATTTACATAGTTGTATGATAATCATAGAACATCAGTGCATATGGCCGTCTGTCAGTGAAAGCTCTGGTTCCTGCTGAGATGATGGTCTAGCTGAGTCTGACAATAGCATTTTCGACATTATCATTATCATGATAAGGCCAACCAATGGGCTTCTTCTCATCCTGAAGAACCTCTGGCATGCTTGCATCTGATTTAAACTTCTCCTCAGCAAACTCTAAGCCACATACATCAAATGCTGATTCCTGGTGGTTGAATAGATTAATGTTTTTTTCTGGGGTTCCGCTACACCAAAATGACATCCTAATTCAGTCAGAAAGAAATGTTGAGTCATTTAGTCTTTCATTTGCATTCTTCAATAGTGAGAGTAACGGACCTTCAACAGATGAGGATGAGGTTGGTGTAACCTCTCTTACAGAGTTTAGGTCAGCTTGTGGGACTCCACCTTAAGTATATACATTTATACAAGTCTAGAGTGAATATGTAACAACATGAGCAAAACATTGAACGATGATGATTTAGCATGTGGTTTGCTTGGTTGCAAGTAGGCGATAAACAATCTGAGGGTGTTCATTTGAATACACTTACTCCCTTCTACCAAAGAGTAAACCTTGACAATATGTCAACATCAGCCCCAATTCTCCTCTATCTTTCCCAGCCTTGGTTCTCTGAGAATCAACATGGTCCCATTGTGCTGACAGTGGTGTAGTTGAATTTAGACATGGAGGCTCCAGTGGCCGTGACCTCATCGTCACCTTCCCTGAAGCCTCTTCTACGGCAGGGCCAGCAGCAGCAAGAGAAAGTGGTGAGAAGTGCCTTTCGAAAACGCTTGTTCATAAAGCAGTAGATGATGGGGTTGACACAGGCAGATGTGTAAGACAGCAGGTGGATGAACGAAATGGGGGCTCCAGTGAGAGCCTTGTGGGCCGAGGGAAGGTCGAACGCTTTCCATGTGTTAACGGAGTACAGGGGCATCCAGCAGATGAAGAACATGGCCACAATGACAATGAGCATTCGGATCACTCGCTTCTTTGCCATCAGTTTAGCCTCGGAAGTGTTGCTGCGGGGTCGGTCTACCTTTGCGGAGCCCATTGGGGTGAGGGCTGACATCTCCATGGAGTTGGGCCTCTTGGACACCTGGATGTAGCAGCCATCTCCTTCATCGCTGCTACATAAGACAGTGCTGCTGATACCATTTTTCATTCCTAGACAGGAAACATTGCATTTTTCTTAAAAAGAAGCTCTGAGGGAGTACTCAGATAAACACACATCAAAAGGACTTTTACAATTTGAAGCAGATTTGCATTTCCTGAATGTACTGTAGTTCTTGCAAGGCGGCAACAAAGTATAAGTTTTAGGTAAGTTAAATATTTAGGCTTTATGTATATATTTATTTACTTGTAAATGAAAAAATATAAATTTATGTAAATATAATAAGCGTGGTCTTTGTTGATTTCATTTGTTTTCAATGAATGCATTTTATAAATTTAGATCAATCGGATACTTTCAATTTGAATTAATCTTAAAATATAAGATTTATGATGAATAAATATGTTCATTTCAATATGTTCAAGTATGTTAAACAGTTTGGGTGAATTAATTGTAGAAATTTGTTGAGAAAAAAAATAATACAAATGCACTTTCAAATCCTGCAATAATGAATCAAATCACTCATGTCCAAGTGACTCTTATGAATTGTTATTTTTAGACAAAAAAACTCACAAATCAGTCTCAAACATGGCCGTTTTTCAATATGCGTTCTTGTCTGTACTTGTGTTCTTGTGGACTTGTGAAACTTCATCAGTCGCTACCAAAATAATGTTCGAGTTCAAAAGTTCACATCTAGCCAAGGAAAGTTCAAATCAGGACAGTTGAACATGTTGCCTGAAACACATTTGTGTGGCTTGTGTTTCATATTTTGTTTTAGTGTTGCCTAAAACATGCATACAGAGATAACGTCTGCGATTACTGAACGTACCTCAGTTCCCTGACAAGGGAACAAGACATTGCATAAAGTTGATGCTGATGCATTGGTGAAACACCATTCTCCTCATTTGAATGTTGAAGCCTGATTTGCTTAACGCCATTGCATACCAATGGCCAATAGTGCTCAATTGCCCAAAAATAACAGGGTGTGGTTTCCTTTATAACGCGCCGCAGAGCGGCATTATCTCAGAATCTTTTGACTGAATACTAAGACCCGAGCAGAGAAAACATGGCACAAATGCAACGGCTCATTCCCTTCTCAGGGAACCGAGGTTACCTCGGTTTTGAGACGGTCTCTCAATGTTGCATACAACCCATGCTGACTAATTGGGGAACTTGTACAGTTATGCCGTGTTCTTGCAAAGGACACTCGGCTAAACCGGAGAACTAATTATTCAATGTAACAGAAGTAGAAAAAGTACATATGCCGCCTGGGCAGATATTCCTTCATAATGATAATTCAGCTAAGCTCGGCCCATCATTGGAGGGCTCGATAGGAGTATTTATGCACAATTTTGAGGGGGTCTCCTGAATTTGCATACCAGCAAACCTTGTTGAATCTTGTGCTCCCAGACATTGACCAAGCCAGTCAATGCATGAGTACATACATAATATTGAGGGTAAAAGTGGTGAAAACAGCGCTAACTATCAGAAACGCTAATAAGACAAATTATTATGCAATTATACAGTAAGTGGTGAGTCTGGCTCGGTACACAATATGTGATATACTGCTGTGATATACTCTAGTCTTATGGAGTAAAACATAGAGAATAAACATATGCAGGCGGCGGAGGCACCAGTGCCATCATGCAGTGACATAAGAACCTACTGGACCTGGTGTAACCCCACACCATGAACAAGGGGTGGAGTTTCCGATGTCTGCAGTACGGCTATTAGCACACACTAGCTCTAAGACACTTATGCATAGCAAAAACAATAGTTATAATAAGAAAGGCCCATCTAGTTTTCTTGTACTGAAAGGACCTGGGAAGCTAGCTAAGAGACATCCAAATGACAGAACTTGGCAATAGTGTTTTGTGAAGCCCATGCTGCTGCTGAACAAATATTCCCAATAGGTACACCCCTTGCCCATGCCCAAAAGGAAGCCATACCCCTCATAGAGTGGGCTCGCATGCCTATGGTGCAAGTTGCATTCTGTAAATCATAAGCCAGTGATATAGCCTCTGTTTTGACACCGGTAGACCTTTAGTGTGACCGCTATAACTCACAAAAAGCTGTTCAGAGAGTCTGAAATGCTTGGTGCATTCAACATAGATGCGCAGCACACCTACAGGCATGTCACCGATTCGCTAAACAGAAGTGAGCATGCGTAAAAGCACTGTCTTGAGCGAGAGCACTTTGAGCAAGACTGATTGAAGTGGGTCGAAAATGGGAGCATGCCAGGGCTCTTAGGACTAGAGATAGGTCCAAAGTGAAAACCGTGGTCTGGAAAGGGTTCAACCGTCTTGCGCATCAAATCGCTCTTCCCTTCTGACTGCCCATCAAAATCATTATGGAAAGCTGATATAGAAGCCACATATACTTTGAGTGTAGGGTGTGCAGCCGTCATCTAAGCATTCTTGCAGAAAGGACAAAACAAATGAGATCAACACCCTTTGAGTCAAACTAGGGCTGAGTGGACAATTTTGGTGCAACTAGCAGAACTGACTCGTTCTCTTGTCTGATTCTGCATAGCACCTGATCCTCTCCCAGTGTGAAGGGCTCAAGTCACTGAGAAAAACAGTGGGCAATGAATGTTCTTCGCTAATGCAAAGAGGTCCACCTCTGCTCGTCCAAATGTATTCCAGATCATATTCACAATTTGAGTGTGAAGCCTCCATTCTCCCTGAGTAATTCTCTACCTGGTCAGCATGTCTGCTCCATGGCAGCTGAGGACATGAACGGCACAAATTGACAAGAGATGTTGATCCGCCCATTTCAGCAAGCTTGTTGCGAGCGAGTGAGAAAAGAGAGTGAGAATGAATGCTTCCCTGGCTGATTTATGTATGCTACCACTGACATGTCTTCTCTGCCTCTGTCTCTGCACACTGGGCAGCCATCGCCAAAGGGATCCCCAGCCTGTGCATGAAGTATCTGTCATGACCATTTTCCGCTCGCATATCTGGCCGGGCAGGGCACCCTGCTCGTAGATAGTAGTGTCCATCCAGGGGACCACTGTCTCTACACATCTGCGTGTTACTAAGATGAACATCGAGCCTGTGTGCCAAACGGACATGGGAACACGCCTTTTCAGCCACAGCTAAAATGGTCGCATGTAAAGCAGTTGAAAATGACAAACCACTGAGGCAGCTGCCATCAAACCCAACGGTCTCTAAAAGCATTTTAGAGGACGTGATTTGCCTTCTTTGAATGTCGTTCATAATGTTCTGCATGTGCTCAGGTAGCAGGTGGGCTCACAAAGGAATAGAAACCAGACTCATGCCCAGGGAGGGGATACGTTGCGTGGACTAGGGCTGGCTTTTTTGCATGTTGATTGTGATTCTGGAGGTGGCTTATGATAACTTTCCTGTGATTGTAAACATCACTCGCTGAGGGAGCCAGAATTGCCTAGTCGTTCAGGTAATTCACTCAGGGCGGAACCAAGGGTTTGGGTAATCCACCGAAGAGTTGCAATCTGGAGAGCACGGAGAATATGTGTGTTGCGCCAGCGTCAGCTCACTGCCAACCACTTTGGTACCCAGTACGTGAAGCTGCTACCTCTTCCTCCATGGCTCTGGAGGAGCGGTGGTGGGGAAACTTGGTGGACCTGAGGTGGATGCTTCGCAGAGTATAAGGGCTATCCTCCTATGGAGAGTCCTGACACTCAAGGAGGGCAGTTAGGCACCTAACTGGCGGCCTCTGCGTGGGCGTGGGCGTGGCCCAGGCAGTAGACACACCTGTTGTGATCATCAGGGCCCTCTAGAGCAAAGGTTGAGCAAAGTCTAACCAACATGAGTAGCTTCATAGGAACATAATTAGACATAAGTAGCTTCACCGGAATGCTTAAGAAGATATATTGCAATAATAATCCACTTCTTGGGATGCCTCGATGGAGAGGCTTCTAATTTATCAGGTTTGAAGGAGAAAGACTATGAGATAATGCCGCTCTGCACCGCATTATAAGGGGTGTCATGGCCCGTTATTTTCGCATACTTGAGTGCCATTGGCTGTTGCAATGCAATAAACGAATCAGGCTTCAGAAGAAAGGTGTTTCCCCAATGCGTCACCATCAGGTGTACGCAATGTCGAGAGATCATCTCAAAAGGGAATCGGAGGAGCCAGAGCGAGCTGAGTGACACTATCATGTATGCTGCTGAGCCATTTGCAGAATCACAGACTTGCATCCCCCCATCCTCAGGAGTCTGTTCTCCTGATTTGAACTTATCAAATCTGAGCTACCAAGTCTGAACTTTGCGTACTTGGTATTTAGAAACACCTATAGTTTTAGTCTGAATTGTTCTAATTACTCATTCAATTAGTGATTCAGTCAGAACGGTTCTTGACTGAATTATGACTTTCATAAAATCATCCTTGTAATGCATTAAAACAAGTAGTGATGCTCCAGAAGTTAACACGATGCATTAAGAGCCGGAATGTAAACATTTTGAATTGGATGAACAGGATAAATTGTTCTTCTTTTGACTTCTGGGAAGAAGTGTAAGTGTCTTTTGTAGCTTCCAAAGTGCAGTACTAAATGAAAAAATATGATTTTTAAACTAAATAAGAAAAACTTGATCATCATCTTATTGTTCAAAAGTTTTACCCCCTGATTCTTAATGAATTGTGTTTCCTTCTGGACTATCAGTGATTGATTGCAGCTTTTTTAATGGTTGTGTTTGATTCCCTCAGTTGTCCTTAGTCTGAAAATATGGATCTCAAAATCATACAGTAATTTTTGGAAAGGGTTCAAATATACAGAAGATACTGGAAAATAAAAGAATCTACAGAACTTGAAGGATGTTTTTGAAGAACAGAGCTCAGTTTTACTGCTTGGGACAAACAAGGGACTCATGAATGACCATCACAAAACAAATAAACAGTTCTGGAGCCAGGTAATGACACAGTATTACGAATAAAGGGTATGTAAACTTTTTAATGGGGTCATTTTCATAATTTTGTCTTGTGGACTCTATGTAAACATCTGTTATGTGAAGTAATTTATTCAGGACAGTACTAAATAAGAAACATTGCGCATTTTTGCAAATTGCATTTTGCATGGTATGTAAACTTTTGAGCTCAACTGTAAGGCTCATTAGACTTAAAGACTTATTTTATAGTCTTATTTCATAAGGCAAAGGTTCTCAACTCTGCCACTCAAGGTCCACTTTCCTGCAGAGTTTTGCTCCAACATTGATCAAACTCACTTGCCTGTAACTTTCTAGTAATCCTGAAGACACTGAATAGCTTGTTCAGATGTGTTCTAATAGAGTTGGACCAAAACTCTACAAGAAAGTAGACCTTGAGGGCCAGAGTAAGGATCGGAATCTTTAAATGGAATCAGAATTGCTGCATTCCTTATGATTCCCAACCCTTGTGTCTTTCACTAAACAATAACCATCATAAGACCCCACAGCAGGTTGTATTTTGACAATCTTGAGTTCCCTTCTTTTGCACAAATTGATATCAATAAAAATGGGAAAGGAAATGACATTTTGCTAATTCAATTGAAAACATCTTAATGGGTAGAGAGGTGACTCAGCACCAAAGAGTTTGAATGCTACGTTACTGTGGCCCAAGGGAAATGGGGGCATATTTATAACATTAATAGAATGTGATTTAGTCAGAACAGCGGAATTCAGGATTGGACATAATCAAAGCAATCCAGCAGATATTAACTTCTAAGGCCTCCATTAATGAGCAATTTCAAGGAAATATTCAAGTTTATATTGCCTTCTTTTTTATTGGTTATTTTAGGGCCAGTTACGGATATTTTGCACAGCTGCAATTATCTTTTTGAAAGTCCTATAGGTCACATTTCATTACTTAGGAAATTGAGTCTCATTCATAAACAGATGGCCATGACTGTACACACAGACAATTAAATCCTCAGGGCAGGTCATGCAATATGTTCACAGTGACTAGCATGGTTAATACGCTTTAGGATGGTCTGAGGCTTACTAAAACATGACACTAAATGAGACTGTAATGTGTTATTGCCTTCATAGGTCTCACCGCACTGTCCCTTCTTCTGTTCCAATTCAAACTGTATTCCACGGTAGAGCTCTCGAGATATGAGCCCATAAGCGATGATCATCACTACTCCAGGAATGAAGAACAGAACAAATAGCAACAGGATGCACCTGAAACAAAGAGAAATCTATCATCACACAGGCTTGCCTTTATATTTCCACATGGGTGGCCACTTGTGGTCTGATTTAATGAAAAATGTTTCACCTGTATAATTCAAAGTATTCTGAACAGATGTAAATTGCACAAATCATTGCATTGACAAGGTTAGTAAGCAATTTGGTCTTGTTAGAGTCAGTATGATGTTTAACACTTAAAGCTTAAGTGTCTCTTTTTTGTTCAATGTTAAATTATTTTTCCTTACCCAACTTCATATGCGGAGAAAACTATAAGTAGTAAACTAGTGCAATTTTACACTACTATTAAAAATTTAGAGTCAGTAAGATTTTTATTTATTTATTTTTGAAATATGTAGTTGTAAGGTCTCTTCTGCTCTCCAACGCAGCATTTATTTGATCAAAAATACAATAAGAACCGTAACATTGTAAAATAATAATACAGTTAAAAATGACTGTTTTCTATTCTATTATAATTTAAAATTTAATTTATTCCTGTGATGCAAAGCTTTTCAGCATCATTACTCCAGTCTTCACTATCACACGATCCTCCAGAAATCATTCTAAATGCTGAAGAAACATTTAAAATTATTATCAATCTTGAAAACAGCACAAACGAACAGCATTTATTTAAATAGAAATATTTTGTAAAATTAATCATGTATTTTATTTAATAATTTAATAAAATTATTACATATTTAATAAAACATTTTTAAAACTTTTTGCAACCTCTTTGGTCTCACCAAAATAGTGCTTCAAAATGTTGTTTGTTGGCAAGCTGAAAGTGTCAGAGCTGTGGTGTAGTGGTCTGTGCATGTGCTCTGGACATGGTTGCCTCAGGAGGAACCAGATTTGAGTCTGACTTGTGACCTGTCCTGATCCCACTCAAGTGTCCTATGAAATAAGGATATGTTGGAGTGACCAATAGAAGAGAGGAGGATTAGTAAAAACTAATGATTTTCTTTTTTGACGAGAGTTCTGCACACTACATGTCTTGTGTTTTTTAAATGTATTTTAATATATTTTCCAGTGCAATTCTTTGCCCCACATTCATACACCATAAGTGCGTTACTCTACAAATGAGCACTTACCACGTTTGCTCCACCTCACTCTTTGGCCAGTCATGCCGGCACATGTGAGCCGTGATGTTGTTGGCTTTGGTGAACTTCACCAGGGTGCTGAAGATGGGATAGGGTGTCATAATAAGGAAGGACAGAACCCAGGTGGAAGCGATGACTTTGTAGGCATGGGATCGGGTCTGCCATGCCCGTGACTTCAGCGGGTTGCAAATGGCACTGTACCTCTCAATGGCTATTGCCACCAGACTGAAGGTAGATATGCAGACCGAAATTCCTGTGAAAAAAAATCGGTACATTTACAATTTGTGCAACTGTCAAAAACTCAAAGATTGTATCTAAATAGTTTATCCACCAAGTTTTCTGATTCGGTTGCTCCTATCGCTACATGTATTCACTGCACATCTGTTGTTATTTTTTTTCCCAAAGGCTTGACGCCTTGCAAAATTGAAAGCAACAAATCCTTAATACGTTCTCCTAAAAATACAAAGCTTTGTGAAAAACATTAGAAAATGGCTTTCTTGTTGGAGAACGCTGTAAAGCAAGATTTCCGACAGCCCCTCATGTTTGAGGAATTACTGCCCTGATGCCCCAAGATCTTGATCTGATCTCACCCTCCGCACCAAAGCTCATAGCAGGGAAATTGTTCTTTGCTTTACAAATCCCCTTCCTTTTCCGCCTCCTCAAAAAACAAACAGTGGGAGTGAGGTTGTGGTTGGCACAGCGTGTTGGATGTGCTGCCTTGTCGCGCTTCGACACTGTGTGAGCCTCGGGCCACTCGCACACACGCAAGCAAATAAGATCTGCTCTCTTCTGAACTATGTCATCTCCAGGGCCTCCACCAGACAGTGACCATAATGCTGGCGAAAAACATCCTTTAGAACTCTGATTGCTGTGCACGCAAGTACAAACATGACAGTGTAATTTTTTCAATCCACAATACCTGCTCCATTTCTTTTGTGCTACAAATGTGCTTTGATATACAGTAGTCCATTGCTGTCCAGAACAGAACTGTCTTAAGGTTTTGTTTTTTTTCCCCCTTCAATCCATTTGCCAACCATCTTTGTTGTCAAATCTGACCTTGGCATTGTAATGGTTGTTACTGGATGAGCAACGGCTTTCATTTAGGGAGGTAGTGATCCTTGAAAAAGTGCATTCATACATATGTCTACATCAGTGGCCAATTTCTCCAACTGAGAGTCTGCGCCAAAATTTGACATCCTGGTAATTGTATTTCAAATAAACAGAAGTCTCATGTACAAATTTGACTTGAATTATATACTGTGGTTCACTGGTTTATTTTTACAGGATGTGCCAACAACTTAGGAGCCAACAACTGAGGTCCTGTTTCCACCTGGTATTAAGATGCGTTTTGGTTGATCGGATCACAAGTGGATGAGGGAGACGCATACCCATTTATACCTGCTGTTTTAATCCGTCTCTTTTGTCCATTTTCGACCACTTATGTCCTAAATTCTTCAAGGGGAAGAATTTTCTCAGATCTTTCAATCTAATAGATGAAATAAGCTCACACAATTTACATATGAAAACGAAAGGAGACGATGGAAAAACACACGGAGAGCAGCAGCTTTCATTTCTGTTCTGACAGCCGTGAGACCTTGGTGAGTGCAGTGAGAGTGTGTTAGAAATCAGAAATGGTGAGATAATGAACATTTTTCGTCTTTAAACCAAACTTGGGTCTTCAACCGACAAATTTTAAATCCCTTCTAGCTAGCGCGCTTCCCATAATGTGTACGCATTAGGTCAGTAGGTGGTGAGTAGGCGGTCTTTGGCCTGTTCGAACACATTCAACCTCATGAGCGTTTCCACTACGAAAGCAATCCGGTCGAATGCGATTCCGACTACCTCTGGTTTATACAGCTACATTCAACAAATTAATTTTTTTTTTTGTTTTTTGGATTTTTTTTTGATTTTTGATTGATTTTTTCCTTGAATGACAAAAAAATGTTTCAGGCACGTCATCCAGACAAATATTAAACATAAAAAGGCAATATATAACATACAAACTTTAACATAACATTTATCATTTTCTCTCTTTTATTCATTTCCCATGTATTCATCAATCTTAACACTTAGTAACAACCTTCCTTATACATTTTTAACTGCACTTAATAACAATAACAAGCTTAAGCTTGTACACTCTTGACTAGCTATATCTATTCTCTTCGTGGCTTCATAGCAAATGGGCAAACATCTTCAGTTTCATCATCATTCAGGCTCCTCAACACTGCAACTGCTTTCTCCATTGCCCACCTCAAAGTCCAATTGGATTTTCTTTCTCCTCCGATGTTGGCCATTTCAAAAAATCTCCATTTCAAACTGTCTTGGCCTTCCTAGTGGACATGGACAAACCATGCATGCTTGGGTCCTGTTGGGGGTTTTGTCCTCCCCAGGTCTCAAGTGTTCTGTTGTGATCACATGACTGCAACTATCTCCATCACATGATCCTGACTCAACTGAAGGTATGAAGAGATACCTTGAACAGCTGAAGCATCCCAGTACCCTGCAGAAGCAAAACAGCCCCAAAGCCCCCAAAACCCCTGCCATGCTTCACATAGTTTTTCTTTTCTTTTCTGTTCTTTTTTTTGTTCTCTTCTTCTTTTCCTCCTCCAAAAACTTTTTCCTCCCCCATTACCCAAAACAGTTTAATTTTCATTCATCAGTCCACAGAATCCATTACTCCTCCAAAATGTTTGTGTTTACTTTGGTTTGACTTTTGTATTCTCTTTTTTTATTCTTTGGAGACAGCAATTCTTTGGTGCTGGGCCTGGGAGTTGGCATGGAGAGGTCATTTACATAGGGTGCGCAGTATTGTCTGAGCAAAACTTCAGTACCATTCATCTACATCTTTTTTTCTCAGTTCCTTTTTTTTCTTTCTCCTCACTTTCTCACCTCTTTTCTTTAGCGCACAGCATCAGCAGGAAGCAAGCAGTTCTTTCTTTTCTCTTCTTTTTTCACCAGTGCAGTGCGTTTTTTTTTTTTTGCTGAATTGCCTTTTGTATGGTGTCTTGGTATGGTCTTTCTTGTTTATCTTCTTTCTTTTTTTTCTTTCTTATTGCCATTCCCCCCCTTCTCTTTTCTTGTCTGTCTTCTCTTGTCTTTCTGACCTCTTCTCTTCACCACCATGTTGTTTGTAACCCCAGTGTCTGAGTGAGAGAATTGTTTATAAGTCATTTTTTTAATGCTTATTAGTATTTTATATTATGCTCCCTGTTGCTGCATTGGCTGCTCCACAGGGTGTTTTCAATACCTGATTGAAAAAACCTTCAATTCTCAGAGTTTCTTGTTTTTAAGTAGTTTTTAAGGGGTTGAAAAAATGATGAATTCAATGAAGAAGAAACAAAACATTTTTTTATTTAATTACAAACAAAAATGTTTTTTTTTTTTTGCATTGCATATCTTTCTTTAAGTTGTTGTAGGATATCATTCTGAATTCATTCAATTATGTACTCTAAATTCTCTAAAAAATCATTTACAGGGGGGGGGGTGAAATAATTTTGAACACAACTGTAAAAACAACTTGCTCAATTTACTTTGTTAATATGAAATACTGCAACACAGTACTTTTGTAACAGATTCATTTAATTGTGCACACATGTGTTTATAAAATAATTTTTTTTTACCATTTTTAGCAATGTTACCATTTGTGTTGGCACTGCATGAATCATTAACCCACATGCCCACATGCTTTGCATGAGAATAACTGAGCGGAGTAAATGTTGAAATTAAGTGTTATCTTATGTTTTTTGTGCAAGATGAAAAAGGGAAACTTGGTAAAGTTTACTGTTCTGTTATGTTGGCAATTTGGGAATTTCTGAAGAGCTTGGGTTTAAACTATACTGTATGCTGGTTTACTCATTAAGCGATCTATTGCGTAAGCTGGAGCAATGCCATCATATTTTCTTGGACTTCACTAAGCTTTATAATGTAGTTTAAAAATACATTTAGCTTATTAGCATGTGTTACTGCTGGCTAGTTGTCAAGGGATTCAAGAGGGATTTTGTTTCTAAAGACTTACTTTGACTTTGGCTTTTATTGAGCTTTACTCAGTTCAGTTAGGTTTCTACTTTCTGTGTTTTAGTTAAGTTTACATGGTAATTTCATGGTTATTTTCCCCCCATATAAGGAACCAATTGAATTATGTTCAGTCAAAGAGTTATATTTTTGAGTGAATAACATAAACATCCAAAATAATAATCTAAGTAATAATTCTTAATCACTGGGTGTGGACAGCATCAGCTACTTTACACAGTGCATCAATTCTGTTATAATGCTTTTTTCCAACATTTGATCATCATTTGGTGAATAACCACTGCCACGATTGACAGAACATGTATTCAACAATATTCAAAAAATCAAAGAATGCATGTTTTCTCCGAAAAAAATGACTCATGCCACAGCAAGCATTTCAATGCTGATTGCACCTGTAAACTTAAAAGTGGAAAAAAAATATTTTGAATTTTTGAAGCCATAAAGTTCAGCAGATTTAGGGAATAGTGGTTGAAGCTTGTGATATTTACCAGTGCATGTGAATAAATAATAGTCCATCTTACCCATAAGATAGGCCACAATCTTGCACATGGCAGCTCCAAAGATGAAATCCTCCAGCAGGTTGGGAATAAGAGTGAAGGGCATGCAGAAAACAGCCATCATAAGATCACTAATGGCCAGGGAGAGCAGGAATGAGTTGGTCACCGTCCGCATTCGCTTATTCACCACCAAAACCACAATGATGATCAGATTACCAAACACGCTCAGCAGGAATATGAGAGAGTATAGCAGTATGCGCAGCGAATCCATTTCTGAAAAACAAAGATAAAATAACAGATCGACATATTAAAAGAAATAACAAAATATCAACACTTAACCCCATAAAGCCTATTCTTTCATATTTGATACCCACATTTCTATAATAGCCCATAATCTAATTTAGCAAATAAAAATCATTTTAGTATAAATTCCCCCCTTCAGGTCACGGTATACAGTACGTGTCTATTTGAAATGAAATCTTTACTGAAGTAAACATAAGAATAACTTTTATATTGTAAGATAACATTTACTGGACTGAAGCAAGTTTTTTTTTTTTTAGGTTTATTTAATTCTTTCTTTCTTTGTTTTAGAAAAATCATATTAAAATGTGAGCATCAAATGTGATAGATTAGGGTTTTGAGGAATGCTTACTTATATCATACAATTACCATTGCATTGCTTTGAATTTTATTATATGTCCACCAAAATAAAAACTACAGAGCTTTGATCATAAAACTAAGCATTTGAATATCATATTTCTTAGGCATATTGTTGGGTGATATAGAGTGACAACGGATACTTGCATTATATGTAAGTAGTGTATTATGTTATAGAAATCTTATTGGTTTACATTGCAAGCGATCAGAATTTCATCTTACTTTGTGGAGATATAAATACCAGCAACTGCACAAAATTGCATATTTTTGCTCAATTTGGGCCTTTTAAAATTGATTTAATAAAAAATGTTCAACCCCACCCCACTCCCCAAATATGAGATCCATATTCTCCAATACTACACATAGTACAAGCCATAAAATCCTGATGGATCAAATATGATGCTCAACAAAACACACATGCAAACTCTTTCTCTTTAGATTTCTCTTTTAGATCTTCAATAAACTGTTCTATTCAAAAAAGAAGAAAATAATGATTTATTTCATATTTCAGGCTTAATGTTCGATAATAGGGATTAAAAAAAAGTAATAAAACAAAGGAAATTAAGTAAATAAAGTTGACCAATAAAAATGAAAAACTATTGGCTGGGGAAAAATATGATATGATGGTTTATGGGGCATTTAATTTATCATATTTAAATAAAAATAAATACTTTTAATTATGCCATAACTTTGCACATATATTTCATTACTGAAAATGTTTAAAATTTAATCTTATTTAATGAAACTCTCCACACCCTCCCTTGATTACTTGATATGGGTTTATTTTCAACACAGTCAGCAATTTCCTGATGTACATTATACAGTTATACTCTAAAAATGCAACCCAAGTTTTGTTGAAAATGGTTAAACCCAATGAATAGCTTAAACGCTTGGCCAAAATCGGATCTTCGAATTTAACCTCGCAAAGGCCTTTAGATTAGACTGACCAGATATGATGCTTATCTGATAAAATCTTTGGGAGGAGTTTGTTAAAGTGCATTGTTTAGAAATGGCAATATATATATATATATATATATATATATAGGTTTGTAGGTTGCACCATCAAGCCATTTTGCCACTCCAAATTCTGAAACCCATTTCAGACGTAAATTTTCACCACTTCTGACACGTGTGCAAAGTTTCATGATTTTTCGAGCATGTATAGGCCCTCAAAAATGTGATTCATTTCGGAGAAGAAGAAGAATAGACCAAGGAATTACATTAGGGTCCTCAGTGCTGGGGCCCTAAATATACATATTTGAGCTTAACAGTGACTAGATCTAAAACCTTAAGATGACATACATTGTGTTAGCAAGTTAATCAATCTGCAAATCCGCTATGTGCTATCAGGTTTTCTTGCTGACTTCAGAGAATATTTAGAACTGATGTACTGATAATGGAGAAAATAAATCCAGACATCATCAAATAACATCCCCAGTATGTAACAGCTCACTCAAACACTTAGCGCTGTGTCTTTTTCAGACATGGCGGATGGATAGTGTTGTTTTAGCTGATCTCTGTGCACAAAACTTTTACAGAGAGAATCACTCTTCCTCTTAAACAATGAGTTGGAAACTTGATCTCTGTAACAGAAATGCTGATGTGTACTTGGAAAGATGATCAATCAGAAGGAACTGCAGTGATTAATAGGGAAAATTGCCAAATTACTGTGAAACAACATTGGACTGTGAATCATAACAGCAGAAAAGTCATAAACTTCTAATGAATTCATTTAATAGCATCGTAAACATGAAGGCCTTCATAAAGCCCTTCATATTTATAGTTTGAACCAAACATTTTAGAATATTAAAACCCTATAAATGATAGTGACTATAAAAATCTGCAGGAGACAAATTTTGCATAAATGTTTCATAACTTCAAGAAATTTAATGCAATAACTAGAATGTCTGCATCTTATCATAATTTTCAGAATCTACAGAGCTTATGTGAACTTGAAGTTTAATTTCCTCTGAGTTTAATAAAGACATCCCACTTCATGCTAGACAAGATAAAATAATGATTTTAATAATGATAATGCCACGAAAAAGCAAAAAATATGAATGATCAAAAAAGTAGATATGTTATTGTATTTTATATGACATTTCAAATAATAAATAACAAAAACAAAAATAATTACTTGTTTAGTTGGACAGGAAAAAAGTTCCAAATGTAGAATTGTAAGAATCAGTCATTGAAAAGCATATAGATATGTCACTTCTGAATATGAGCACATACCCCTTAAAGTCTACACTGGTTATGATCTGACCGATTGTCAGGCTGCGGTTAGGGCAAAGACACGAAGACGAAGAAGATAAGTCATAAACGGGTTTTAATCCAGACAGGCTTGGTACAGACGAGCAGGAACACACAGCATCCATACACAGACGTACATTGACGCAAGAACCGACAGAGACTGAGCAAACACAAGGAGAATATAAAGGGAGGAACGCAATTAGGGTAAACAGAAACAGGTGCGGGAAATGAACTGATCAGGTAAACACACGGAGGGCAAAAGAACAGAGACATCACAAAACACAGTCCATGGGTGTGACATTACACCCCCCCCCCCCCCCCCCGCCCCCGGAAGGCGCGTCCTCGCGCCGTAGATGGACCAACTGCGGAGGGAGGGAGGGGGCTCCGGTGGAGGACGAGCAGACGACGGGCAGACAGGACGACATGCAGACCACGTGGCAGACGATAACAGAAACCAGGGAGCAGGAGGATGGTGGGACCCAGGCCACAGTCATGCCCACCGCCCATGGTGGAGCCGCAGGAGGAAGCAGCCATGGTGGAGGAAGGGCAGGCGGCGACAGACTGTGGCGGAGCAGGTGGTAGAGGAGACCAGGCGTAGCTGGAACGCCGACGAGCCAGGGCGACCCCGAGGATCCGATGGGACGCGGCGACGTAGGCGGCTCTTCCGACCGAGGCGCAGGCGGGGATCCTGAAGGCCGCGGTGGAGCCGGAGCGACAGAGGACCCAGGTGACGTCGGAGGGAGCGAGGACGCCAACGGAGCCAGAGGGACAGAAGGACGAGGCGCAGCCAGAGGAGTGTAGTCCAGCGGCGAGGGCAGGTCGACGAGCGACCAAGGCGGAGCCGGAGGGATGAGGGAGCCCGGCGTAGCTGGTGGACTGAGGGGCCACGGTGGAGACGAGGGAGGTTGGAGCCAACGAGGAGCTGGTGGACCAACGGGCCGAGGAGGAGTCCTGGTCGAGGAGGTGGGAGGCGGAGACCCAGGATCCACTGCCCCCAATGGAGCTGGAGACTGGCAGGCCCACTGCGCGCTCACGCCGTTGATGGAAGGCTGAGGGTGAGCAGAGGGGCTGGCTGGCTGCAGCGGAGATGGTAGATGGATGAGAGGAGGTGGGAGAGGGAGGCTGGGTGGGATTTCGGGACAGGCAGACGACTCAGAAGATTCGGGACTGGCAGATGATTCAATTGACTCGGGACAGGCAGATGATTCAGTTGACCCGGGACAGGCAGATGATTCAATCGACTCGGGACAGGCAGATGATTCAATCGACTCGGGACAGGCAGATGATTCAATCGACTCGGGACAGGCAGATGATTCAATCGACTCGGGACAGGCAGATGATTCAATCGACTCGGGACAGGCAGATGATTCAAAATATACCGAACAAAAATAGTCCTCTGAGCACAGTCCATGCTCACCCTCAGCGGCCGTGCAGTGGGCGGGGCTTTCCTCCTCGCCCTCGCTCTCCACCGCAGGCTCCCTCACGAGCGCTGTAGCCGGCTCACGCGCTTGGTCACACTCACTTCCTGGCTTCTGACTCCGTGGCGTTCCTGGGCTCTGTCGCTCCATTTGGCGATGGCTCGTGCGGGCGTTCCGTGCCGCGAGATGATGGCTGGTCTCGCTCTGGGTCCGGAGTGGGGCTGGCGGGGTCTTCTTCCGGGCCGACGGTGCATAGCGAGTTGCAGCTCGCCAGCACCCACTCCACAAAGGCTTCAAAGTCCACACGCGGACCCTCTCCGGACAACTGCGCTCTGCATGTGCCGTTTAAGCTCACCTCGTAGAATGTGCAGAGGCAGTCGTCCGGAAAGTGCGTAAGATACGCGAGATCTAAGAAGGTCCGCGTGTGGTCCTCCAATGTTTGGTCCTCCTGCTCCAGCAGTAGGAGACGAACACCGGGCATATCCATTATTGACGGGGGAAAAGGCAACAAACAAAAACGAAACTAAAAAACGGAAAACAAACGGAGGCAAACGTTGCGAAACACTATCACAATTTTTGTGGGTCGGTTCTTCTGTCAGGCTGCGGTTAGGGCAAAGACACGAAGACGAAGAAGATAAGTCATAAACGGGTTTTAATCCAGACAGGCTTGGTACAGACGAGCAGGAACACACAGCATCCATACACAGACGTACATTGACGCAAGAACCGACAGAGACTGAGCAAACACAAGGAGAATATAAAGGGAGGAACGCAATTAGGGTAAACAGAAACAGGTGCGGGAAATGAACTGATCAGGTAAACACACGGAGGGCAAAAGAACAGAGACATCACAAAACACAGTCCATGGGTGTGACACCGATATGTGAATTCTTCACCAATATTCCTCTGATAATACACGTGCTTTGGTTAATTTGACCAGTGCAATATACATAATTTCCGACCACACAAATATTCTATATAACACAAAAGATATATTAAAAAAACAAAGGCAAATGCATTTGTATATGACTGCCTCTAGAGAAAAACATCAACTGATAGTCATACATCATCACACCACAGGCCTCACCCGCTGGTGTTCTGTCGCTTAAAGGCTGACAAGTCTACACTGGATGTGAGTGTTGTGTCAAAAGAAAACAGAACTCATTATAGTCACGGATGCTGTCTACACTGGCTACAGATGCTCACTCAGTTTCTGACATACTCTATGTGTAACAGAGGCAAGCTAGAAAGAGCTGTGCATTTAAACCTCACTTCATTGGCCTCAAGAGGTGCACTAGCGACTGACACTAGAGGCTGCTGTCTTTAGCCACCTTGTTAGAGTGCCCGCCTCCCATGGCAGAGACTGTGGTTTGAATCCTGATCAGAGTGGGGTTATATCTGTGACACAGATGGGAGTGAGGTTTAGGGGGTCAGTGTAACGGTGACAAGCTAGTAAAAACAGTGCATGTAACCATCACTCCTCTGGCCTCAAGAGGTGCATTAGCAACTATTGCTAGAGACAATGGTCTTTAGTGTCCTTGTTAGCATGCCTGCCTCCCATGCAAGAGATGCTGGTTTGAGTTCTGCTCAGAGTGGAGTGAGTAGGACTGGAGGGGTTACATATATACTTGATTCTGCTGACAACAAGGCAAATTATATATATATATATATATATATATATATATATATATATATATATATATATAATTATATATAAAACATTTTCTGTTTATATATATATAAAGCTCCACAAACCTTACGAAAACAGTATTAAATTCTAAGCCTTGATTTCTGTGCCCAACTATCAGTTATTGACAAGAAGACTTTTTTTCCCCTATGTATTCCAGCTGTTTTCCATTACTGGATCTGCAGAGAGCAGTCAATGTGAGCCAGCATGAGCAGGGAGGCTTATGGGATGTCAACAGTCATATCCTGTTTGTGGCTTAGTCAGGCTAAAGCAATCAATCGAGGCCACCTTTGACTACAGTGCAGGGTTCTGCGTGTGCTCCATTACTGATCGCCTGTAGCTGCTAGTCTTAAAGGATTAGATCCACCAAAATGCTGCTGACATCCTCAGGACTTTGATCTCATAAGAGATGTGGTCCACATGAGTGGCTCGACTAAAATCGATATAATCTCTCACGCTCTCTGTCGCTGTTGCGAAGAAGGCTTCCGTGTTTATCAAGTACTCTCCACATGGTGCTACTTTCTGTGGGACGCATTAGCCTCACTATGTGGGAGAAGCATGAACTAAACTGTTTAAGGATTGCTGTGAATTCTTTCATAGTCGTGGGTTTTTCCAAGCCTATATATTTTATACTTAGAAGTATTAGACAACTGCAGTATGTTTCCCTGGGAGTGGTATTGACAAGATGTAGGGTTAAAACAGTATGTGTCATCATTGCTGATAATTGGATTAATTTACTATTTCTCTATTATATGGAGTGTCATATTCATTTGTACAAGCTTTACAATTTCAAAAGTCATTGAAAACCCATCAAGAGCCCTTCTTTTCATAGCTACAAGTACATTTATAAAACTGACAACAGTTTTTATGTAATTTCATAATTACATCTTTGAAATAAGGTAAAGTATACTGTTGAAAGTACTGACAAGCATTTGGTAAACTAAAATACTTAAATTTCTTGAATGTCACATACTTACACATTTGCAATTAAGGAATTGCAACACTAGGGTTAAAATTATAATCAAGTACATGGTGATTTAGCATGTTATTTAATGCATTAAAATATGTCTACATATTTAAAGCAGCATAAAATATCATTAAAAGATACCTAAATTATTTATTTATTATTGTTAAAGGCACAGTATGTAAGTTTTGCTGCTAGAAGTTGCTTAATTAAAACAATAACAAAGGTGTAGCTTGATGACACTGTGAATGAGCGAGAAATCTTGTAAATTGTCATCTTCACCTCCACAGCCAGCTGATGGAAAGCAATACAAGACTCAAGGCAGAAATCATGTTCATGGATGAGCTAATGTATTTTATGGTGTTCGGGGTCATTTTGACATGGAAAAGATATTCTATTTCCTGAAAGTACTAATTAATGTTATCAGATCAGACTGAAACTTTGTGACTTTGTTCACACAGGGTATAAATACTTCTTATCTTTTCTTTTTTTTGGATAATTTTCATACTTTTTTTTTTGGCAGGGTTCACCTTGTTACACTTGTGGCATTCCCGGTCAAAAACCAGCCTACAAAAAAATGTCTTAAAATCTCTCATTGTGCTTTATTATCACCAAATATTGAATTTAATCTTTATGTCAACTTGTTTTCTTTCATTTAGGACAGGTTTTGTATTTCTAATTGCATCTAATTAATCGTAAGCCTCATTTATCTGAGAGTAGGCACCTGATTTTTTTGAGTGAAAAAAACATTATTTATGAATATATTCCACAATATTAAAGAAAATGTGAAGAACATTCGCACTGTTTATGTGCTTTAAGGCTTAATCAGAATTTGTTTTGAAATGCTTTTATTTTGTATACAGTGGCACAAAGTCACACTAGGGGTTATGCATAATCTAACTTCCATATTTTTTAAAAAAGATTGAGGTCTTTTGTATGTAATTCATGGAAAAAAATAGCTGTTTTATTCAAGATAACTTAAAAAAAAGCAAGCAAAGATGAGCACAACTGATGTCCCCCGCATATGCATATAGATATTTGAAAGCTTTTTTCATTTTTATTCTTCACACTAACATTTATATATTTTATAGAATAAAACACCTATAACAATGTGAACTAGGTAGTTTCGCTGATTACTTTAAAAGTCCATAGATATGCCTTCAGTTCACACTGCTGTAAGCACTTTCTCTGACAAGCAGATGCAAAGAGGCCAGTTTTCCGGTTTGGCCATGTGACGTTCAACATATACCCTTATGTGGTGTTCCCGGTGAAAAATGACCAGCCATTCAAAGTGAAAGGGGAAGAAAGTAAGAGGAAAAAATTAGTGCTAAGGAGCATGTTGATCATGTTCATGTTCACATATGTACACGTGCGCTCACAAACAAAGGCCTTGGACCTCTACATGTGTGGATACATGCATACACAAGCTAAAAAAATATATGCATATGCAAGATACTAATGAGGAGGAGGCAATGCAGGATGAATCTTGCAGTGAATGAGCATTAGAATATGTACCAGAAGAAGAAGGCACCACTGAGCATGCTACAAGACTTTGAAACAACTGATGAGCAGCAATCTTCGGATGATGAGGGCCCAGCTGAAGTTATGGTTACATTCTGGCCGAAAGATGGAACTTTGTCCTGGTCTTCATCCCCAGCTATGAGGCAAAGCAGGTTTTCTTCTTAAAATGTAAGTAAGTAACTAAGTAAGTAAAGCCTTTATTTGTGCCACAGTGGGGAAATTGCATTTAGCAACAAAATAGCAGTATCACACACATTTAGATCAAAAACAGAGAACCCAAAATAAATAAACTAAAATCAACTGTACATAAATGGGTTAAAATTTATGCTAACGCGGGTCAGATACACAGCCCCGGGCTCTCACAAACTGGGACTTGTTTGTCAGGTAGTCCAGGATCCACTCAGCCAGATGTAAGTCCACTCAATGGTGAATGGTGTTGAATGCGCTGGAGAAGTCAAAGAACAGAATCCTCACAGAGCTGCCGGGCTCCTCCAGGTGATTTAGGGCACGGGGTTGTATGTAGATCACAGCATCCTCCACTCCAATCCCAGGTCGGTAGGCGAACTGCAGCGGGTCCATCACTGAGCTGACCTCAGAGCGGTGGTGGTGCAGGACCAGTCTCTCCAGTGTCTTCATCAGATGTGACATGAGAGCCACTGGCCTGAAGCTGCTGAGGTCCCTACCCTGTCTTGGGCACTGGTACTACACAGGAGGTCTTCCATAACTGTGGTACCACCCTCAACTTGAGGCTCAGGTTGAAGACATGCTCAGTGATCCCACACTGCTCATCTACACAAGATTTCAGCAGCCTGGAGCTGATGCCATCTGGTCCAGCTGCCTACCGTGCTTTGATCCTTCTCAGCTCTTTCCTCACCTGGGCCAATGTGAAGGTCAGGGGTGGGCTGAGGGGGTGGATCAGTCCATGGGACAGTGAGGATGTGGTGAGATGTGTAGAGCCAGAGGTGTGAAGGGCTGGGGGAGTGTGGCATTGTTCAGGTGACGAGGTGTGGAGCAGCCACGTGGGGGGAGCAGGGGATAACTGGTCAAACTGGTTGAAGTAATGGACCCAAGTCGTTGACCCATTGCATGTCGCGCTCAGCCTGAGAGTTGGGTGCTTTGAAGCCTGAGATGGTTTTAAGGCTCCTCCACACCCCGCTGATGTTCTGCTGCTGCAGCTTCTCCTCCATCTTCCTCTTGTAGATGGCCTTGCCCTCCCTGATCTTCCGTCTCAGCTCCCTCTGAACAGCTCTGAGCTCCTCCCTGTCCCCTGACCTGAAAACTCTCTTCTTCTCCTTCAGTAGACCTTTGATGTCAGAGGTAATCCACGGTTTATTGTTTGCAAAACACTGCACCGTTTTGGGGGGCACAGTGTTTTCAAAACAAAAGTTGATATAGCCCATTATAGTGTCTGTGATTGCATTGATGTCCTCCTCATGTGGGTCACAGAGCTCAGTCCACACAGTTGTGTCGAAGCAGTCCCTCAGAGCCTCCCCGCTCTCAGTAGTCCACCTCTTCATCACTCGGGGCTCCACAGGCTGCCTGTGCACTACGGGTTTATACACAGGCTGTAGATGGACAATGTTGTGATCAGCTCTGCCAAGGGGATGAGGGGGATCCAACTCTTTGGAGTTGGCATAAAATAAGTCCAGTGTTTTATTGCCTCTGGTGGGACAGGTGATATACTGTGTGAAAGTTGGCAACACAGAGGATGGGGGTGCATGGTTGAAGTGAGAATGAGAGCCTGTGGGTGTTGTGTCTACAGGTTGCTGGTAACAGAGCGCAGTGTATCACAGGCAATGTCATTAGCAGAGGGGGGCACATACAGAGCTATCACAATAATATGCGTGAACTCCCATGGCAGGTAGTATGGCCTCATGCTAACCACTAACAGTTCAATGTTCCTGTTACACAGTTCCATTTTCACTGTACAATGTCCTGGTTAACATATGCAGCCAGACCTCCTCCTTTCCTCCAACTGCTGTCCTCAGTCCTGATCGCCCGCAGCAGATGAAAATAATCCAATGTAACTGTGGAGTCCAGGATGTGAGGGGTTAAACACAAGGACGCAACACTGCCTATACTCCCGTTGGTGCCTGGTCAATCTTGCAATCTAGCTCGTCAATCTTGTTGGGAAGAGATCTCAAATTTCCCATGATGACGGAGGGGAGAGCAGGTCTAAAGCGTCTCTACTTTTCCCAGAGTTTCCTTCCCGCGTGGCGTCCTCGGCGAGTCTTCCGCAGCAGCTCACGTTCGTCCCGAGGGAGCATTATCGTGCTCCAAAACGTGAAATCCGAGAAAAGTGACAGACTATGCAGTGCAGTATTAAATAAGATATATACAAAAAATATACAAAAATAAAATGTCTAAGTAGCTAAAAAACGTAGAAAAGAAGAGCCAGCAGCCGGCTCGCACCAGCACCGGAAATGTCACTGCAAGATTCATTTCACTGCATTGCCTCCTCCCTAGTATCTTGATCAATGATCTGATGAAGATGGACAGAGAGTTTATTCGCCATTGAGCTGCCTCAAAATGAATGACAAGCAAGGTGCAGTGAGGCATTTGTGTCTTTGCTATAACATCTTAATTTGTAAATTTTTGTCTGCTTGTGAGAACACCAAAGTCCCAAAACACAATATCATTATATTTTGTCTGGAAGCTGTGATGACACAAAGAACATGAAAGAAATGTTCTTTTGAAGTAGAGTCAATGCATCCTAAAGCCAGTTCACATGTGTGTTTAGGTAGCAGGTGTATGTATGTATCCACGCATGCACACATCCAAGGGCTCTATGCTTGCAAGCACATTTTGTACAAAATGAAAGCATGTCAATGGAAACTTCCTGGTTAAACATTAAAATAGACTAGTGTGGTAAACAGTGCAATTTCTTTTCTTTTTTTTCATATTTTATTTAATATTGCCAAAATTATTCACAAATAATGCAAATAATTCTTTCAAAAACTGAAGTGCATAAGCTCAGATCAATGAGGCCTATGATTAATCAGATCAAAAAGAAATACAAAACCAGTCTTAAATGAAAGAAAACAAGCTAAAATAAAATAAAAGCATTTCAAAGCAAACTTTATGATTAAACATTAAAGCACACTATTGCGATAAACAGTGCAAATTGTATTCATATTCTCTTTAATATTGTGTAAATTATTCATTCATTCTTTTTTTTTTTTCAGTCAAAAAAATGAGGTGCCTACTCTCAGATCAATGAGGTCTGTGATTAATCAGATGCTAAATTCAAAACCAGTCCTAAATGAAAGAAGTTGACAAAAAGATATCCAATATTTGCCCATAATATAGCATTATGAGGGATTTATAAGTCTTATAAGGTTTTCAACTTAGCACAAGAGTTAAATTTTATGAACGTTAACTATGGTATGAAGCAGGACAGGGCCGAGAGCCAAGGGAGTAGAATGAGGCCAGTGAAGCAAATGTTAATGAGAGACACCTGCACAACACACCCGTCTCAAGTCCCGACGGATGACATGGAGTGAAGGTCGAGAGAGGACCAGGCCTGGGGACATTTTACATTGCTGTTTTAATAATGCTTAGGCCTATATGCTGCAGTTTGCCACTGCCACTCCTTTCGTTTTGTTGTTTATTTGTTGTCTATTACGATGGTATATTTAACATTTGCCGGTTCCCGCCTCCTTACTCCCTGAACTTGAACTTTGTTACAATTAAATTTGATCACTTAAATTCACATTATTTTCATTCATTCCAATGAAACAGCCGCAAAGGCTGTATTTCTACTCATACAGGTCACTTTATTTGATTAATTAAAATTGCGATGCAATCCAACAGTTTTACTCTGTTAGAACAATCATACTAAAACTACATTTGAGAATGTCGAATGTTATGTTAACATTACTCTGTGCGTTCGCTTGGTATGAGACGCTTGTTGAACACTCCAGTAAGCCAAATCGATTAGAATATCATGTTAATAAAATCTGGATGTCTTGTTGCTAAACGGCATGTAGTTAACTTTAAAGTATATTCTATGATGGACCAAATGCTGTATTACTGTTACTACAAATAAAGCTCTTTCTGATTATGGTATGTTAGCCACTTGTCTTCATAGTGTTGTTTCTTAGGCATGGTACAAACATGTCACTCGAGGTAAATCAAAAACACACGAGATTCAAACAATAAAACTAACCGTGTTGAGCTATATAACAATGATTACTTTTCCGTCGATGAAGGTATCCAAGCAGTTGCTGACCTGTGTAATGAAACACAATCTATTAAAGTGTCTGCGGTGTTTCCATTGTTTCTATGGAAGTAAAATCGAGGGTAACACAGAAATGATGCCATTGGCAGGTGACGCAATGACATGGGCTGTTACACTGGTTAAAATAGCTGGTTTCTGTATATTTAAACATTGTTGGAAACATTTGGGATAATGTAAGTACACAAGTCTACAAAACACAACATTGTTCTAGTGGTTTTTGGAGATTTTAATTAAAAAATCTTAGATATTTAATGTACTTATTCGACCTTTAATGTACTTATATTATTAAAATGTACTTCAAAGTAAACACATTTAATTTGAAAAAAGTTCAAAAAAGTAAAATTGACCAAATTAAAAGGTTCACCTTTTATTTCACAGCGCCCCTTTTAAAAGTGTACTGAAGTGTGTTATGAAATATTGTCACGAAAGCGTATCCTCTTTCAGTACACTTAAGAGGCCTTTTAATTTAATTAATCAGCATATTAATGAATCATATAATTGGCTTGTCCCTTTAAATATATACTTTTAATATTTGAAGTGCAATACAAATGCACATTAAATCCAATTATGCACTTCTTTTTTCAAGGGTTGTTAAGCTAACTTAGACTGACCGCCCACAAAAGACCGAACAAACAGGCTGAGACACAGTATAAACACAAAAGAAATTAGAACGCTGGTGAACGCAAACACAACTCAATTCGGAGAAAAGAATTACGAGAAAATAAATTAGATTACAGAGAATGAAACACTTTGAAATGTTACAAAAGGACCGTCTAATCAAATTCAACTACTCTTACCTCTGTGCTCTTCTCCCTGTGGATGAATGTCTTCTTTGGCATACTTCACCATGTAATCTTGGCGTCTGTTACAGATGTTTGTTTTAGGATGATATCTCAACACGTCCTTTCTCGCTCAAACCTGCACTGTCAACATTCGCAAGTCACATCGCTATTCAAACTATCCAAGACGGCGTGATGTGAAAGCTGCCATTAGCTCACTGTACATGAGGAACTGACAATCCAGAATGAGGTCTTTATAAAAACCAAACATTGTCATTCACTGATCATTTATTTAATCTGAGCTTAGTAGACATGTTTAAAGTCCTTATGCTCTTTTATATTATCTTTCATGTAATACAGCTGTTTGTGAATGTAAAATGGTCTGCAAAGTTTCACAGAACAAAGTGCAAGATTAATGAAGTAAGAACCGATTCTGAACTGCCTGAAACAATTATCATCATTAATTCCAGTCTTACTTCCTAAACAAACCTAAATAGATGCGTAACAAATTTGCATAATGCCAGACTATTGGTCTTCATTGGCTGCCTGCAAACAACGTCAACTTTGACCTGCCCTCAAACACTGTAGTTATAGCTGAGGACTGGAAGAGTTTGGTTCGTGTTGTTGAAATGTTGAGAAGATTCTATTTCTGAAAGCAAATCCACTTTGCATGCATTTAAAAATGATGAGGACACAGGCTCAGATTGATACGGTAAAAATGGCACTATCGTTACTGTTCATATTACTGTGTATAGTGCTGAGGAAGCTTCCAGGGGGGTATTCCAGAAAGCAGGTTATGTGACACACATAACCTCAACTTTCAGGGTGTGTATGTAGCCATAGCAACTTACTCTCTGAACATATCTCCCATGTTCCAGGGTTAGCTTGCTTAAGAGGTATTCAGATGCGTGTTATTTAATTAATACAGTAATACTAATGAAACCAAATGTGTTATATAATTACAGTTATATATATACAATATTATATTATACAAAACATACACACACACACATATGTATAATGCCCTTTTTAAACCATGAAACTTCGTAAATTGTGGTTTAAAATAACAAATAAATTATGATCTCTCTTTGGAATATACTCACATGTCCATACTTTATATCTCTTTTTGTCCCTGTTTCTAAAAATATAAGCACTAAAGTCAACAGATTCCTTTCACTAAAATATCCATTTTGCTTGGATTTTACTTATTAACAATAGAGCTGAATGAAAATTCACTCTGGAATGCAAAACAAACAATTAATGCCCTCACATATGTAATATCACTCCCTAAATAGTTAACAACAGATTGCCTAAATTAAATTACCACCTTAAATGCACAGTGCCCTCGACAGTGGACAGACTATCTCAAATTAAGATTGGAAATAAAATAAATAGATATATTTGCCTTTTGTGATGTAATCATTCATGCATCAGAGGTTTAATGATCTATTCATCTGTACGATGCTGTTGTATGTCTTTGGAGTCTTTACACTGTGAACCCAAAAAAACAAAGCTTATAGTGTGATGTCGACCACACTTAACATTATATAAAATGTGTATGCAAGATATACAGATCGTAAAATCAGATGGATATTGTTTAAAAGCGAACTGAATATTTGTTCCAAGATGGGATAAACTGCAGCTCATGTCATTAAATGCCTTGGCTCTGTGTCCTGTAAACAAAACATCACTATGATTTCTCATCATCCCTCGTCCATTTCCATCTTACAACACATCGCCTCTAGAGCCGCACAGCTACTGTTTCAGCTGTTGAACTTCCGCTATTTCATCAATGCTTTTGCCCTCATGATCAATTCATGAGAAGATTAAACTGGGTTATGAATACAGGTCTCAAGCCAGAGAAGGATGAATAATGAATAAATTACAATCAAGAGGAATCAAGATATCATGGAAGTTAGTTTCATGAATTATGAATCTGAGGCCAAATGTTAGTGCATAAATATTTTACACTTGCATAAATTTGATTCCTCACACGTCAGCTGCATTTTACATGCTTTAAGTCATTGTTATAGGACCAGTGTTATAAATAACTTGAGGGGAATAACTAACTCATTGTATTTTTGTTTATGTACATTTTTTTTTACTATTGCCTTGAGCTTTTTAACTTTTTAACTTAAAGGCACACTATGTAACATTTTTATATTAAAGTATCCAAAAACACTTGCACAGTGTCATATATTTTGTTCAGCTGTGTAGTTACATGATCCTAAATATTTCCAAGAATTTGTAAATTCAGAGGAATTCACAAATTTAAATAGTGCCCTCCCTTGTCACTTGTCGCCTGTCAATGACATAATATCGGCGTTATCCCTGGTTTCCGCTTGTACTGCACAGTAACCATGACAATAGACACGGACAGCTGCATAACGTCTAACGGCGTGCTGTGGTTGTTTCGCTCAAACATTATGGACCAAACTTTGGGAAAAAAGGAGAAATAAAAACGAGGATCAATATTGGCGTAGTGAGAGCTTTGCGACAAACTTTGACTTGACAGAGACGATGCTCTTGCAAGTTATTAGACAAGGTAAGCAAATCTATGCTACATAAAACTAATCAATATTATATAGCTCAACATGACGAAAGGTTAGAATATCATCAGTACACTCAAATACAGTTTAGTATGATAGTGTATAGTTAGACCAAGTGAAACAGCGCTGTGTTACCTCACAGTTTTAATAATCAAATAAACTGACCTGTATGAGTAGTGTTTATTTCTCCATAAATATTATTAGATCCATCGGCATGACGACAAGTTCCATGATTCTATATTCACTGCGTCATATCATGTATATATATATAATTTTGACATACAGTATGGGAAACAACTGCCATATAGATATTTTTAATATTATCTCATAATTTGGCACCAGGTATATTAGGCTGCTGTCACTTTAAGTCCTGATGCACAGATCCATTATTATGTTGCTTGCGTTTTCTTTCTCAACTGTTTACGCTCACTTAAAACATATCTGACTGTGTTTATGTGAATACTGGCATTTTGACATTACTTTGTGAGTATATGACTGTTTAAGCACCATAAGCAGAGAAAATAACTCAATTTAGTACTGTCACAGTTATGCCTGTTTATCTGTTTCTTGGTTCCCCAGTCCTGTCCTTAGTCCCAAGTTCCTTGTTTTGAGTTTAGTCCTGTCACCTGTCATGTGTTCCTTTGTTTTGTTCTCGTCAGTCCCTGACAGTTGTCACGTGTTCCTTTTCCGGTCACTTGTAACATGTGGTCTTCGTTTTGAGTTCTGTCGTCTGTCACGTGTTCTCTGTTTTGATTTCCGTCTGTCATCTGTCACCTTCATTGATTCATTTAAGTCAGCTGTGTCTTGTCAGTGATTATGTCTGTCACCTGTGCCCCGCTCGTTATCCTCCTGTGTTTCTGTGTATATATTCCCTCTGTGTCAGTCCAGTCCTTGTCCGTTGTTAACGTTACTAGTGTGGACCTGTATATCTTCCTGTCTGTATCCTGTTTATTATTAAATGACTTTATGTATCTTCAGTCATCGTTCTCCGAGCGCTTATTCCCACACACGTGTGAAAAGTATAGAGAGGTATACTAAATGAATGTGTGAAATTTTGTGCAATAAACACAATCCCATTCTGAAATTCAAGCCCTGTAACACCAACAATGGTCATCCGTAGCAAATGAAACAAGTGAGGGAGGGAAGGCGAGTTTGTGTGTCAACTCGCCGTCAGCTGATATCATGTATCCATTCTGAGGAAAATGACTATCAGAAGCATTTCAGATATTTCAGTATCGAAAAAATGATATTTTGACAACACTACGTTGCACTTAGTTTATTATTTTTTTACAAAACTACAATTAAATATATATATATATTATAAATTATATATAAAATGCAACCTACCAAAGTGGCTAGTAGTGAATGTGTTACACGCCACAGCAGAAATCCACCCACATTTGGCGAGTTGGCAGGTGTTAATGTCAAGCCCTGGTTTGTGAACCATTGAACCAGTGAACCTTTTCTTTTCTAAACCCAATTAAGTGAGTCCTATTGTTCACTTACCAATTTTAAAGATCAGTAGGCAGTGCACAATGTGCTGTATACTCTGCAGTTCTGTGAGTAATAAGCTGCCTGTCTCTCGCTGTAAATGCACATCATCCCTCTATACAGTGGTGTGCAAAGTCCTTAAAAAAATTAAAGGCTGTGACTCATTACTGCAAGCCGATGGCCTTCAGTGACCCCTCATTCACCATTTGGTACATTCAGACGCACTGTACACATAAACGTCTGTAAACTGTTGTATAGCACTGTATTTACCAGAATATTCATTCAAGGTCCTGAGAGACATTCTGTGAGCAAAACAAAACAGAAACTACTGTAATAGCATTCACCCCCACATCGTGACATCAGCTGCTAGCAGTCTGCAGATAATCAGGGAGATTTGCAGGTGTTAGTAACTGTAAAAGTGTCAGAGGATGAGATTGCATGTTGCTGAGTGGAAGACCCCACACGTGTTTACAACTCAACTGTCTCAACAATCTGGTGAAGTGTCCGATGAAGTCGTTATAGATGGAAACAATTTTATAAACATTCAGGAAAGTTATTAGGAACATTCTGAAAAAAGGAGAAACTAAATTCTTAAACTTGGTCTATTCAATAAATTTAAACCTTCGGGTAGGTGAATTAACTGCATTGTAAGAATTTAGCAGGGAATAAATAATTCATGATAAATAATTTTAATAGGTTTGCTTTAGTTAACAATAACAATCCTGTTCTATTCTAGGCTTGTTATGGGTTAAGTGTTTTTTTTTTTGGTTTGGCTTTTTTTTTTTTCTCGATTCAATTAAACTATTTTTAAAAATCAATGCCATGCTGCTTGTTATTATATGGTTAGAAAAATCCAGCTAGAAAAACGTACCTGTGAGAACATTTCTGCAAAATGAAAATACGTAGCGCAATGTACGTTTTGTGATAGTTTGAATGTGAAATGTCCACTGAGTGGCGCTACAAGTGTGTTCAGTTTTTTTTCCGGAACAGATGAACGTGAATATTGTGCGTTTTTATTGCGTTGGTCTTATAAGTATCACCGCGGTTCTGTTGTCCAATGAGTGGTGTGTCTCCATTACGTCTTAAAATAACGTACCACCAACACTACACCTAAATCTACCCGAAAGTGTTAACAAAAGCAAATGTGACATGAAAACACAATCTTTTTTTTCATCTCTCATCTTTGGTTTTGGATCGGTTTTTGATCTCTCATCTTTGAGCTCTTATACCACGACTTGTCTTTCATGAGATTCGTACCCATATACCCAAGACATTCTCATCCTACGTACCAGCGGAGCAACAGAGTGTGCTTTTTATAACAGAAAAGAATCATATGGAGCTGGTTAAGCAATGCAAAATTCAAAATGTATTTGTTTACAAATCATGCACTTTGGTAAAAAAGTGTTTTGAGATATAACATAATATTGAGCAAGCAGACGGGAAAACAAGCCTTTATTAATCCATTATCTGACCCTGTAATCATAACTGTGTATGAAAACGATTAAAAGTGCTTGCTGTTTTACTGCCTCCTCTAGTGTTTGTATTGGAAACTGCAGAGATATGTAGCATAGTCTTATCGGTATTTTGCGACTTGCCAATATGTTCCCATAGGCACATCTTTCCATGAGACCAGGTTGAAAATTACAGACACTGTATTGCTTGTGTTAGATTGTTGTCACACGCTGTATCTGTATCATCGCTGCCCTATCAGGCAATGGCTTTGTAGGTAGCATATGGACATGAAGGTACCTCACTAAACTGATTTCAGTAAAGTGGAAAATGTTGGCCAAAAATGTACATTTACAAACAAAGTAACCACCAAAAGCAACTTTTAGATGCCATCTTTATTTATTTGTTTTAGTTAACTGTCACAGAATGGTACACACAGGATTGAGGAATATCATAGATGACAAAGGAAATCAAAATTCGATCAGATGGAGATATCTCAGAAGACAGGAAGAGAGGCTAACACTGAAGGCAGCATTTTCAGCTTTCAGATGCAGACACCACCTCTTTCCAAACATGTGAAAATCTTAAAAATGGTAAGTAATGCAATGTGCACACAAAATTGTGATATAATAAATGGGCTCTTAAAATGGGTAGCAAATGTTCTTGAGTTATTTGCTTTTACATGAGAGCCAGAAACAAAGGTAAGGCCTTCATTTGGATTCGGATCACTGTCTGATGTGCTGAAGACGACCGAACAGCACAGTTGTCAATTACGACCATTATACCTGTACCACTATCTTTTTTTGTTTTTTCTGTGAACAATCTGAAAGACTAATTCTGCTTTGCTACCTGCTGAATCACTGTAGCTGTATGAAGTACAGCATCCATAACTAATTTATATCCATAGATGCATAACCTACCATCAAGAGAAGAGTAACAGGCAGGCAGTAAAGCAGTAAATTATCTCATGATTGGATCATTATTGTATATAAATGCATCCATCATCATCACGTCAAGATCTGTCAAGGAAGTTTATTAACCACGCAAAATGTTGCTATATTAAGCAAAAGCATGACGCTCTGCTAACCTCTGTGTCATTTTAAATTACCCTGATGGAGCTTCATCACTGGACTCATCTAAATGTTAAGGGCTCATGACTGATGACCTCATGCTGAGCGGACTCAACATAGGTCTTTCCTGAGATCAGAGGTTGCACTGCTTCAGGGCAAATATACCTGCCTTGTCAAGTTAACACAGCACATGTTTTGAACATATGCTGTATTACAGTGTTTCCCTACTGATGGGTTGTAGGTACTGTAAATTTTAACATCAGATGACATTGACAACATTAATCACTAACTGTGATTATAGCAACATGAAATATTGTTGACAGGGAAAGATGATTAAAATGTGTCTATATTAATTGAACAAAAAAAGAGCAGACAAAAATATAATAGACCTTTTTTAACAAGCCTCTATGAGCTTTCATGCTTGGGGTTGCCAGATGTGAAGAGTTTCAATGCCCTAATCAGTTTTCCTTATTTGTTTTTTAAATAGAAAAACAATGGAATTTAGAATTATTGGAATTACTATGACTATTACTATTGGAATTACTATTAGGAATTTCACTGTTCCCTTTCAAAAGGGAACTCACACTGTGTTGAATGGCGCTTTGGGGAATTCCTCAGCGTGACTGGTGTCTGAAACGCTTATCAAATCACAGCTATCGTATTGGCAACCCGACGTCACAACTAGTACAACCCAAAATATATATAGTATAAGGGGTGCCTGGAGAACATGTCATTTTCCTTTCGTTTTCATGGACTTTTTATATTTGAAGTGCAATTGCTAGTAATCAAGGTAAATCATGGCTAACAAATGTTTCAAAAAATGTGTGGATCAATGTCCCAGATTTTTGACACCAGATGACACACATCTTCATATTCTAAGCAAAGAGCACGCACGGGGAGTTCTTGAGGCATTTGTCTGTGTTAATTGAGAGCTTTTTTCCATTGAGGAAGCTCCATTCTCATTTGGCCCTCTTCTCGAGAGTCTGTAACTTACATCCTCTGATCCAGCAGCGAGTGCTCTACTGGCCTCTAGACCAGAAGAGCAGGAGTATGCCTGCCCCGCGTATGCATAGCTATTACATTTTTTATAATGGGGCCTGAAGTTTCCATTGTAGGTCAGGTAGAACAATATGTAAGGGGTAGTGCCTTTTTGGTCCCTCTTAATGAGGGTGTTGGCTTTGCTTTATTGTGATTTATTGTTTTTTTTTTAATTCACTGGTGAGGCCACCACTCATTTGAGCTTCAAACAGTGTTAGTTCTGTGTTGAGTGAGCTGGCTTCATCCCAGACTGGGAGTTATTGTTTGAGGCCACTACTCTGTTACTCTGTACTCTGTCCAGATACATAGAATCAACTGCTGGCCCCAGCTGGCCACATTGATAGCCACCTCATGGTAGAATAGCATGTCTCCTCTCGTTCAGAGAGTTAGTAAATTGAGACTACCACTTTTGAACTTCAGATGGATCAGATAGATCGGTCACCTTGAAATTGTTTGCCTAGGTTGAACCATTGCTGCTCTGAGCTCTGAGCAACCCTGCAGGCCGGGTTCCCTTAGAGCACAAGCACTGCCAGGAGCTGGCGCCCATGGTCTTCTGGAGTAGCAGGCCCCTGGGTGGGCCTCCTCGAGAGCCTCCTTAAGAACCAGGCAGAGTAAGACTGTACTCCCCTTGCTTAAAGGGTAAAAAATGCGTTTACTGAGTACACTGCTCGTTGGAGATGTGGTTAAGTATTCCAGGCCAGTATGCTCTGTTTCTGCTAATAAAGACTTGCTATCAGGTAGCTGGCCTCAGCAAGCCTCCCTGAGGGTGAGTCCCCAACAGTTTGGGTACTTGGCAGCAAGCAAAGACTTGTTATTAGGTAGTTGGCTTCAGCAGGCCTCCTTGAGAGCAAGCCCCTGTCAGTGAAGCCTATGACATGTGGAAGAGCCTGTGACATCATAGCAATCTGCTTTTTTTCAAGCCATGTTAGATACCCATTCTTTTACAAGGCTAAAAAATAAAAATAAATTGTTTGCTATCATGTAACAGGCTCCCTCCTTGATTCTAGCTCAGAGCCTTGTCTATCTTATCAGGTCGAGCCTAGTACTCCCCTCATCTCATACCCCTTTTCCACCAGCACGAACCGTGTGCTAGTTCAGAATTATTGCCACTTTGGACTTGGTTCAACTGACGAGCCTTCTTAGAACTGATTTGCCTTTCCATGTGTCAGACAGCCACCACAAAGCCAGGTCTTCCATCACTTTCACAGTAACGCTAGCATGGCAGTGCCAAGCACAAACACACCAAGCTTGTTATAGATACACCGGTTTCTTGCAGAGCGATCGGTATGTGACACCAAGTATGTTCTACAAATGCTCCAGTGGCTCCGATGCATCTCGAACAAGTCATCCATCAACAATGGCGGACGTTTCGTTACTGTTGATGTTCATGGCTCCCTAAGCCTGGTCAAGATGGTTGACGGCCTCTCACAAGGCGTTCTGTAGATCCTAGGATCGAACAGAATAACTTCCCTCGATGGGGTTGAAAGGTGCTATGCTGAGTCCTACTCTCCAGGATGCCTACCTCTACAGTCCAGTCTGAGTTGGTTTACTCCCAGTTTGCAGTCCTACTTTCTGGGAGAGGGGTAGGGAGTGCCACTGCCGCAGGGAGAGGGGTTTTGGCATTTCAATTGAAACTGCTTGATTCTGACAGTTGTCACTGTCATTCTTTGGGATGCACTCCCCTCAGCATAGCGGCGTGGGTATATCGTTCCTATCGTTCGTAATAGCGTTTCAATGCAGTGCGAGTTCCCTTTTGAAAGGAAACATCTCAGGTTACGCATTCAATCATGATTCCCTGAGAACAGGGAACGAGACACTGTGTCTCCCTGCCATGCCTCTGGCCGCCAGTTGAACAGTCCCTTCAGATGATAAGTGGAGGACATGTTCTCTAGGTACCCCTTAAACTTTTGGGTCGTACCTTGATGATGTTACACATGTGTAACCTGAGACATTTTAGGTCTTTTGAGAAACTTTTGAGTTACTCTCTGTAGGATGTGTTAATTTTTACAATATTATTATAAATGAGGGAACTAAATAAGTAAATGTGTAAAATAAACAATCTATATGAGTTGACATTCTCTTGATTTGTTCTTATAGGTGAAAGTGCAATAACGTAATGTAATGTAAAAAAACAAAAAATTCTCCAATGAAAAAAATCATGCTCAAGAATCAAGATTAGCATTTGGATAGTGTCATAGCCATGTCTGTTGACGTCTGTTTCCCTGTTCCCCTGTCCTGTCTTTAGTCTCATGTTCCTTGTTTCTAGTTCTAGTTCTGTCCTATGTATCTCATGTTCCTTGTTGTTAGTTCTAGTCTCATCATCTGTGTCTCATGCGTTCTTTGGTTTTCATTCATCAGTCCCTGTCAGTTGTCACATGTTCCTTGTTTTGAGTCTAGTTCTGTCATTTTTCATGTGATTTTTGTTTTGATTTCCCATGTGCCTGTCTCATCATTTGTTCATTTAAGTCAGCTGTGTCTCGTCTGTGATCATGTGCGTCACCTGTGCCCCACTTGCTATCCTGCTGTGTTTCTGTGTATATCTTCCCTCTGTGTCAGTCCAGTCCTTGTCCGTTGTTAAAGTACAGTTGTGTTCAAAATTATTCAACCCCCACTGAAATTGATTGTTTTGGCCGGTTTGACATTGATTTTGATCATTCAGTCATCCTGCTTACAATTAAATCAAAGAGGCACGTGTAGGTCAGACAAATATAACATAACATTTATAATGAAATAACCACAAATGTCTTTTCTCTGCTCACATCATTATCAGTTTTATTCAACCCCCAAGTGACATTAAATCTTAATACTTAGTACAACATCCTTTTACAGTTATAAAAGCTTTTAAACGTGAAGCATAGCTTGACACAAGTGTCTTGCAGCGAGCTACGGGTATCTTCGCCCATTCATCATGGGCAAAAGCCTCCAGTTCAGTCACATTCTTAGGCTTGCGCACTGCAACTGCTTTCTTTAAGTCCCACCAGAGGTTCTCAATCGGATTTAAGTCTGGTGACTGCGATGGCCATTTCAAAATGTTCCAGCCTTTAATCTGCAACCATGCTCTAGTGGACTTGGAGATATGCTTGGGATCATTGTCCTGTTGAAAGGTCCAACGTCTCCCAAGCCTCAGGTTTGTGACGGACTGCATCACATTGTCCTCCAATATCTCCTGGTACTGAAGAGAATTCATGGTACCTTGCACACGCTGAAGCTTCCCAGTACCTGCAGAAGCAAAACAGCCCCAAAGCATGATTGACCCCCCGCCATGCTTCACAGTAGTAGCGCACAGCAGTCGAAGTCAGCATCTTCTTTCTGCCACGACCAGGTAGCGTTTCAACAGTGCCCTTTGCCTTGAATTTGCGAATGATGCTTCCTATGGTGTCTCTTGGTATGTTTAACATCTTTGCAATCTTCTTATAGCCATTGCCCTTCCTGTGAAGAGTAATCACCTCTTCTCGTCTTCCTGGACCATTCTCTTGACTTCACCATGTTTGTAACCACACAAGTAAATGTCTAGAAGGAGCTGAGTATCACAGTCATTTTAAAGCTGCCTAATTGGTGCTTATTAGGCTTTATTGCTGCTCCCTGACATCCACAGGTGCTTTCAATACCTGATTGAAAACACTTCAATGGACCTCTGTTCTTCAGAGTGGTAGTCTTTAAGGGGTTGAATAATTGTGTCAATGAAGAATTCACAAAAGAAACATTTACTACTGTATTACAAAACCAATTGATGTCATTTTAGTTGCATATGCTTCTTTAAGAAGTCCTTGTAGGATTTCATTCTGAATTCAATTACAAATGTACTCTAAATTCTCTAAAACCATTTACAGCATTGGGGGGTTGAATAATTTTGAACACAACTGTATCGTATGTGGTGTATTCCTGTATCCTGTCAGTTTCCTGATTATCATTAAACTCTTTGAAAGTACTTCAGTCATCGTGCCTGTTCCTGCACACCTACAAGTTAAAGAACAACGGACCTCCAAAGAGACAATAACAATATGGGTGTCTCGGCTGAAAACCGTCTTTGGAGCATCCGGCAGCGTGGATGCCCATTGGAGAGGAATGTGAGGGAGTTCATTGAGCTCTCCCACTTGGTGGGCTGGCCGGATGTCCCAATCAATGCGGTGTTTGGGTTGGGGCTGGACATGAGCACTATTCGCCCAAGTGGACCCATGTGTGACTATACTCTAGTTGATTTTATTAATTTAGTCCTAGAATTAAACGGGTCTGGGTTCGAGGTCTCAGAATGTGTTCTCTGTCCAGTCTCAACCAAAACACCCGCTCCGCCAGTCCACCTCACGCCGACTACCCTCACATACCCCTTCAACGGTGTGTGTTGCCTGTCTGTCCATCTCGTCAGTTCATGGACGATGACGAGGAGCTTCCAGAACTCCTAGGACTCGACCAAGATCGTTCAGACTCCCAGCACGCCGCCGCTGTCAAGTCAAGTCATCCAGGATCGTCAAGTCGTCCAGGATCGTCAAGTCGTCCAGGATCATCAAGTCGCCCAGGATCGTCAAGTCAAGTCGTCCAGGATGGTCAAGAATCAAGTCAAGTCGTCCAGGATGGTCAAGAATCAAGTCAAGTCGTCCAGGATGGTCAAGAATCAAGTCAAGTCGTCCAGGATCATCAAGAATCAAGTCAAGTCGCCCAGGATCATCAAGAATCAAGTCAAGTCGTCCAAGATCACGGTGAGCCAAGCCATATCACCTCCACTCATCGTAAACCAAGTAAACTACTCGCTGATCACGGTGAGACACACCAAGTCACCTCAGATCATCGTGAGTCAAGCAAAACCGTTGCTGTTCACGGTGAGACAAGCCAAGTCACCTCAGATCATCGTGAGTCAAACCAAGCCATCGCTGATTACGGTGAGTCAAGCCAGGTCATCAAGGATCACTGTGTTTCAGGCCCAGTCTTCGCAGATCACAGTGAGTCAAGCCAAGCCATCGCAGATCACTGGCACCCACTCCCTGAGCCCGCGCCTGACCGCCCTCCGCCTGAGCCCACACCTGACGGTCCTCCGCCTGAACCGGCACCTGACCTTCCTCCGCCTGAGCCCGCGCCATACCCTCCTCCTCCTGAGCCGGCACCTGACCTTCTGGCGTCTGACCGTTCTCCGCCTGAGCTGGCGCCTGACCTTCCGCCGCCCAGACCTGATAAATGGGTCTTGGACTCCGCCCTGGCCATCTGAGCTCATAGACTCTGCCTTAACTCCGCCCTGGACTCAACCATGGCCGCCTGAAATCCTAGCCCCAGTCGTGACTCTGCCCTGGACTCCACCATGGCCGCCAGAACTCCCAAACCCGCCATGGCACCCCGTGGTCCAGGAGGCACCCTGGAGGCCACCCAAACTGCCTACTCCTACTGACGGCCTCCAGGGTGCCCCCCCCCCCATATCTTTTCCTTTACGGCGCGAGGTCGCACCTTCCGGGAGGGGGGAGGACTGTCATAGCCATGTCTGTTGACCTCTGTTTCCCTGTTCCCCAGTCCTGTCTTTAGTCTCATGTTCCTTGTTTCTAGTTCTAGTTCTGTCCTATGTATCTCATGTTCCTTGTTGTTAGTTCTAGTCTCATCATCTGTGTCTCATGCGTTCTCTGGTTTTCATTCGTCAGTCCCTGTCATTTGTCGTGTGATCTTTGTTTTGATTTCCCATGTGCCTGTCTCATCATTTGTTCATTTAAGTCAACTGTGTCTCGTCTGTAATCATGTGCGTCACCTGTGCCCCGCTCGTTATCCTGCTGTGTTTGCGTATATCTTCCCTCTGTCAGTCCAGTCCTTGTCCGTTGTTAAAGTATCATACATGGTGTATTCCTGTATCCTGTCAGTTTCCCGACTATCATTAAACTCTTTGAAAGTACTTCAGTCATCATGCCTGTTCCTGCACACCTACAGTACACGTTACAGATAGGTTGACTATATGATAAAACTTAAAAAGGGCATTTGACTAAGACTAAAACTAAATTTAAATATATTATATATATATATATATATATATATATATATATATATATATATATATATATATATATATATATAGCTGACACTAGTCACATGTTTGTTCTGATGGGGGTCAGCAGAGAAACATAGGCTAAATGCAAATGACAGAATTCAACTAACCATGCAATCATTTTTAGTTAGGATAGCAAAACTAATAGGCTTAGAGGAGAAAAGGCTCCATTCACGATGGAAGTCAACAATATTGCATTGCCAAGTAAAGAGATTTACTAAAATATGCCTTTGGCTTGCACAAGCTGGGGACACTTGCTTGATATTCATGCGAACTGAGCTGAGCTGGACAATTACGTCACTGTTTTCTCTAGTGCTGATATACATAAATTAACTAGACTGATTACTAACTATAGATCTTTGCAATGGAATGAATCAATAATATATAGAATAAGATGGACAATGACACCATTTTCTTTGGGAGCTGCTGGGCAGCCAAAATTATTTGCCAATTATTAATGTAAAGCTGCTTTGCCACAATTTGCATTGAAAAAAAAAAAAAAAAAAAAAAAAAATATATATAATATATATATATAATATATATGTGTGTGTGTGTGTGTGTGTGTGTGTGTGTGTGTGGTACATGCATATAAATAAAGGTGACTTGACTTGACTTGACTTTTGATTAAATCTTGACTAAGATTAACAAAAATCACTGAGATGACACCAAAGTAAGCATGTGCACACCATCCTGTAGTTATCATAAAGAAGAATGAACATGCAGTGTATGCTAACAGTCCAAACTCAGTGGATTTGTAGAGGCTCATGGAACACTATGTAATGGCGATAATGACAGACGTGTGTTTGATGATCAGGGTTTATTCTGGACACAACAACAGAGAGCCGAGAAGCCACTCCTGGTGGAGGAAATGGACAGCAAATATGTGAATTCTCTGATTAGGCTCCTAAGTGGCAATGCACTAAATTTAGCCTGGACCCCAGAGGTATGCTGAACGCTTACTCCAAACCACCCACAGAGAAAGAGGAGAAATCACTTGTTTTTGCTGTAAAATAGTAGCGTGTGTCTTGAGCTGTTTTGACCTCAGCTGACTTTTTAAAATCCCATTCATTGTTGTCACTTAATAAAGGCAGGTTTAATTAGTCTTGAAATAGTTTTTTTGACACAAAAAATAAATATTCAAAAAAAGTAATAAATAAAACCAGTAAATTAAAATGTAGAAATAATCACATGAAGTGTTTGAAGAAGCGATTAACAATGACTCAACAATGACCTTTCAAAATCCCTGCCGATATTTTTATTCTACTGGTGATTCACCACAATGATGATGGTCGTTTTTACCTTTCTTGATTACAATCCACCATCAATATGACAAGCTTAATTATTACAGCTGTAAAACAGTCTTCAACTGATCTGCCACCTGCAGCGTCCAGCACTCCTTCTTTATGTATACAGACGTGATGTAACGACACGAAGGAAAACTCCTATTTCCCGCAGAAACCTACCAGTACCACTCAAATTAAAAAAAAATTATTACAAGCTTATCGTTCTGAATCAGGCTAAGATAAGGATATAGATTTGAACTATAGCTGGTTATGTACTTGTTCAATAATTGATGTTATTCTCCCAGTGGCAGGAAGGCTTTTGAACAAATGTACAAAAATGTACAAATTCTCGTCATTTCATGTTTACATGCAATGCAAGGATTCCCCAACTTTTTGTTAGCTGATACTCTTTGACCTAATTTACTTGAAGTAAACCCTTAGATTTTAAGTGAATAAGGTAGGTCAATAAAAAAATTAAGTCAACGATAATAATAAAATGAAGTTCATGGTTCTTTTTTTAGTAAATGTTTTATTTTGATTGTTTTTATTTTAAAAGTATTTATTTTAATACACTTCATGTTGTTAATATGTTCTTTCTCTTTTTATTTTTATATTGATATAGTACAAGATTCTCCTTTTTTTAACACTTTATGTTTTATGTTAACATATAAGGTGATGTTTCTATAAGTCTGTAGAAACAATTGCTTCTCCACGTCATAAAACAGTCCCTTCGCGTCGTAATGCCCAGAAGATGAACATGCAACGAATGAATGAATCGTCTGAATTATTTACATGTTTTTGACTGTGATTTTAATAGCAATGGAAAGACTGCAAGCTTTGTTTCTTGAATATACACTACTTGCCTCATTTAGATATGTGAAATTAGATAAACCAATTTCATCCATATTTTCCCCATCAACGTGAGCACATGTATTGTACTTATGAAACAACATGTATTGTGCCTAATAAAACAAGTAATTGTTCGTAAGAGTGTTGTATTATTCCTCAATTTTACAAGTGTGAAACTATCACACTATCAGACAGATGTAGAAAGAAAGGGGATGATAATATATAAAAATGCATGCTTCATTTTACGTTCGCTTTCACTCAGTGTAGTTAGAAATTTAAAATAATGCTTATTCAAAATGAATACTGAATGTGACCACTAATGACCCAGATATGACATGTTATATGGAGCAGATTGTTATTTAAAAAAAAAAAAAAAACTGGTCACATGACTATTTACACCAGCCATGTAAAAATTTTCACACGAAAATGAATGTTCTTTTTTTTTTAATATGCTTGATTACAGTTCACACTAATGCACTAACATATAACACATCCTCTTACACCTTCACTCATATATAAATGTTGGTCACAGGTAGGATTCATAGGGTTTAATTAAATAGCTATCAGATTTCCACATAGACACACTACACTTTCCTTTTGTTGTATCGTCGGCTGTTGGCTCACTGCAAAGGCATCACAAGCTAATAAACCATATAGGATTATAATCGCGCCGACATCTGAATTACCACTATGTAGTGACAAATCAAGCTGCCAGAATTTGATTTACAGTTTTCCAAGATATAACAAGCATTGTCTTTTCCCCTACATACAGTAAGAAGATGTTCTAGATCAGTAATTTCATAAACACCATGAGCGCTGAATGATTACCACATCAGTGTCGTAATATTCTAAAATTATGGCACTTAAAAGAAAGGACTGAAATGATACAGAACAAAAAGCATCCTGGAGTCATGAAGAATGAATGTGTAGTGTATGTTTAAAAGTCCAAAATTGGTGGATTTGAAGAAGCTGTCGGAGATCATGACAGACGCGTGTTTGAAGATAAAGGCTTATTCATGAGCCCAGCAGCTTCTGATGTATAATGGACAGCAAATATGTATATTGTAAAGAAGTCTCAGATTATTTGAAAAACGAACACATTCCCAGAACTGAAATACAGGACAAAAACATGTCACTATTGTTCAGTGTGCAAATTATTCAGTGACTTTTAATATTCTGAGGGCAATTTCTTTGAAGTTTGCACCTAGGCTAGATCCCCAATACACATGCGATTTATAAATCTACTGGAAAATGATGAATTAACAGAAAGTGCTAGAGTAATGCTCTGACTAACTTACAATTTAACTTTTGTAGTTACTGAAATTGTTATTATTGTCATCATTATTGGGTTTTATGTGTCTTCAAGATTTAGTCGGGTTATCCAACCTCCCCATGATGTCAAAACATGTTCATGATGAGCTTTGGTGCCTCTTTGTTAGAATGAACGAGTGCCTTGAATGAGAGTTGTGGACCAGAGATCCTCACCTTTGTGTCGCGCTGGTTCCGTCTCGGGCAGCAGAAGCGCTTCTCCGCAGGTACCGTTGGGGATCTCCAGACTTCCGTTTGAGGTACCGTTCAGAACCGAGCTGTTCTGAAACTGGAGACATGCCCAAATCCCAGACGTATCATTTAGCGTTTGTAAATCCATGTCGGACCTAACCACAGCTACTTTATATTAGAAGTTCCTCTCAACCATCAGTCAAAAATAGGTGTCTAATGAGAGCGCAATAGTAGCTGTGTGGCTTAGAGAGTATTTAACGTTTAAAGAGGATGAATTAAGAATCAATGAAACAACAAAACAAAAGGGTAATCAGGGAGAAAGCTTACGGTGAAACGCTCAGCAGTGTGAAGGCACAGTTGCTCTGTATGAGAATGTGATGGAGCGCGGCGCGCCACTGAGGCTCTCACGCCTGGACTGACGGTTTATTGAGGAGCTCTGACACAGCAGGGGTGGGAGTTTGGGGGTGTGTCGGTGGGATTCAGGGATCTGAGCATCCTGGAGAGGAGGAGAGTTTGTGGAGTACGTGCACAAAAGGCTAAGGGAAAGTTGTGAATGATGAGGCAGGTGGAGTGAAGCATCAGCGCCCTCTCGTGAAAGCAAAACCGGCTGCTTGAGTGATTGGATTTGGTGAAACTTTAATCCAGCACTAAATAAAACATTTTTTGTAAGATTTTAAACATTATAACAGACGCAATGTCTTTTAGTTTTAATGTACTTCATGCCATTTCGTCCTAAATTAATAAATATTCATACAAAACGGGGATAGCTGTCATAAGCTTTACTTTAATGAACATTTCTCATGGCAAAGGGATCTTAAAGTAGACCTATTGACAAAAACTGAAACATGTATATGCAAAAAAAAGTAAATAAATAATTCAAATAAATAAGTAATAATGCATTGGAAAAACACAGGAAAAGGCTTACATCACATAATCAATTATGGTCCTCTTTGCATGCATTCATAATTTCGCTATATGACAGCCTGTCCAGAAATTATGTCTGGACAATTTGGCATGTTTCATTGCTTTAACGGAAATAAAACAATTGACTCCAAGAACATCTAATCTATGTAATATAATTACAAAATTATTAAATAAATTGTTAATTATATTTAAATAAAGGGTGAAAATGTAATTGGATGTCAGTTTTGGCCATGACTGTACATTACACTCTCTCAGATGAATAATCTACCATTGCATTGTAATTTTAACCGCAAAAGCTTTCTTCAAGATATATTTTGTGCAGTTCTGGACTTTAAAAAAGTCATCCAACTGTCACAAATGGCATGTTCTAATGCTTTAAATGAGCACTCTTTTACAGCCATGTAAAAATAGTCTTTAGTAAACCAAAAATTACAAAAAGTCATGTAAAGCAAGTAAATAAGAGATATCCTTGTAGGCGTCATAGATTTACAAATGAAGGTGTCATTAAAAACAAGATATTTTTGTTTAAATTCCATTATGGTCCCTCATAGCAACAGAGAATTAAATCTCCAACCACGGGACATGGTTAAATAACTCACCTTTTAGATCAACCTTTGGCCTGTCAAAGTCCTTCACACACACTTACACAGTGCTAGATAACACCTGAGCAGAGGCGAGCAGCCACCTCCTTTAGGCTGGGACACCGAGGAGACCGCAGCTGGTGAGTGATTCCCACTTCTTTTCAGAACATAGATACATATAAGTCAAATACTGTCTGCTTTGAGGTGTAACTTGCGATCTGGAAAATATATTCAGAGTCATGTCATTAACTTACAATTTGGAAAATGTGTAGAGTCATGGCATTTTAAATTGTATTAGAATAGAATAGAATAGAATAGAATAGAATAGAATAGAATAGAATAGAATAGAATAGAAATATAACTTACAATTTGGAAATTTTCAAAATCATGTCATTTGAAAGTTTTAGAATAGAATAAAAATGTAACTTATATTTTGGTAAATATATACAGAGTCATGCCGTTTGAAAGGTTTTATCTGAATATTCATGTCTTTTGAAAGATTGTATCAGAATAGAATAGAAACTGGACTTACAAATTGGAAAATGTATGAAGTCATGTCATTCGAACATTTTTATTAAATTAGAATGGAATAAAAAATGAACTTACAATTTGGAAAATATATTCCTCATGAGTCATGTGATTTGAACGTTTCTTTTCTTGAATAGAATAGAATAGAAATATTTAAAAAAAAATCATGTCATTTGAAAGCTTTTAACTAAACAGAATTTAATTTACAATTTGGAAAATATATTCAATGTCATGTCTTTTGAAAGATTTTATCAGAACAGAATAGAAATTTTACTTACAAATTGGAAAATGAATTAAGTCATGTCATTCGAACATTTTTATTAAAATAGAATATAAATTTAACTTAATTTGGAAAATATTCAGAATTATGTCATTTGGAAGTTTTGTCTTAGAATAGAATAGAATAGAATAGAATAGAATAGAATAGAATAGAATAGAATAGAATAGAATAGAATAGAATAGAATTAGCCAAAAGTTCTCCCTGGCAATCTTGTTAAGAAATGTTATCATTCGACTTGCTATCCGTTTTGACAGCTCAAGTGAAATTCTTGTTTTCAAATTATTTGCACCAGATGAGAAACTTGAAGCAAGTAGCATTAATTATTAAACAGCAGCAAGAAGGTAGTTTAAGACATAATGTGGTGATGTGAAAGCATTACCAGCTCATATAGCAGTTCATGGACCACTCAAGTGTGAGAAGTGTACTTTAGCTCTCAGCTGATGTGTGAGGTATTATGTAATTGATATGGCATCTGTGCTGCTTGAATCTGCAGCTAGATGTTTATGCTTTTTCCCCTGGTAAAACATTTAAGAAAATGAGCAAAGGCTGTAGCCAATCTTGCTAAAGCCTTAGAAGCCTTGATGATGGCTCCACACATTTGTGTCCACTGTTTTGTAAAGATTTTATGATTGACATTCATAATTACAAGCGTTTTAGATCAAAACCTACATTGAAATACATACATTGAGCTACTTTGTCAACAATAAACAATTATGGAGTCAGAGCGCTCACTCATTCTCGTTCTTTCTTTCTTTCTTTCTTTCATGATCTGTAAACATAATTGCAAAGAAAAGGTACAAGAGTTTTAGAGCAAAGTGTATCTGGACGTGAACACATTGAGCCACTTTGTTAACAATTAACAGTTGGGTCAGAGCACTGACTCTATTATTTATTTATTTATAATTTATTTATTTATTTTAAACATTCTTGGTCTTATTCCGCATGATTAATTGGTGTATATTTACAGAGCCCCTAAAGGGACATGGTAGTGGGAAAAAAAACAACAACAAAAAAAAACTTTGCATTCCCCCAAATAATTTCACATTGGGTTTTTGCGAGGGAATGCAAGTTTCTCGGGGCAACGCAAAACATTTGTGAAAGAACGCATAAGCAATTACAAACAAATTTTCTTCTATCTCATATTGTTTTTTCCTTCACCGTGTTCCTTTAGGGGTTCATATTATTGTAAAAAAAAAAAAAAAAAAAAAACTTAATTCAAAATGTTAAATACATTTAGCTCATCAATTGAATACTTTTTGCATTTAATTTGATTTATTTGATATCTAATTAAATGTAGTAACTGATTGAATTTTAATTCATATTTTAATCAAGAAAACATACTTGCTTTGCCTCTGAAACGACCTTTTTGTGGTTTTAGATCAATGACCTTCTCAGAAAAATATGTTATAAAAATCATCTCATGTTGGATTTAAGCCTTAAATGATTTACTGTAGATTGGCAGATGCACCCTAACACAGGGCGATGATTATATGTCCTTTGATAAATCTATATTACCCCAGTTATCACCTTACATAAGAGTACATAATCGTGTCAGCATGGAAAGGTTCCCCTCTGTCTAATCTGCACTGGTCTGTTGCTGTTGATTACTAATACCTGTGATTTATCTCACACCATTTTGCCATTATAACACTGCTACATATAGTGAGAAATTAAATCGGTCTCCACTCCCTTCATTGGTACATTCTGGATGTAATTGCCAATTGTATTACCAAATGACTGGTATATAATGAATTGTGTACATCTGATAAGATAACATCAGATTTATCAAGAAGAGCGTATTATCACATGTTTGATGACCTCAGTGTGAAGGCAACACTGATCGATCAATGTTTCCTGACAGAAAAAATGGCTGGGCCAAAACCACGTATTATTGCTCTGACCAAGCGAGAGGGACAGGGCTATGGCTTCTACCTCCGAGTGGAGCACGGCGAGGAGGGTCACCTAATCCGAGCCCTTGAGTTGGGAGGTGTGGCTGAACTGGCCGGTCTGAAGGATGGAGACCGCATTATCAGAGTCAATGGAACTTTTGTGGACAATATGGAGCACAGTCAGGTTTGACACTTTTGGAAATAGCCTTTATGTAAATATGAAATTAATCTCAGGAAAACAAGGTTTTATTCAAAAAGTTTGGAAGTAAACCATGCACTTGTCTTTTTCTCGGGCCAGGTTGCAGATTTGGTGAGAAGGAGTGGGATGAGCGTCACATTGCACGTGCTTGGAGAGGAACCATATAAAATGGCCAAAGCCAAGGGTGTGAATCTCGCCGACACTCTGTCCCAGTCAGGTCAGAGCCAGCCAACCATGAATGGAGTGTCTGCACCAGCCGCTAAAGCCAAACTTTGTTATCTGCAAAAATCCAGCAGTGGATTTGGTTTCTCCTTAAAGTCCACCAAAGGTAAGCTATAAAACTCCCATAGCCAGATCTTTGAATAACATCATAACATCTGGTCCACAATTTGGGCCAAGAATTGACTACTTAGGCAAAACAGACCATCTGTAAAGAAAGACAATGACAGAAATATCAAATGTTTGTAATATTGTTTATCCAAAGGACACTTAAAAATGAAGGTTCCAAAAGAGGCTTTTCCCAGCAATGCCACAGGACTATGAGTTCCCAATAGAACCTCTCAGTGAACAGTTCTTAAAAGAACCATATTTATTTTTTTAATAATCTGAATAACCCTTTTCTATTACAATGAACCTCCAATGGAAAGTTTCCATGGATGTGAAAAACTCTTGACTCATCATGGAATCATAGATGCCAATAAAAAATATATTTGTGTGTAATAAGTGCAGATTGTTCCACAGCTCTGACACAAAAACAAACCAGTAAATCTACAGTCTCTCAGACTGAATGTATTTTAAAGGCTTGTCTTGAAACTGGCAAACGTTGGTAAATCCAGTCATTAGTTCATCCTCAGAAATGCTCAGCTTGTCAGAGCTTGCCAACTCAAGAACGTGTTTTCCAGTGCTGTCAACAGTCAGCAAATGATCATCTGATGCTGAGAAAGTTAAAGGTTAACTCATTTTCTTGGGCCTGTCTGGGATAAATCAACCAATTTGTTGATAATTGTCAGAAATATTTGGAATGACAACGTGAAATGCTAACCTTGTTTTCTCTCAGATACTAATGGCGTATTCATGGCAGAACTGGTGTCAGGAGGAGTAGCTGATCAGGCGGGTGTGAAGGTGGGGGATCGTTTGGTGGAGATAAACAGCGAAAATGTTGAGAGTCTCACACATGATCAGATTGTGCAAAAGGTAAGTTCAATTTTCATTCTATAGTAATCGCGGCATCTAACAGGAACATAATCTAATAATCTAATAATCTAACAGGAATTATATCCTGTCTGTTTCCTATTTGTAACTCATTTTATAATACAGTAGCTTTAAAGTTTTAGAAAAGCTTTAAAGGGATAATTCTGTCATAATTTACTCACCCTCAAACCTGTAGACTTTCTTTCTTCTGAAAAGCACAAAAGAAGATATTTTAATAAGAAATGTTGATAACTATACAGTTTTGGTTCCCATTGACTTTGTACACACACATGTATATTGACCATACAATGGAAATCACTGGGACCTGAAACTGTTTGGTTACGAACATTCTTCAAAATAGCTTTTTTTGTCTTCCACAAAAGAAAGAAAGTGATACATGTTTGGAGTGATATAAGGGTGAGTAAATAATGACAGAATTTTCATTATTGTGGTGGACTTTCAATTTAAAGAGTCCATATTATGCTTTTTTACAAAGTTTTGATTTTGTTTTTGAGAACGTTACATTGTTGCAGCACCTCTCTTCCCAGTTTGTCAGTAACACTCTTTTTAGTTCCTGTCTCTATGAAGCCCCTCCTTCCACAATTTGCTCTGATTGGTCACCTGCTTCGAGGGTGTTTTGGAAATGTTACGCCCCTTAACACACAAGTTTCAACACACCACTAATGCATTTCAACAAGGCCTCACACATATGTCTTAGGTGGGAATTATTTAAATGAGGAATATTGTGACATTCCTGAAGAAAACTCAAGACATTCAGGGCATTTCAGGGGGTTCAGAACAGTGCTGATATGGAGAATAACTCCCTTTGGAGCGACTTTGAGCTTTGTAACTCAGCAGACATTTGTCGTGCTCAAACAACAACATTACACACTGAAGTTGCAAGCCCTGGAAGTGTGCAGCCTGAATGCTGGCCATGCATGTTGCTGAAGACCTTGACCCAACTGTTTTACCCTGCATTAGCCCAAATATGAGGAAAATATTATAATGATGTACTCCATTTTTTTTTTTTTTTATTGTAGGTGAAAGCAGCCGGGGACAGAATGATGCTTCTGCTGGTGGATGAGGATGCTGACAAATACTTCAAGAGCAAAAGCATTCGACCAGGGGTGGCTCATGCCACGGTCAGGCACCTCACACATAAGCCACGCATTGCAGACATGATCAAGAGAGAAGATGGTTATGGCTTCATCCTGAAGGAAGATCCTAAACGTGCAGGTGAGTGTCATGGTGTGGATATTAACATGAAATACACAGTTACCCTTTTACACATTACTTAAAAGGGTTAGCTCACCCAAAAATGAAAATTGTCCCATGATTTACACCCTCAAGCCATTCTAGATGTATATGACTTCATTCTTTAAGTCAAACACAATCTGAGTTATATTAATTATATATATATATATATATATATATATATATATATATATATATATATATATATATATTCTGGCTCTTCCAAACTTTAAAATTTCTCTTTAAAAATTCTCGTTTTAGACTTCTGTGATTTTGTTTTGCTCTATTTTTTGCGCTTCCACATTCATCAATGTGTGATGTGTCAGGTCAAAGTTCACCTGAATCGAATAAATTCGGATATTTTTCTGACAAAAACCCATCACTTTGCTTCAGAGGGCCTTTATTAACCCCCCTGGAGCCGTATGGATTACTTTTATGATGGATAGATGTGCTTTTTTGGGCTTCAAAATATCGGTTACTATTCACTCCCATTATAAATCTTGGAAGAGTCAGAATATTTTTTTAATATACCCCCAATTGTGTTTGACTGAAAGAAGAAAGTCATATACACCTAGGATGGATTGAGGGTGAGTACATTATGGGATAATTTTCATTTTTGGGTGAAATAACCCTTTAAATCCCTTTTAACCTCCAAATACTCAAAATAGGCTATTGGTGAGTAAATAAAACCTTTCCAAGTGTCTTGATGGCATATCTTTTGCTTCATGCGGAGGGATGTGTTATAGCAGTGCACTTTGTATCCCACCAGACAGTGCATGTAAAAGTAGTAGTAGATATTTAATAAGTTAAATGAGAATAATTAATAAGTCACAAGCTATTTTTATTTTTTTTGTAAGTTGTAAGAATTTTGCCCTTTAGACAGTCATTCTGCAGAAGCATTTCAACCACAGTGACCTAAAGTACACTGATTGCATGGACTTCTCTGTTGAACAGTCTAAGATTAAGTGCACTGCTCTCAAGGGAAATACAGCAGGATTGTAATTTTTATGGGTCCTGGAAATTTGATTTTAGCAGCCCATTCTGTTAACCATCGTATTTCTATCATTCCTTTTGTTTATTTTTTTGTCTTGCATGGTGGGGCAAGCTGAACTTACTGAAGTTTATTGCAATGTAAGGGCAATGCGTTCATGCTGGATAACATTGGATTGACATTGCATAACTGAGGAATTCTGATAACCTTTGCCTATCATTGTATAATATTATCTACTCTATGATGCTGTAAAAGCATTTCAGTGTGATTTAACACCACCAAAATGTTCATACGTTCAGTGATTTATGGTGTAAATGGTAAAATAATGCATTTTGACAAATAATTTAACAAAATAATTAAAAAAGTTATTTTGCTATTTACAGTTAGTGTACAACGCTACAGCCAAATTCAATTGGCTAAATTCATATACTTTTTTTTTATTAGAACTAATAAATGAATTCCAATACTAATAACATACTTTCTGAAAAGATAAGGTGTTCACGTTTCTGTATTTGATTCATGTCATATTTTGTGCTGTCTCTCAGGTCATTACATTGGAGAAATAGACAAAGGAAGCCCTGCGGAGCGAGCAGGTCTGAAGGAAATGGACCGACTAGTGGCTGTGAACGGAGAGGAAATCGATAACTGCACACATGAGCAGGTGGTGGACAAAATATGTAAAGAAGGAAACAACTCCTGCCTACTGGTGCTGGATGCTGAAACTGAGAAAATATACAAAATGGTGAGTCCTTTTCATTCACTAGCATTGCTGCAATAAACATTTATTTGAAACACTTACAGTGATGCTGAAGAGCTCACTGGTGGCACTTCAGATTAAAAAATGGGAAACACTTTATTTTGATACCTCACTGTAAATGACTTGCAACTACTGGAATGTCTAAAGTGGACCATTGAAAAGTGCAAAAGCTTAAATTTATATTACATTCTATATTAAATTTTTTGAATAATACTGTATTGTCAAGGGTGGTGCTTCTCCACTTCTGTATTGGGAGGAAATGAGAGGATCCCTGCCTGGCTATCCTGCGGATGAACCTGATTCAGGGGTGCCCGCGACTGTCCCAGCTGTACCTGTCCCAGCAGATGTGGACCACAAACCCAAACTGTGCCGGCTGGAAAAGACCGCTGCTGGATTTGGTTTCCATCTCAATGGCATCCAGGGAGTTAACGGACAGTACATCAAAGAGGTCTGAGAAATAACCTACACTGATATTTCAAGAAAGCTTGTCTAGATCTATTTTTTTTATAGCTTCAGTATTTAAATATGTTCAGTGGGGATAGTTCACCCAAAAAATCTGTCATCATTTACTAGCCCTCATGACATTTCAAATTTCAAAGAATTTTTGGATAATATCCCTGCTGTTCTTGCCAATTTAATGAAATGTTTGTCAAGCTCCAGAAAATATCAGAAAAGCACCCTAAAAGCATTATAAAAGTATCATAAGTGCTGTTGATTTATGCATTTGAATTGCATATCAAATTTCTATCCATTTGGATAACAGTTTTATCATATTTTAGCATATTTGTCAGTATTTAATCGGTAAAGGGGGGGAAAAAGGTGCGATTCCGGCATAAGCACTAATAAAAAGTGTATTTTAAATACACAATAACAAGTTTATATATTTATTAATGTCAAATTATTTATTATATTTTATTAATATCAATTCATTTAAATCTCACATAATTTTAACTTATTAAATATTTCTTATTCCACAGCTAGCCATATTTTAATCGTGTTCATATTTCTTAACTGAATAAATGTAATTATTTCACAATGAAAAGATGTACGCTGATTATAAGCACAATGAATATGAAAATATGATTATTTAAATGAAAAAATCCGTTTTGTCTGAGAAGAATTTTAGACTGCAATTTAATTTGTTATTCACATGATATATATATAGTGCTTTTGAATAGGGAAGAAAAAAATATTCTTCACAAAAATAGATATAGAACATGAGGATGAGTAACTGTTTTTCATTTGGAACGAATTCATTAAATCTTTAATGTATATCTGTCAGGTGGTGAAAGGTGGAGCAGCAGACACAGCTGGAGTGGAGGATGATGACATTGTTGTGGAGGTGAACGGTGTGAACGTGGAAACCCGCACACATGAGGAGGTTGTTAACCTCATCCGCAAGAGTGGGGACACGCTGGTCCTCTTAGTGGCTGAGAGGACAGCCTATGACCACCTGAAAGCACAAGGGATCGCGATCACCCCTCAACTGCTGAATAAAGAGCCCTCTGCTAATGTCCCAGCACCAGCTTATGCGAAAGAGGACGAGAGGAAAGACACAGGAAGTGATAGTGAAAAACCAGCCACTCCACCAGCTCAAACCCGTTCAAGGGTCAGTACCGCTTCTCAGCGTTTCCCATTCTCAACAGACAAAAAAATATGAACAATAACAAAACATTCACAATATACTTCACAATTCTGCTTTCCATTCTGTCATCATTTACTCACATGTCATTCCAAACCTGTTTTTCTTCCTGTAAAATACATAAAAGAAGCAATTATGAAACATGTACTTTGCATCACATGAATAAATTACATTTTAAAATACATTCAAACACATATGTCACAATATTAAAGTAATTTTGATCGAATAAATCCAGCATGAGACACATTTTTTTGAACAGTACATATATTGTGATCGCGCTTACTTTGTCATACCAATCCATATAGCGATAACTATGCTTTTAGAGATACAAGCCGTGCTACTAAATCCTAAAAGAGATACTAACTCCAGCATTTTCACCCTAGGCTTCCTCTTCATCATCCTCGTCATCATCATCATCTTCCTCAGCATCAGATACTAGTGAGGACGACAGACTCTGAACACACCACTCTTTCCTGCACCGACAGATGCTTTCAATAGTACACTTTATTTTAGTGTCCTTGTTACACCTTACATGTACACTTACCATATAGTAATAACAGTAAATTACATGCAATTAACCCTAAACCAAGCCCTAAATGTATAGGAAATACATGTTGATAATTAATATTATTCAGTACTTAGATGTATAACAAGGACGCCTTAAAATAAAGTTTAACCCTTTCAATACTGTGATTTAGTGACTGGTCTGTGATCACCCACTGCACAATCTATTAAGAGAGGAAATGCCCGTTTGAACAAGAGACTGTAAGACCATTGATTCAATAATTCTCAAGTATTTTAAATGTGAATTTACATAGATACATTTAGTAAGGATATCATATTTAACATATTGTGTCTGTACTGCTTTCTTTGGGATCCACAACATGTTTATGCATGAAATATTAAATTACAAGCAGTTGTGAACTTTCAGACAAATCATAGGCCTACTTCTTGATGTGTAATTTATTCTACGGGAGGGTTTTTGTCATTTTTCTGGTGGATGCCTATTGAATAAATCCTGCTTTTGTTTGTTTTTTTGGTGTGATGACAAATCGAATTCTGTGTTAACCATTCTTATCATTTTAAAGTTGCATTTAGCAAATTCTTTCGCAAGTGTTGGCATCGTTGCTCTTCATGTACCAATAACAGTATTATATGGTAATGTTTTGTGTAAATTGATATTAGTGAGCTTCAGAGAGCACACAGTAAGACACAGTTAGTCGACATGTAATTGAAGTTGCAATTGTCTTCTCTTCCATATTGCTACGTATATCTGAGTGAAACATTGGATTTGATTTTTTCCATGGGGAATTGATTGGATGGTTGTGGTTTGCTATTGCTGTGATGTCGTGTGAGTGACAGGCGCCAGTAAACACGTCGTCAGACGAGAGAATGACTTGGGCATCACTATTTTCTTTTAATTGTATCTGCTATACTGAAGTTTACACTCGTTGTTGCTTTTGTCTATCTTTCTTCAGATCTTTTCTGCTTCTTCGGCCAAACAGGTACCGTTTCTCCCATTGTCTGCACTGGTAAAGCACAAATGAGTATAGAAAGTATGTTCACAAGTCAGAATTACCATAATTACGAGATTCCAACTTGTACATAGCGTCCACGTTCTCGTAGAACTTGTAAACTCTTAAATTTTTTGAGAGCTCTGACTTGTACTGTGACAGCTGTACCATATGACCACTGCAGATTCATTTCGCTATAGAAATGCATAATCCCGAGTCCGAGGATGTTATCAGCTCCGAGCTCTAGTAACAACATGCTGGGATTTCATTGCATGTCTCCGAAATCACATATTTCCATACTTACAGGGGTGCCCAATCCTTTTCCTGAAGATCCAACTTCCTGCAAATTTTAGCTCCAACCCTGATCAAACACCCATGAACCAGCTAATGTCAGAAGTACTTGTTTTGGAACAGAATTGGATTTCCCTGCCCTGCTATAGTACTCTACGTGACAAAAGAAGTGTGTCTGACTTGACAATAATCATAAAAAGACTAGATAAGAGTAGCCAGATGACCTACTACTTCTGGTGAGATTCTAAAGTGTGCACACGATGGACACTTTACTATCCCATGAGGCCAAAGGAGAGGATTTGTGAATGGCAGTGAAGTGGTGCAGCTGATGATGGTGGTAGGTCACATGGTAATGAAAAAATAGCAAATGTAGCACGCCCGGATTACATTCATACTTCACATATTCATACTATATAGAAAATGTGTTTTTAATGCTTAAAAAGTAAGTGCTTAATCAAAATAATTTTCTAGTCGAGAGCAACTGTCTAATTTTCACTCTTCACATCATGAAACAACACTACGCTAGTAGCGCATCTAGAGAGGTGGCAGCGTGAGGAATCTCGTGAAACATCACAGGTCCCATCATTTCAATGGCGAGGGGAGAGACCTGCAACATACATATTTAAAACACTTCATAAAAAACAATATGAGTGATATATGTAAAACCTTTTCAATCAGGACCAAACTACTAAATGCACCTTTAAGAAAAAAAAGCCTTTTAATTGAATTCTGAGCCGACTCCATTTGAGCATAAACCCCACAGTTACATCTCTGGCACAGCCTTTTTAATAAATCAAAAGCACCCATCCATCAAACGCAAAAGAGTAACACAATAGCCTAAACTACGACATGTATTTCTGCATGATTTCAGATTATGACTCTCATTCATGTGATATGGTATCGACATGTGAATCACTAGAGTTCATAATGCCCATGGACAAGACATTGAATGATAACGATTAACAGGCCTGTAAGAATGACAAGAGTCCAACAGTCCACTGTAACATCTCTGGGTGTTGCTGAGATGTACTGTAAATGTTGTAAATTAATGATAAAAGTTGACTGATTTTGTGCAAAACAAACGTAAGACAGCTTAGTTTGTTCATATACAGTGGAAAACACAATAATACCTGGTATGGGTAATTATATGGCTCTTTATAAAAAAAATTACACCTATATTGTATGTGATTTTGTTCCCTCCAATAATATAAGTCTATTCAAATGATACAGCAAATCAGTATCACCATGTTTGAACCCAAAGTAAACACTGTCTCTGGGTCCCTCCTGATTCAGGAAATACAGACTCAATAACGCTCATTACAGGCATGAAAGTCCTTCTAAACGAAGAGACAAAAAAAGGCACACTTCAGTCCTGTGTGTCTCTCTCTGATGAGTTCACTTGTAAGGTCACAGGGTCATGTGCTTCTCAGGTGCCTGTTTATGGGCCAGGTAGAGGAAGAGGATGCTGGAGAGAGCGCTGACCAGGAAGATCACGTCAAACCAGCGGTGGTAGAAGTTAAACTGTAGTTCTCCCAGTACTTCAGTCACTATAGTGCGGTACTCTAGAGGCATGCTCATCCGCATCAGGAGCACCGACGACACGAAATACATTCCCTACAAATAGAAGAGAAACAGAGAGATGCCACACCATCTTGTAAATAGTAAGGATTTACAATATAATAGTTGGGATTTTTTACAGCAGGTTTTAAAAAATATTAATCAGTTATACTTTATTTATGCTGCACATTGAACTGTTTTTACAATGCCATTCTCAGTAAAAATTTTATGTTTTTGAAAGAAGTCGCTTGTCTGCCAAAGCTGCATTTTTGGCAAAACTGTGGAAAAACTGCAATACTGTAAAATACTGTTACAAAAAAAAAACTTTTCTATTTGAATATATTTTTAAAAATTAATCATTACTCCAGTCTTCAGTGTCAGTGTCAGTTTCTTATTATTTTCAAGGTTGAAAACAGCTGTGCTGCTTAATATTTTTGTGGAAACTGTAATACAAATTCTTTTTGATGAATAGAAAGTTCAACAGAACGTCATTTATTTGAAACAGAAATCATTTAAAACAAATGTCTTTAGTATAACTTTTTTTAATTTATTTATTATAAAGTTTGTGAAAAATAATAATATTTTGTGGAAATTGTAATTTTGTGGAAATCAAAATTCTTTGATGAATAAAAAGAATAGCATTTATTTGAAACAGAAACCTCATGAAACATGTTACTGTCACTGTTTATGCAATTAAATTAAATTAAATTAAATTAATGGGAATATATATCTCATGGAAAAAAAATTATAATATATATAAAAAAAAAAAAAAAAATATATATATATATATATATATATATATATATATATATATATATATATATATATATAAAATGTATTAAATATTTTAATATATAATTATAATTATATATTTATATAATTTATATAATTATAATTGCTGAGCAAAATTATTAATTTCTTTCAAAAAATAAAAATAAATAAACAAAAATCTTACTGACCCCAAACATTTGAAAGTATATCAAATAAATGTAATTTTTAATGACTATGATGGACAAATAGTCATCAGTATTGGCCAAACTTTCTCTGAATATCTTAAATTAACAAAAGTTGTCCTAAAATAGTGCAGTTGTTTTAAGTCTATTTTATATAATGTCTCACCATGATCTGAGCCAAGACGAGCACAATGACATTGGAGGACTTGCTGCTGGAGATGGCATAGAAAAACTGTGAACAAAAGAAAGAAATGAACCAAAACTGTTTTGGATGAGCTTTAAACATCATTAATGCTTCTCAGAGACTGAATTCCATCAATACCATGTTGCAGTTGCTCAAGAAAATAATCTCCTCCCTTTACACCGGCTGAATCAACACGTCTCCGCACACGTAATATGTTACTGTTTTCCATTAAGTGATAAGACTGAATGAGAACAGGAAAAAAAAACACGTTCATCCTTCATTACCTTGGTGAGTGTGATTAAAAGGCCTCGTATGGACGTGACTATGATGATTCCCACTAGGATAAAGGAAATGTGCTGAGACCAAAACTTGACCTGTGGGAAAACAGAGGTTTAAGTTCTTCTGCACATAAATTAAGAGGCTTTATCCATTAGAAAGGGATGAGCAGCATTTGCTTCTTAGCAGTAGAGAGCGAGAGTGAAGTCGGACAGAGATTACATGTTTAAGAGGCTGAATCATTACCTCCTCATGGGGAAAGATTAAACATCATTTAACAGGCTGGGGAACAATTAACTGCCAAGCAAAGCAGTAAATGTCAGCTGACACAGCACGCACAATCACAGCCTGCATGCATATACAACCGCAGTCATGAGTATAAAGTCTATAAGGGTGGATACACAACAATTACGTATAGGAGTGTGGACTAACAAGTGTAATCATTAAAAAAAGTAAACAACTGCTGTGGTAATTTGTCCTGCTGTGACAATGGCGTGCTAAAATCTGATCGGTCTTATATATTTGCCAATAGGGGGCAGAGAAACACAAGAAGAAAGAGTTGCACAACAATGTAAAAGTGAAAGGATGATTTATGCATTTAAACAATAGTATACTTTGCCATTAATATTCAATTCTGAGTAACAAAATCTGAGCAAAAGAAGAGAAAGAAAAAATAAAGACTTACAAAGCCTAATTTAGATAGGCAAAATATAAAAAGCAGCTTAAGCTGACAATAATAACGTACATCAAACTGAATTCCAAGGTAGTTGACCGTGATCTCGATTCCTCTCGTCACTGGGTCAGTCTTTCCAACACGGTCAAACACTATGTTTATTGTGGCCTAAGAGGAACACATTTCATCACTGGTTGAGATTCTTTCTTACAATACTCTATAATACATGCCAAAAATAACATGAGAAATCAATTCTTACCATGAATATTTTCCACACACAGTAGATGGAGAAGAAATACCCCAAGAAGTTGAAGTATTTCCCTTGAAATGTTTTTGAGTATTCTATGCGTTCCTTGGGATAGAGAGACATTAGATTATTTACATAGTGCTTTCAACATTTATTTTTAATTATTTTCTCCCACACATTTGACCAAACAATTCCCATGACTTTCATAGAATTTGTAATTATTGGATATTTTAAAGCCAATCATAACTAAAAAAAAAAAAAAAAAACCTTTGTTCATTTCCATGACTGTTTTTTGCATATAATACATATATATATATATATATATATATATAACTCCCCGTTTTATATGATCCCTGTATTTCCACATTTTTGCGACGTTTTCCTAGCATTTTAGATTATGGGAGGCACTTCCGGTTTGCAAAAGTTCCACTAAAAAACCAAATCAAACATTGTCAAATCACAAGGTTGTTCTACAAATAAGCCTTTCCTTCATGTTTTCATGGGAGTTGTTTTTTTTCCCCTTGTATTCCAATGTAACGGTGTGAAAAAGGACATATTGCACATCTGTACTCCCGATTTAAACTATACCATTATTAATTCACTGGAATGCATTAAGAATCTTGAGTTTTTCTTGCCAAATATTTCTTTAAATGTAAATATCTTCCCTTTTCACTTCTAATACCTATAAGCAGTGTTTACTGCAATGTTTCTAAAGCGGGTAAATATATTTATGGTCTGTCATAATGACGTAAATCACTTTGAATTATTATCACTCAATGGTCCAGTTAAAGATCATTTTGATTAAGGCAACACATTACATAATACAGACATATATATTACTACACAGATATTTAATGTCTGTAATATTGCTGCAGAAATAATTGGGGCTTATTCATGGTCTGTGGTAGTAATTTGTTAATGCTTTTACCATTTTTATTGTCTTTTTAATGTTTGACGGTTCAAGGACGAGCAATAATGTAATCTTATTGCACCCAGTTTTTGAAAATGCTTATTGCGTTAATAGAGCGAACCCGTTGCAGATTGTTTACAGTTTAATGGAAGTTACTCCCATAATTCGCACTAAGCATTATGAGGCTCAGGAAAAAGGTGGATAGAAATAAATCTCTGGCATTGTATTTCATGTGTTAAATACCTTGGTGGCTTGCAGGTCTACGGTCTCCAGGAAAAGCTGTCTACTGAGTTCCTCCAGAGCATCCACTTCCTGCTGGATCAGGGAAAGATCTGAAGAGCCAGAGTTAAGAAACATTCCTCTGAAGAGCCACAAGTCATATCAAACAATTTTTCAGCCCGTGGTCCTAAACCAGTGTATCACAATCCCCCTAAAAATAGGTGCTGTCAGCCTGGAAAACAACAGTACATAACAACAATAGTACATAAAAAGAAAATACAATCGTGACTACATTAAATATGGGTCTATTATGGACGTTTGTTTCTGCAAGGAATAAAACAATAAAAAGGTAATTGTGATTCTCTCACAACTGTGACTTTTTTTTTCTCAGAATTACGTTTACATCTCACAATTCAGACTTCATAACTAACAATTGCAAATTCAGAGTAAAAAAAATAAGAATTGCAAGATGTAAATTATAAATCGTGAAATATAAAGTTGCAATTACCTTTTTTTTTTCCATGGTGGAAAACAAGCTTCCATTGTGTATAGCCATATGAAATTAATAAAAATAAATGAATACACTTCAGTGTTTGACTTTGAAATCATTTCATAAATAAAAATGTGTCCTGACATAAAACCAGCTGAGAAGCATAGTTTTTAGCCAGCAGGTTAAATTACACACACACACACACACACACACACACACACACTCACTCAGTCACTCAGTCACTCACTCAGTCACTCAGTCACTCAGTCACTCACTCACTCACTCAGTCACTCACTCAGTCACTCACTCAGTCACTCAGTCACTCAGTCACTCAGTCACTCACTCAGTCACTCACTCACTCACTCACTCACTCAGTCACTCACTCAGTCAGTCAGTCACTCACTCAGTCACTCACTCACACACTCACACACTCACACAGTCAGTCACTCACTCAGTCACTCACTCAGTCACTCACTCAGTCACTCACTCAGTCACTCACTCAGTCACTCACTCAGTCACTCACTCACTCAGTCACTCACTCACTCACTCACTCAGTCAGTCACTCACTCACTCACTCACTCACTCAGTCACTCACTCACTCAGTCACGCACTCACTCAGTCACTCAGTCACTCACTCAGTCACTCAGTCACTCACTCACACACTCACTCAGTCACTCACTCAGTCACTCACTCAGTCACTCACTCACTCACTGTCACTCACTCAGTCACTCACTCAGTCACTCAGTCACTCACTCAGTCACTCACTCAGTCAGTCACTCACTCACTCACTCAGTCACTCACTCAGTCACTCACTCACTCACTCACTCACTCACTCACTCACTCAGTCACTCACTCACTCACTCAGTCACTCAGTCACTCACTCACTCAGTCACTCAGTCAGTCACTCACTCAGTCAGTCACTCACTCAGTCAGTCACTCACTCAGTCAGTCACTCACTCACACACTCACACACTCACTCAGTCAGTCACTCACTCAGTCACTCAGTCACTCACTCAGTCACACACTCAGTCACTCAGTCACTCACTCACTCACTCACTCACTCAGTCACTCACTCAGTCACTCACTCAGTCACTCACTCAGTCACTCACTCAGTCACTCACTCAGTCACTCAGTCACTCAGTCACTCACTCACTCACTCACTCAGTCACTCACTCACTCACTCAGTCACTCAGTCACTCAGTCACTCACTCACTCACTCACTCACTCACTCACTCACTCAGTCACTCAGTCACTCACTCACTCACTCACTCACTCAGTCACTCACTCAGTCACTCACTCAGTCACTCACTCAGTCACTCACTCAGTCACTCACTCAGTCAGTCACTCACTCACTCAGTCACTCACTCACTCACTATTTACTGGCCAGTAGAGACTTAGAGCACAGTGATGATGAATCTGATCCAAGTAACTCTACAGTTGCTGGGTCACTCCTAAATGAGACTGAAGAAAGCCTGTAACTCAGGATCATTAGCCTGCCGTCTCAAACGAACCGGGTCATTAAGGATACTCTCACTGCCTGATGTTGAGGAAGTCACACTCTTTATCATCCCCCAAAATCCTGTCTGTTTATTCTGCTCTTCTCCACGCTGGTACATCTGCCTTCTTACCATGGCAATCCTACAGAGAGACATTAAAAAAAGTATTAAAAAAAAAAATCTTATTTTTTCGGTTATGATAAAACTCTTGAATACAAACTGTATGTTTTTAACTTATTTACTATTTTAGGTTCATGTAACATCCATACATGTAAGGTCAGTAAGATTTTTTCTTTGTAAGAAATAAATATTTTTATTCAAGGTCCAGGTGATGAAAAGTGACAAAGAAATGAATAAAGTTACAAAAAATTTATTTCAAATAAATACTGTTCTTTTGAACATTCTATTCATTAAAGAATCTTGAAAACATAACGGGTTCCATAGAATATTAAGCGGCACAAATGTTTTCAACATTAATAACAATAAGAATTGTTTCTCGGGCAGCAAATCAGCATATTATAATGATTTCTGAAGGATCATGTGACACAGAAGATCGTAATATAATATATATTGGATATATATAGAGAGTAATGATGCTGAAAATTCAGCTTTGACATCACAGGAAAATAATTACATTTTTAAAATGTATTAAAACCAAAAAAAAAAAAAAAAGGTTATTTTAATTAAATTAATGCAGCCTTGCTGAGACTTCTCACAGAAACATAAAAAAATATAACCCCAAACTTTTGCTTATTTTCTTATATATTACCTTAAAGAACAAAAATAAAAAAATATTGACACACTAATTAACAGTACATTCTCTAAACATACAACAAGCACTTAAAAAAAAAATCCCTACAAAAGAAAATGTCTTCATAAAGACCTGTGGGCGAGTAAATAACGACAGTATTTTCATTTTCGGCCTGAACCGACTTCTTTATATAACTTACCTTTTCTTTTTACTGACAATCATGTCCATAGTCTGGAGCAGTCTTCTCTCCAGGGCCAAGATATCACTGTCCGTCACATTTCTGAGCAAACAAACCAAATCAATATCTAGCACATCAAATATGAATAAAACACAACACTCTTTACGATGTTATTGAATGTGTCCGAGAGCAAAGATACCTCAGGAAATAAGACATATATGTATAAGGACAGTTTACAGCACCAAAGCCAGACAGAAGAGCCATCAGTGTGACCCCAATGACCCCCACACGACTGATCAGCTGCTCTATGGACAGAATACCTGAGAACACAAGAAAGAAACTACATATTAAGCTGGGGGGGGGGGGGGGGGGGGGCAAGATTTTATATTATTATTACTACATTTACTTTCTTAACACGCATGAAATGCGAATGATTCACAGGTGCCCATCATCTACATAACCTACTAAAAACTCTTCATATACAAATCAATTCTGGGTAATTTTCTTGTTAATTTCATTCATAAATATGTGATCTATTATCTACTCACAGTAGATAACAGAAGCAGAATTAGTTGTAATAAGTTTCACGTTGACAAGAGCAGTGCCTACCATGTTTCGGACTAAGAATAGGGAAAGGATCGCCCAGTTTCCAGAAGAAATACATGAACGTGAACCAGACCACACATGAAAAAAGCAACCTTTGTCTATGCACTGTAAAAGAGAAGAAAGCAAACACGTGCAGTGCATTAGCAAACGTTGAGCAAATTTAACAAACAAATAGAAAAGTTAATAGCAAAATTAAAAGAGGACTTACACAAACGTATATTACTGACCACAAAGTAGCCGATGTAGAAAGGCACCACAAATATTAGAACTAGTAATATTACATACAAATTCAGCTTCCAGTGGAAATACCTGGAGCTGTTCAGAAACAAACGGCATGTTACCACCTGATCTCCAGTTCTCAATTCTCATCAAAACAGGATAAATCACAAATACTTACGTGCTGCTTAATACACCGAGAATCTCAAAGATAATGAGCTCAAACATAGTGCAAGAAAAGGCAAATGTGACCGAGAACACCACCTGCACAACATACTGTCGAACCTGTTGAAGAAAGGAGACATGAGGAAATCTGAAAGGCCAATGTTAACAAAACTGGTGTAAATCCACACATGCACAATACCTCATAATCTTTAAACAACTGCCGCATGAAAAACAGCCACCCGAAGCCGAAAAACAGCACCTGTGTGCGAGAAACCACGTTAATTCATGCACTCTGTTCTGTGTTGATATTTACAGCGACACAAACCAGACAGCTTCAAAACTAGGATTCAAGATGCGAGGATCGGGAAAATAAATTGTACAATGATTGGAAATATGTCTGTTAGCTATGTTCATGTTGATATAGAAGATGAGACTTACCTGAGAAGTAAACATAATCACAGAATCTACGAAAAAAGACATGGCGTAGCATGTAGCATCAAGTTTATACAGATAAAATGGCAAACGCTCACTCAGCTCATAATGTTACATTGCTCGGTTAACACAGAGAAACAAATATTGAATAGACCGAGCTGTCAAGCTGCTGACGTCTGACGAGCCAGAGTTTTCCGGCGCAGGGTAATGTCGTCATTGACTGTTTCGTGATTCAGTCGCTAGATGGCGACACTACCTCAAAAATCAAGAAAGCGCAAACCGGTGAAAACAGACGACAATGTTCATAAACATCAAACACGATAGATTGAACGATACAACGACAGACAGACAGACAGACAGACGGATGGATAGATAGATAGATAGATAGATAGATAGATAGATAGATAGATAGATAGATAGATAGATAGATAGATAGACGGATGGATAGATAGATAGATAGATAGATAGATAGATAGATAGATAGATAGATAGATAGATAGATAGATAGATAGATAGATAGATAGATAGATAGATAGATAGATAGATGATGGATGGACGGATATAGATAGATAGATAGATAGAAAGATAGATAGATAGATAGATAGATAGATAGATAGATAGATAGATAGATAGATAGATAGATAGATAGATAGATAGATAGATAGATAGATAGATGGATATAAATGGATGGATGGATGGATGGATGGATGGATGGATGGATGGATGGATGGATGGATGGACGGACGGATATAGATGGATGGATGGATGGATGGATGGATGGATGGATAGATGGATGGATGGATGGATGGATGGACGGATGGACAGACGGATATAGATAGATGGATGGATGGATGGATGGATGGATAGATGGATGGATGGATGGATGGATGGACGGATGGACAGACGGATATAGATAGATGGATGGATGGATGGATGATATAGATAGATAGATAGATAGATAGATAGATAGATAGATAGATAGATAGATAGATAGATAGATAGATAGATAGATAGACAGAAAGACAGATAGATAGATAGATAGATAGATAGATAGATAGATAGATAGATAGATAGATAGATAGAAAGATAGATAGATAGATAGATAGATAGATAGATAGATAGATAGATAGATAGATAGATAGAACGATGGATAGAACGATAGATAGATAGATAGATAGATAGATAGATAGATAGATAGATAGATAGAACGATGGATAGAACGATAGATAGATAGATAGATAGATAGATAGATAGATAGATAGATAGATAGATAGATAGATAGATAGATAGAACGATGGATAGAACGATAGATAGATAGATAGATAGATAGATAGATAGATAGATAGATAGATAGATAGATAGATAGATAGATAGATAGATAGATAGATCGATCGATCGATCGATCGATAGATAGATAGATAGATAGATAGATAGATAGATAGATAGATAGATAGATAGATAGATAGATAGATAGATAGATAGATAGATAGATAGATAGATAGATAGATGCTGTATATGTTTTGTCCATTCTAAGTTCATGTTAACTAATGAAATCTTATTGTTAACTGTAACCCAATCATCAATAACTGATCATTTGGCTTTGTTTTGTTGTTGTTGTTTGTTTGTTTGTTTGTTCCCAAAAGAGAGAGAGAGATAATGCTGCTCTGATGTGTGATTGAGGCCAGGGCTGGGTGTTTCATTATTAAGATGGAAAGTCTCATCAGACTGAAGCGACATATGGAACAGAGAACATGGGAGTCTTGGCTAAATCGCATCCTGTGAAAGCTGTCACCACACAGCAGTCCCAATGGCCCATTCAGTGTGTGCTGTCATTTTCATAATATATAAATATCAAAAAGTAACTTACACCATTTGAAGTTGGTTTTCCTTTTCGTTGGCCTGTTAATTTTAGTTAAATGTCAAAATTCAATTACATTGTATTTTGCATATCATCAGACTTACATGATAATAGGCCTAATTATACATTTCACCTTCAAAAAGGAAAAATTACAAATAAATCATGTTATTACGAACAAAAATAGTAAAGGGTTAATACTTTTTGTGCAGCAAAAAAACTAAATAACGACTTTTTAACAATATCTAGTGATGGCCGATTTCAAAACACTGCTTCGAAGCCTTACGAATCCTCCGAATCAGAGCGTTCACGTGATTTCAGTAAACGAGGCTTTGTTACATCATAGGTATTTTGAAATTTCAATAGTTCACGTTATTTTGGCAGTTTGATACGCGAACCGAATCTCTGATTCGAATCAAAAGATTTGCAAAGCTTCGAAGCAGTGTTTTGAAATCCGCCATCACTAGATATTGTTCAAAAATCGTTATTTAGTTTGTTTGCCACACAAAAAGTATTCTCGTCACTTGAACCACTGTACTCACATGAACTGTTTTAAATATCTGTGTTCCGAAGATGAACGCAGGTCTTACCGGTAGAACGACATGAGGGTGAGGAATTAATGACAGAATTTTCTTTTTTGGGTGAACTAACGGTTTTAAAAATAACGGTTCCAAAAGGGGTTTTGCTCAGCGATGCCAAAGAAGGACCATTTTGGGTGCCACCAAGAACGTTTCAGTTCTCAAAAGAACCATCATAGTGTGAAGAACATTTGAATCATCTAAAGACTGTTCCTCTGTAGAACCTTTTGTGCAATGGAAAGCTTCAATATATCTTCTATGGATGCCAACAAAGAATCTTTATATGCTATCTACATTAAGATTTAGCACTTTACTTGTACTGTGTCAACATTCATCTAAAAAAAAGAAATGTTAGGAGAAACATCTGAGAAACAGTTGATAGCTACTTGACTAAAAAGTGTCCTGCGAGCTTCAAAAGACCAATAAACATATCATTCCTGAAGCAAAGCCCATGAGAACAGCTGCTTTAGCCAACCAACACTCTTCCTTTGCTACAACTTGCCCAAAGAAAATAAGCATTAAGTCAAGACTTCCCACAGTACCACAAAAGGCTTAACTTCCTCACGGCCCCTGAAGTGCTTCTTGACAGTGCTGAGGTGTGAATTGAAACAGATGCTCAGGTGTCCCACAGCTCTTTCAGCAGACAATTGGAGGTGACAGAGAGTTTTCTAATTCATTGGCTGATTTATTTATATACTGTAGGAGTCCAGGACTGATATGTTGGGAAGCATCCGCTGTGGAGACTACGAAGTGATGCAAGAGATAAAGTGTATCTAATGAGCTTTTTGGACTCTTGGGAAGTAAATGTTCTTTGAATGCGAGAAAGAAACACACATATCTCATCCTTCTTTCAGAACCTTCATCCTCACCCTCTTTCTTTGATTTACTGTGTTTTATACCGATTCGTTTTTGCATGAATTGTTCACTGATTTTAATTATAAATTGTTAATTAGTCGTGTTTAAAATAAATGTCATTGCATTATGTCACTGTTATTTTAATTATAAATTATAAATTCGTTAGTTTTTTAAAACATATTTTATTATTGTTACCAATGTAGTATTCTGTGATTTTAATTATGAATTATAAATTGTTAGTCTTTTTTTATTGTTTTATGTCATTTTTACTCATGAATTGTATAATAAACTGATTATGTTTTTTCAGTTAAAGCTTCAATTGTTCTTTTTCCTATTTCCCATCAGCAGTTAAAATAACACTTCTACAGGTTGTGTAGATATTCTACAGTAGCTCTATAACATAAATTAAAATAACATTTCATAACTGTATAATACAATACAGTATTGTTAAAAATCAACAGCGTAATACCGTACTTTGACATGGTAAAAATAACTAATAAAATGTATAAAAAATACAGTAAAATGCTGTATTCTGTTTTACAGTAAGCTTAAACACTACTGTAGTTAGTTTTACGGTACTTTTTTTGTTGAATGAATACTGCCAGTCAGTTACTGTTAATTTGTTAGGAAATAATGTCCTTGATATTTTCTTTTACAGTGCATATTTAATCGTTTATACAGCAACACTGATTGTCTGGAGGTATTTCCTCTTTTTGTGTGAATATGCTTTGTATATGCTAATTGAGAAAACAGTAAACACAGCAAAGCATTAAACCATGCAAACAGTTTTAGCATAATCCATTTATAGGCAGTCAAAGAGATTAATTGGCTCTGATGTCACATACTTATCAGCATCTGGGTTTCACATCCTCGTCTCAAAAGTGGCTCACATTTGACCTTTCGCTCATTTCAAGCATTACGCATTTATCTATTTCAATTTTTATTTTTTTAATGGTAATTTTCTTTCCCAGAGGAATGTTTTATCTCTGAAAGAGTTGTGTGTCTGTGTGTGCATATGAGCGAGAGGAAAAGAGAAAGTCTGAAAGCATGTTTGTGTATGTGTGGGAGGAAACAGCTGTCACACACAATCTGTGTCAGAATCCTCTTCTGTGAGAGCTAAATTAAGCCTGTCCCACATGGGCGCTCCTTAAAGACACCTCCATTGCAGTGTACACACAGCTCAAACGTCCATTTCATGGTTCAGGGCATCAGTGTCAGCTTTAACCTTCAGCTGTGGTGATTAATGTTATAATTCTACACAAATCTGCTCATTTTGCAGTCTAAACCTGTGCAAATACAACCCACACATTTGCACATTGCGCACAAATGCGTGAAGTGTCATTGGCTGAGTCAGTGTTGCTGTGTCTGGCTGTTCGCAATGTTCAAACAAAATTAATGTTGTCTCTGTAAATTAAGCTGTGACTGAAGAAGGTACTTTAACACCATAACATTTTCTATTCTTTTCGAGGAACAGTATCTGAAGATGAACAGAAGGATTCATTCTACTCAAGAAACTATATCTGACGAGGAACAGAAGGATTCATTCTATTCTATTCTATTCTAGGAACTGTATCTGAGTATCTGATGATGAATAGAATAATTCTATTGTTCTATTCTATTCTGTTCAATTCTCTTCTATTCAGTTCTATTTTAGTCATAGAACAGCATGATGAAAATGGAAGGATCCACTCTATTCTATTTTACGCTTTGTTCTATTCTGCAGTATTCTATAGAACATCATCCGAGGAAAACTATTCTATTCTATTCATGGAAAAACATCTACATAAAACCCATTCAATTCTGTTCTACTCTACTCTAGTTCTACTGTTCTTGTTCTACTCATAGAACATTATCTGATGAAATGAGAAGGATCCATTCTATTCTAATCTAATTATTTTTATTCTATTCTATTCATGGAACAGCACCTATAGAAAAAAAACATTAAATTACTCAGAGAATCATCTGATGAAATAAGAATGATCTATTCTATTCTATTCTATTCTATTCTATTCTATTCTATTCTTGGAACAGTATCTGATGATGAAGAGAATGATTCTATCCTATTCAAATGGAGGTATCCACTCTCTTCTATTTTACATATTCTATTGTGCTGTATTCTATATAACATAATCTGAGGAAAACTATTTATTCTATTCATGGAAAAACATCTATATAAAACCCATTCAATTCTGTTCTACTCTACTCTAGTTCTACTGTTCTTGTTCTAGTTCTGTTCTACTCATAGAACATTATCTGATTAAATGAGAAGGATCCATTCTATTCTAATCTAATTATTTTTATTCTATTCTATTCATGGAACAGCACCTATAGAAAAAAAAAACATTAAATTACTCAGAGAATCATCTGATGAAATAAGAATGATCTATTCTATTCTATTCTATTCTATTCTATTCTATTCTATTCTATTCTATTCTATTCTATTCTATTCTTGGAACAGTATCTGATGATGAAGAGAATGATTCTATCCAATTCAAATGGAAGTATCCACTCTCTTCTATTTTACATATTCTATTGTGCTGTATTCTATATAACATAATCTGAGGAAAACTATTTATTCTATTCATGGAAAAACATCTATATAAAACCCATTCAATTCTGTTCTACTCTACTCTAGTTCTACTGTTCTTGTTCTAGTTCTGTTCTACTCATAGAACATTATCTGATTAAATGAGAAGGATCCATTCTATTCTAATCTAATTATTTTTATTCTATTCTATTCATGGAACAGCACCTATAGAAAAAAAAACATTAAATTACTCAGAGAATCATCTGATGAAATAAGAATTATCTATTCTATTCTATTCTTGGAACAGTATCTGATGATGAAGAGAATGATTCTATCCTATTCAAATGGAAGTATCCACTCTCTTCTATTTTACATATTCTATTGTGCTGTATTCTATATAACATAATCTGAGGAAAACTATTTATTCTATTCATGGAAAAACATCTATATAAAACCCATTCAATTCTGTTCTACTCTACTCTAGTTCTACTGTTCTTGTTCTAGTTCTGTTCTACTCATAGAACATTATCTGATTAAATGAGAAGGATCCATTCTATTCTAATCTAATTATTTTTATTCTATTCTATTCATGGAACAGCACCTATAGAAAAAAAAAAACATTAAATTACTCAGAGAATCATCTGATGAAATAAGAATTATCTATTCTATTCTATTCTTGGAACAGTATCTGATGATGAAGAGAATGATTCTATCCTATTCAAATGGAAGTATCCACTCTCTTCTATTTTACATATTCTATTGTGCTGTATTCTATATAACATAATCTGAGGAAAACTATTTATTCTATTCATGGAAAAACATCTATATAAAACCCATTCAATTCTGTTCTACTCTACTCTAGTTCTACTGTTCTAGTTCTAGTTCTGTTTTACTCATAGAACATTATCTGATGAAATGAGAAGGATCCATTCTATTCTAATCTAATCATTTTTATTCTATTCTATTCATGGAACAGCACCTATAGAAAAAAAACATTAAATTATGTTCTACTCTACTCATAGAATAATCTATAGAAAAATCCATTAAAATCTACTCATAGAACATCATCCATGAGTCAATGAAATTATGTTCTACTCTACATATAGAACATCATCTGATGAAATTGAAAGGATCTGCTCTATTCTATTATGGGAACAGCATCTATAGAAATTCATAGAACAGCATCTGATTAAATAAGAATAATCTATTCTATTCTATTTGCATATGACCTCATGAAATATTCTATTGGTCCACATTATAATTATAAATTATATGTAAATATCTACTTATAATTGGGTTTTAACATGGCAATTGATATTTAATAGTCTGTATCAACAACTTTGACAGTTGCTGAGCTCTACTTGGTGAAAGAATTGTTTATTCTAATTATTATTATCATAAATACATCACTTGAAAAGAGAGCTCTTAGAGCAACACAAACATATAAACCTACGATTTTTTTAAAGTCTGAAAATATGAAAAATGGAGGTGTGTTTTCTCTGGCTGCAGAACTGGTTCGCCGTATCCTTTACAGCCTCTATAGTGTGACAGCGGACATGTTGAGGCAGAGACTACCATCACACCACTGATGGATGGTGATAAGAAGAAAGAGATCTCAAAGAGAGACATAGAGATAGGTTTTGCTATTGCTTTACACATCACAAAAATAAAACATTCCCCAGGGCTGACATTTCAGAGCTTCATCAATGCAGTGTGGAGGAACTCGCTTCCCCAGGCCATGCACAGAAAAGGACGAGATATTTCGATCTGCATGTTTGTGGTAATTAGAAGCCAAATGGGTCTTGTAAATTCTTTAAGATGCTACAAGGGGTTTAAGAGGTCAGTGGAGGATAGTGGAGGGAAGACTGCACTAGAATTTCTCATTTTCCTTGTTTTGTTTACCTGAATGTGTATTTCACAAAGAAATTTTTGATGTTTGACGTGATATATTTACATCTTATTTGCATGCATTAGGTATTATAAACAGTTTTTTTTTTTTTTTGCTACATTTAAGAATGTCTCTTTTTTAAAAACAACAACAGAGTAGTGGGGTGATACAGTAGTGTAAAATTCCATTTGTAATTGTCAACTCAGTAAATGTTATACTTTATACAAGATAAAATGTATTATCAAAGAGTAATTAACATTAACCAAGATTTATAAATGTTGTAAAAGTATTGTATATTGTTCGTTCATAATACCTAATACATTAACTAATTAAATCTTGTTGTAAAGTGTTACCTTCAAAAACAATCACTAAATGAAGTGAATACCTGAAATGGTTAGGCTGTTCCTCTATTATCTAAGTGCTCCTTTATATCCTTTCTGGTATAAAGGGAAATGTCCTGGACACTGCAGCATTGCCTACCATGGGACTAATCTTACAAGGCTAATGTCCTCTCTGTGGTAGGATTAAAATCATTTCTCATCTTACTTAAGGGATTAGTGCACCCAGAAATTAAATTCTGTCATTATTTAGTCACCCTTGTGTCGTTCAGAACCTGTATGACTTTCTTTCAGCTGAGGGATAAATTGTGAGATTATTTGCTTTGTATTGTTTGACCATTTGTGCTGGTTGCTCTTTCATTGCACTTCTAATGAATGGAGACCAAGGCTTTCAAGCTTCAAGGAAATGTGGTTTCACTTCATTTTGATGGCCCTTTAAACACATGTTGATAAGTAACGTTGCACCTACATGTCAAGCAACTCCCATTAGACTGTTAGTTAAGTATTAGTAGACTTGTAGGGTTAGGATTAGAATAAGTTGACATGGAGTTGCAAAGATATTTATATATATTATAACACAAGTCATGATCACATGATGGGACAAGGAAATCATGGTAAAACCAGGAAACAAGTTTATGAACATGACAAAATAAAAGACATGAAACAAAACCCAAAATCACATGACAGAATATACAGCTGAGCTCGAAAATGTACATACCCCTTTTCAGAAATGTTAATCATTTAAAAAAAAAAAAATAATAAGGATCATAAAAATTGCATGTTATTTTTAATTTAGCACTGTCCTCAATAAGCTATTTCACATAACAGAAGTTTACATATAGTCCACAAGAAGAAAAAAAATGTATAAAAATGACCCCGTTCAAAAGTTTGTATACCCTTGATTGTTAAACAGTGTCATTACCTGGATGATCCACAACATTTTGTTTGTTTTGTGATGGTTGTTCATGAGTCCCATGTTTGTCCTGAGCAGTTAAACTGAGCTCTGTTCTTCAGAAAAATCCTTCAGGTCCTGCAGATTCTTTGATTTTCCTGCATCTTTTGCATATTTGAACCTTTTCCAGCGGTGACTGTATGGTTGAGGTGCATATTTTCACACTGAGGACAACTGAGGGAATCAAACACAATTATTAAAAAAAGATTCAAACAGTTCGATATATTAAGGGGATGTAAACTTTTGGAATTGTTTAATACTTTTTTTGTCTTCTGGGAAACATGTAAGCATCTTCTGTAGCTTCCGAATGGTAGTACTAAAAGAAGAAAAAAAAAAATATGATCTTCAAGAAAAATAAGAAAACTTGCACATAATTTCCAAAAGTTTTCACCCCGACTATTAAAGCATTGTGTTTCCTTCTGAACCATCAGTGAATGATTGCAGCTTTTGTAATAGTGTTGTTTAGTTCCCTCAGTTGTCCTCAGTGTGTAAAGATGGATCTCAAAATTATGCACTTACTTTTGGAAAGGGTTCAAATATGCATATACGTTTTTGGATACAGCAAATTCTGAAAAAATGAATGTGTTAAACAAGCTAAATGGTGTATGCTTAATTTAATCATAAGCATGTGATTAATTTTCCCTTTTGAGCAATTAAACACACACTTATCATTAAATTAAGCATAAAATAAGCATAAATTGCTTTTATCTATTGGCAGCCCTAATAACATTATTGTCATGATCCGCAGTATAATGCTAGCAGAGTCCAGACAAGAGAAGAAGGTGGTGAGGTGATTTAGCTGAAAGTGCTGATTGAATTAGAGGTGTGTGTGTGTAGGTGTATGTGTGTGTGTGTGTGTGCGCACTGGGCGTTTATATGAAAACCTTGTGAATAAAGGGTGTTAGAGAAGCATCATAGGTGACAGGTGAGAGTTCCAAGTACTTTCCAGAAAGTTCTCATGTCATTATCGCCCAACTACACCTTTAATAATAATTTAACAGATAACAGATTCAGAGCACAGGATCTCTTTCAGACGAAAAAAAAACAAAAAAAACAATAGAGTATTTGGAAATTCATATATATATATATATATATATATATATATATATACACACATACACACATAAATACACATACATATATGGTGAACTGATTTCATCCAAAATACTCTATAGCAGGCATGTGAAATAACTGATATGTTAAGTGACTACTGAATCACTATATCTAGGTAAGTGATCTATTTGGATGAAAGATGGGATCAGTTTATGAGGGTTATCAGACCCAATTTGAAATCTGTGTGGTGAGACAGAGAAACTTTAAGTGGGCAAATGTACCAAGGTCATCCGGAGTTCAAATTCAGAGCGACTGAAAAGAATAGAGATGAGGAAATGTGAGAGCTGAGTTCAAACAAAGTTCATTCAGTTCAAATGAATTGTAGATAAGTTTCGTGTGAGGCATCAGACACCGAATTATTACCCAGGCAGAAATTTGCTGGGAAGTGATTTGCTGACATATATCTGAGAGATTATAGGCCAGGGTCAAAAGCTGCCTGCTGTAAATGGTTCATCTCTTAGTGGCGAGTTACGTCAAGCACTCATCTCACTTTAAGCCTCATGCCTTAACCTTTGTCCATCCCTCTGTCTCTCTCGCTCTCCTCCAGATGTTGAATGATTTCTCTAATACTCCCCCTGGGCCAGACTCATAGCAGTACAACTCAAATATATCTATCTGTTGGCTGTTTAAACAAGCAGAAAGGGAATTGAATAAAAGGATAAAACTGTAACTAATAAATGATTCTTCAGATAGTCGATAAACTAGACTTATAGCTTATGAAGAACAACTCGGTTACTTACTATTGTCAGATGTATCTCATTTAGTTGCTTTGTTCCCTCCTGTATATTCTTTGTTCAGTTCAGTCTGCTGTCCTTTGTTGTATTTATGTAATGTGTTTATTTCCTGTTTTCTCCTATCTCCTGTGTTCATCATTAAAGATTGCGTGAAATATTCCTAGTTTGTGCGTGTTGCTTACAACATGTTACAGAATAACCAACCAAAAATATCAAATTTGGATTCACCTGCACTGCGTCTCCTCTGTGCGCAAAGGCCTTTGGTGAAAATTTGTGGTGGGTGCTCCGGGTAATATGACTCCCCTCTCACTGTCTGTGAGCCAGATGAGAGACCCATCATCCCCTTATACCACAGAGCCAGAGACAGCCACCCAGACCATCCCAGAGCCAGGAGTGGACCACTGCCTTATAGATCTATAGTTTGAAGATCCAGTTTCCTCCCGAGTCCCAACCCTTGAATCTTCACCTTCCCCATCCAGTTATCTAGATGCTCCAGTCCCATCCAGAGATCTGTTCCTCTTATATTCCCACCTAACTTCTTGGTCCCATCTCCTCAGCTAGTTACCTGCAGTCCCCTGGATCCGTCAGCTCCACTAGTTTCATCTAACTCCTCGACTCTGCCCCAACCACTAACTCCACACAGCTCCTCAGCTCCGTCTTGGGCTTCCTGACCACAAGCTCAGCAAGAGATAGAGTCCCCAGCTTCACCTCAGACCCGTCAGCCCATTGGCTCCACCTTGGCTCTGTGCTTCCTCGGCTCCACCATGGTCCGAAGGTGCTCCTTGGGCTCCCTTGTCCCTCTGTACCAGCCTCAGTCACTCTGCCTCCACCACAGACTTCCGGGTCTTCAGACGCCCATCACCCTCCAACCCTTTGAGCTTCTCCTTCCCTTCAGATTGCCCATCATCCTCATTCCCTTCGTCGTTGCCCTGGTCTGCTGAGCACCCGTCTCCACATTGTTCCCGTTAGCCAGCAGCTCCACCTTAGTCATGTGTCGCCCTGGACCGGCTGCCTCTCAGCGTCTCTGGTTTCTCCACAAACCCTGGTTCTGATCATGTCCCTTTTAGTTTCTATGGTTGATTAATATTATCAGCAGTATCTTATTTAGTTCCGTTCTCATCTCCTGCATATATATACTCCCTGTTCGGTTCAGTCTGCTGTCGCTGGAGAAACTGGAAACACTGGAAATACAGGGAACACTGGAGATACAGGGAAAACTGGAGATACAGGGGGACTGGGAATAATTTCTCTGAAAATTACATTAAATCCTGCTCAAAGTCCTTTAGTTATACCAGAAATACTTGGTAAGAGGAAAGATCATGTAACAATTATATTTATTAACAATCAGCAAGCAAAATGTGGTAAGATAAAGTTTTTATCACAGGCAACGTCCGTAGCTTACATCCTGAGGGTTGCAGACTCTGCATTTCTTGCTTAGAGATGAAGGAAGGAGCTTAGTCGACCTCCTGAGAGGGATGGACAGGGATCATCCTGGTGGTGGTGGGGAGGATGAAGGTGGAGGTTGGTGTCAGCATCTGTGAAGTCAGACATGTGTCAGTTCTGATCTTTCATACTCCAAGTGTTAGATAATAATTGGTCAGATCAAAAGTAATAAGTGATGTAACATTTGAGTCTTTCAGACAGAACTTGCAAGAGCTTCCATTACCTCAAAATATCCTCTAGAGGCCAAATTTCACTCCCATTGTGATCCGTGGCATTGCCAGCTTGCACATCTGGTCAGACCCTGTAAAGGGTTAGGCTCCAGGGAAATGTCCTCTCCTCAGGTTCATGCTCATGTATCGTGACAGGCTGGACTGCAGTGGGCTTGTACAACATCTCCATTGAGTCACTTACTGGTGGTGGTTGACTGGTCTCTGGTTGTGGTGGAGTGAGGCTGGTGACAACACCATCTTCCGTGTGGCCGATGGTGAATGGTGAGTCTTTGATCACCAGCACCCACTCTAGGAATGCAGCAAAGTCCTTTGGACTGTCTACTGTAAGGCGTTGTAGATTGCTCGCTCAGGCTGGTGTGGTAAAAGGCAAAGAGCGAACGGTCCAGGTATTGCGTTTGGCACACTAGCTGGATGAACTCCTGGGTGTGGTCTTCCAGTCTCCCTGCTCCAGGCACAACAACTGAACTGCGGGAAGGTCCATGGGGATGGAGGGGGAGGGGGAGGGGAAAAAAGAAAAAAAACAGCAATGTTCTTTCATGAGCTGGCTGCACACAAATTTCATGATGCAGGAGGTCAAGGAATAGAACAGTATTTAATTATAATGGGACAATACACATTCAAACATTGACAACACCGAAAAATGACCACAGGAAACACTGGGCTTAATCCCCTGGAGCCGTAGATAGCAGAAGGGAAACGGACTGACCCAAAAATTTGGTCCCCAGGGCAGCACTGATAGGACCCCACTTGCGGTCATGGGGATGTGTTGGAAGACAGAGAGGGACGGATCCATTGGAGGGGTATGTGAAGGGAATCAGCGGGGGGGGGGGGGGGGGGGGGGGTGCTAGGCCATGTGAAGGGGGCTGGATGAGGAACATACTTGACTTCCTCTACCTCAAAATCTAAACCGTTTAAATGTCGAGTCGATTAATCGGATTCTCTTAGAGAAAAGCTACAAACAGGTTCGCAATAGCGAATTATATCCTCATCCAGTCCCATCTGAAAACACACATTAAGAACAGAGTCCGGCCAGCAATAAACTCCTCCACATACCTCTCCAATGGGCGCCCACTCTGCCAAATGCCCCACTGGTGGTCCTCAGCCAGAAGTTAATTTTTTCAGCCACTCACTAAAAAATAACCAACAATTAACCCAACTATGGGTTATCATAAATGGGTTAACATAGGCACCTGCCTTTACATGGTTTGGTTATTTTATTAAAATGGTTGGTTAATTTGGTTTAATTTTATAAAAAAAATTTTGGGTTAACATTAACCCATTCCCAACCAACATATATTGGTACTTTTTAACCCAAACCAACAGTTGGGTTTTAAAATAACCAAAAGTTGTTTACAATATTGTACAACTTTCATCAAACTATAAACCAAACAAAATTAAACAGAATAACTTTATACATTATTTGTAGAAATACCCACTAACCCCAAAATTTTATATAGCACCCTATATTCAAACAAACAAACAAATAAAATTATACACAATATGTAATCAAGTGTGATTTCCAAATTCAAGAAAATATACATCAATATTGTGCATTATGCAAATCATTCAAAACCGTACAAACCGTAAACCTACATATAACATAACAATAATTAACTAAACATAAAATAAATAAAAAAACAAAAAAGAACACAATGAAACACTACATATAAAAACTATAAAAAACTACACACAAAAAGCTAATTTAAACATAAAACATTTTACAGCAATCTTAATGTCACCCTCTGAAGTGAATGAATGGAGTAGAAGCTTTGAAGTTGAATTGCATGGCTGTGAGAATAAATAAATAAATAAATAATAAAACAAAATAAATTTAAAGAATCTTACAACAATAGTAAAAAACAATGAAAATTGTTCAACTCTAACTGAAAATTGATAAAAGAAACTGCGTCATTCTGTTGTTTAAAAAAGTCTCTGATCATCAACTGCACGCTCTTAGCATCAAAGTTCTGCACCTTATTAGCTCTCAAGTTTCAAAGAATAAATACAACACGTTAATGTCGTGCAATGTACCTAAATTAAAACACCAAAGTAGTGTAAATATGTTATTAAAATATGTGTGTGTATGAATTTATCCTTGGGTCACGAAGGTTTATAAAATTAAAAAAAAAGTTCACAAAAATTAAAATATTTCAACATCAAAGAACTTCAGAATTAAAAAGAAAGTTAGTTTGAAATGCTCGACACAATTCCGTCTGTCAACGGTCCTCAAGATTTCCTCACACTTTTTAATACCATAAATTTAGTAAGATTTTAAAGTTTTCAGTGATTCCAGAGGTTTTAACTGTTACAGTAGTTTTGATACAATTTTTAGAAATGATTTTATTTCCCTTCTATTTTTTTAATTATTTTTTTTTTTTCTACTTTTATTTACCACTTACAATTTTCACAAGATTTTCTCAAGAGCACTGTGCACATGTTTTGCTTTACGTTGTTGTGTAATGCACGACAATTTTGTTTTATGTAATTTTAAAGCATTCTGAATTTTTTTCATGCTTTTAAGCACTTTTGTACAGCATAAACGATTTTAATCGAACAAACCAAAAGCCAACAAAGACAAATTATAATTCAACATATGTTGACATTGGACATAATCATAATTTTTACGACAAGACAACCTGTTAAATTTTGACGTGATCCCAAATTTTTTTCTGACTAGTTTAATTTTTCTTAGTCGTTTGCTTTATTTTGCCGTTTTTTTGTCAGTTTTAACAGTTTTTTTTTGTTAGGTTTTGTTTTTTGGTAAATCTGTTATAACGGATGTGTGATTTTGTGAGGTTAGGAGTTTTTTTGTTTATTTTTAGCATTTTCTTTCTAACTTAACTCCCTTAAGAATTAATAGTTGTTTTCGTTTTGTTTTAATACATTGTAGAATTATCTCTAATATCTTTTAGGGAGAATTTGATTTTAATAAATTTCTAGTGAAGGTTTTTTTACATTTATTTCATTTTTGGTAAGATCTTTTAAGTTAAATTAATTTTTTAAGGAGCTAGACTTTATTTTCTTTTTGAGTTTTTTTAAAGAGAAGGAGTTATTTATTAAGATATTTCATTTTTTATACAGAGTTTTGTAACCATATCAAAGCTAATTTATAAAACAGACTTTTACTCTCCAAATAAAATTTTTTTTATTCAGCTTTTTTTTTCTTTTCAAAGGAATTTTACTTTTTGTCTTTTTTTTTCATTTTTTTTTTCAGTTGTGCATGGTTTTGAAGGCAGTTTCAGCATGAGTTCTTTTTTTGATTTGTTTTTTCTGTTTTTTTTATACCTTTTTATTTTTTTTTTGTTTGTCATACTTATCACTTAAACATATGGTTGCAAATCTTCATAGCAACTTATTTTTTTAAAACTATAATAAATGTTTTTAAACTTTTACATTCCATTTCTTTCATCCTCCATTTTCACAGTTTGTATTTCTTTTGTTATTTGCATGAATTCCATACATTTTGCTGTCAAATCTACATTTTTTGTTTTTAATACTAAATTCAATTAAAGTTTTCAGTTCATTCAAAACAGCTTGAAGGTTTCTTTTGAAAGATAAATGTTCGTTTTTGGAGCAAGACAAGCAGCAAAAAAAAGTTTTAGTAAGAAACCCCAGTGTTTTCCTTTTGTAGTTTTAGTTTTAGTAAATCTTTAGTTATAAAAAAACTAAGGGTTAAATTGTAGCACTAGCTCGGCACAATTTTGTAGCACGGCTGATCCATCTTGTAAGCTTGTAAGTAGAAACCAAAAAGGGTTGTAAAGCATAAAAGGACATAGGAAGGGGTGAAGACAAACAAGGAACGAGAAACACCGTAGAACCAGCAGCATAACCAAAACTCATCCACTTTCATAAAACTGTTCATATAAAGCAGAAAATAATAAATATTTTCAGTAAAGTAACACTAAGTTAAGTTAAAAAAACAAAATTACAAACAAAAAAAGTAAATTATTAACTTATTTAACCTTCAAATTAGCCTATTAAAAGAGGTTACCTTCTTTCAATCTGCTTCCAAATCAATTTTTTCTTTTGTCTTAACACACAATAAAAAAAATTATTAGAAACACTAAATCAAAAAAACTTTTTTATTAGTTAATGCTTAGTAATGATTTTAATTCCTTTAACACATGCACATGCATTACTATATATTAACTAATGAATAGACCAAGATTTCTGTCAAAATACAAATGAACAGATTTCTGTCAATACAGTAAGAATCAGTAGTGTTTTATCGGATTAGTATAAAATAAAAATAAAAACAAAAACACAATGTAGTTTACTAACTTGTTGCTCAACGTTTTACGTTCTTTCTTGCTAAGCGTGTTGGGAATTTTGCCGCTCTCTTCATTCTGGGATTAGTTTTTAGCGAATTCTTTTTAATAAGGCACTGATTTTCACACATCTTTGTGGTTCAGTATTGGTCGAGGGCTCGAGCTCTCAGTATGTCGTGCGGCCGAGGCCGTCAAATGTCCGTGATGCTTTCCTTCCCGGCCGGAACATTTTTTTCAAATCTGACAATTTAATTTGCGTTTTCTTGAAAGATTATTTTAGAGATTATTTAAAACATTTTGTAAGATGATTGTGCAGAGACGTAGTCCCCTTTTTTTTTTATATTATTTTTTTTTTTTTCAATTTTAATTTTATGATTATTTTTAATTTAATATTTTTAGATTCTTAACTTACAACGTTTTACGCTTGTTTAGTTACATTTTTTTTTTTTTATCTATTTAGCTAACGGAGCTAGCTATGCTTCATTCCAATTCTCAAGATTCAGACGTTACCGAATCACTTTTACAAGATAGAGATAAAAAAAATTAAAAATAAAATAAAAAAAATATCAAATTCAGTTCTCTATCGTTTCAGTAAACAATATAAAAGTTATAAAAATTATATACAACAAAAAAAACGGACTTAATTTTTTCATAATCAGGAGCTCAGCAGCTGACTCACGACCGGTGATCAAGAAAATTTGAATCGATCATCGGTGGATCGATTATTTTATTTACAAAAATTGGGTATTTTTTTTAATAACCCAACGAACCATGAAATAAAAAACCCCAACATTTTGGTAATACCCAACAAACATAGTGAACCAACATGTGTACCCAACGGTTGGGGTTAAAAAAAAATAACCCAACGTTTTTTACTGTGCAGGAACATAGTATTGAATACTCCAGACAAAGCAGCATACGGAAATGCAGACTTTAATGACAATGCAACAGGATCCAGGTAAACCATATACATGAAAACACAACGTCCAAATACAAAAAACAGACAAACACAGGGGGAGAACACAGGGGATATATACCAGAACACATAAGGAGTAATGAATGGGGCACAGGTGAATGGCATTAAACATAAGACAGAGCTGAATTAAATGAACCATGTGACCAAAACACAGCACAGGCAAACAGATGGACATAACCCTGACAACTGGATCTTTATTACAGTGATTATCATGTCTCTAGCATGTTTTATGTTTGGAAACAGTTCTTTTAACCCTAAACGATGAGTGTAGCTTTTCATGTCTTAAACAACACTCAGGAAGACCTGGCCATATTCCTGGATGACAATGCCAATATTCATCAGGGTTAAAATTGTGAAAAAAACGGTTCAGGGAGCATAAAGATTTATTTTGACACATGAGTTGGCACCTTAACCTCAACATAAGTCTTTGGGATGTGCTGGAGTTTTTCACTTTACACAGTGCTCACCTCTTGCATTATCAATAAAGATCTTGACCAAAAATTAATGCACCTTTTGAACGGAAATCAATGTTGTGATGTTAAATAAAGCACAGGAATACATGTATTTATTTATTTATTTATTTATTTATTTTTTGCATATTAAAATGTAAGTATCCACTGGTGGCAAGCTGTAATTTGAACTGTAATTTGAAGTGTAGTTTATTTACATAAAACATAAAACAAAGTCTTCACATGGCTTGAACAGACATCAACAAAACAAAACTCACCAACATGGTTACAAGGACAATAATACACAATCATCGACAACGAGCATGGAAAACATGAGGGCTTGAATACACTAACTATTTACAAATGTAAAATGTTGGTGGAACATGTCAATGTGATGTATTGCATCTCCATCAACTAAAATATCCTTGCCTGTTGAAAGCTGTGTAAATAAAATAAAAAGTGTAAACGGTTTTAGACATATTTAAGTGTTATTCTGTTTTCTTTTTATCTCCCATTTTGTTTCTCTCTGAATTTTAACCAAATTCTGTCAGTCTTGGCTCTTTCAGGAACTAATAAGGGCATCTCTCTGCTGATTACAGAAGAAGTCACCAGTTCCATCCTGATATTTTTTCCACCCCACGACTGGATATACATATGTGAATATGAGATTGAGCTCTGAGATTTCTTTTGTCATTAAAGGGCAGGAGAAAGAAGAGATTAAAACCACAGATTTTACTCAGATGAATTCTGTCCTACACTATAGGTCACGCTAAAGCACAAAGCAGTGAAGAGAAATCAAGATCATGTCAAAAGGGAGCCATCTTTCACTATCTTCATCGTTCTTCCTCCTTAGTGATGAAGCAATCTTGGAGCTATATTTCCAGTAAAAAGCATTATAAGAATTGATTAGAGAAAACTGTAGGTTATGTACACTAACAAATTAAATAAAATAATGCTTTCAGAAGTATAATAGTTTCAGAAATTAATGGCTTGGTGCAAAAATGCCAAATATGCCCCAAATGTAAAATGTTGGTTTTACAAAGACCGTGGAGCAAATTCCTCTGGGTGTTTTATCTGTTTGTTAATATTTGATTTATTTCCTAAATGGTCTGTATCTGGCAGATATCTGTATTCATTTTCTCAGAGGGAAGAGCTATTGAATGTGAAGCTTAAAGTTCTTTTTTGACTGGAATAAAGCAGAGAGAGATATAGAGAGAAAGAGAGAGAGAAATTAGAAGAAAATCTATTGTTTAAACTGCACATTGTCATAATCGTGTCTGTTTTCTGTCTTAATCGTGTCTTTGTTCATCTGTTTATTCTGTTCCCCTGTCCTGTCTGTGTCACATGCTGCTTGTTTTCAGTTTAGTCCCGTCATCAGTCATGTGTTCGTTGTTTTTGTTTCTATCAGTCCTGTCATTTTATCACATGGTCTTTGTTTTGGTTTCGTCATCATTATTAGTTCATCGTTACCACCTGTGTCTCGTAATCGTTATGTCTATCACCTGTGCCCCACCAATTATCCTCATGTGCTGATCTGCATAAATTCCCTCTGTGTCAGTCCTGTCCTTGTTCTTTGTTGAATGTTACATGGCTCGTGTTACCTGTAGTTTTCCTCTGTCTTGTTTAAATAAATGCCTTGATATTCATCTGTCCTTCGTCTCTGTGCTTCCTAGCACAAACCACGAGCGAGCGTTACACACATATATTTATTTATTAAAGTTAACTGATTTAATTGAGTATATATATATATATAGTAAAAAAGTCTCTGGAAATTATTACGTTTTATGGCAGGGTAGTATGCAATATAATACAATACAACTTTATTAAGCCGTTTAGTAGTGGTACAGTAAATGTTAGTGTAGGGTTACAGATGCTTTATGGGCTGGTAAACTCCTCAGGGAGTGCATTGAATACCATGTGATCCCACCCTTATCCATATACAACCCATCTACACATAAACATGCATGTTCAGAGATATTCTGTATCCTGTTAGACAATAGAATCGGGCATCAGATAAACTCTCCCTGGAGAAAGAGAGAGAAATATAGAATAATCCTCCGGTATTCACCACTATAAATATCTATAAATCAGTGAGAGACATTCAAAGCCCGAGTGGTGGCCCAATTTACAGCCTTCATTCTGGATGGACAGATTTTATCAGTGTTTCCATCATTCTTTCTAGCTGATAATAATTCTCTCCCTCCCTGTTTCCCATCATCAAGCATATACATTTTCTTCAATCTCTCTCAAATGCAGGTCTCAGCATTTTTGGACAGCACATTGTATTGAAGAATTGAAAGAATGTTAGAATGACTCTTTCCTTGGATGACCAAGGACTTCTGTCCAGCCCATCTAACTGAGGTTGAAGGACCCAAGACCACAGCCCAGGCCTCATGACCATCTGTCTCTGTTGTAGTTTTCTGAACCCATTGCTCAACTTCAGCTTTTTGGCCCATCAGCTCCACGGTGGCCTTGAATACATTTATGACATTTATATATGTAAAGCACTTCCATAAGGAAAGCACTTTTCTTGGCACTCAAAGTGCTTGGCACTCAAAGGGGGGAATCTCATCAACAATCACCAATGTGCAGCACTCACCTGGGTGATGCCATGGCAGCCATATTGCACCAGAACAGCAACCAAATTATTGGTGGAGAGGTGGCAAAGTAATGACGCCAATAGTCCAAAGTGAAGTGCCTTCTAGAGGTTGTCCCAGGCACTTCAGCTGATGATCGTTACATATAGTCATACATGTCATATAGTATATACATATTGTCAGCTGAAGTGCCTGGGACAACCTCTAGAGGGCACTTCACTTTGGAGTATACACCACACACTCACACTCTCATTCACACGGACTACATTTCCCATAAGCCCCTATCCAGTCACTGATTACCGCACCAGCTGCACCTCATCACCCAGTCACTAATTACCATCACCAGCTGTAACTCATCACCCACACCATATAAGCACTGGTCACGCATCCATTCACCGAGAAGTCTTGATTAGGTTCCCTGTCAGTTCTGAGCGTTAGTTCCTTTGTCTTGTTTTCATGGTTCTGTTTCCTGCCTGTCTATCTGGGTTTTGATTGTTTGCTGCCTACCCTGTTTGACTCAATGCTTTGGATTACTGGACTATTGGATTACTATACCGACCCCTCGCCTGTTTACTGACCACTGACCACCATTCTGTTTTCTAATAAGTATAAATAATATATATAAGTTGATGTTAATTATGTTGGTAATGCCGTAACCTTCCTTTTCGAATGTTTCTCTGACCATTGTTTTATTTTTTTCCCCCTCTGCTTTGGTTAAACCCTTTCGCACAGTCTCTTGCCAAGCAATACAGTTGGATGCCATGTCATCCCAGTCTGCATTGATAGTAATGACTCGCACGTCATGATTACAAACATCCCTGTAACGCAACAGAGGATGCCCCTTATTCCAGGATCTGGTGGTGAGGAGATGCATCCAGGCCCTTTGCCATGGAGCTGCCCAAGACAACTCAGTCAACGTTGACTGATGAGGGTATGCATACTCGGTATTTTTGCTTGGTTCAAGATGATTGTATTTGGAACACAGTCCGTCCAACGCACCCCTTAGTTTCTTCACAAGCACCGCAGGTGGAAACTGTTGCGACCGTGCTCCTGGTGCATGTAGGTTGTCCGGCTCTCAATACCATAGACCGTGCATCAAACTTAAAAGATCAAACATTTTTGTTAGTCAATGTTTAATTTAGTTTACATACCATGAAAAGACACAACTTCAAAATACTTTAATGTTTATTGTGATGTCTTATATGCATAATGCATAAGTCATATGCATATTTTCTGTAACAGTACTAGTGATAATAATCATAAAAAAATATATATTTTTTGCTGTCAGTAAAACTATCTATGTGTTCTGCACATCAGCACTCTGAAAATACCATTTAAACAAAATAGTTTCTCTATTTTATTATTTTTTTCCCACTATGGGAAATGTTATTTGCTTTTAGACAAAACCGGTTTTAACCATGATTTTGGAATGGACTAATGTAAAAATGCTCTGTAAATAAACGTCACATCCTGTCAATAGCCATATGTTCTAGTTTATTGGATTCCGTTGGTTCTATTTTCATGTTTCCTTTGTCAAAATCCTGTTTTCCTGATTCAAAAAGTTCCTGCTTTTTTCGATGGGTTTTGATTTTCCTCTTTCATCTTCACCTGTGTCTTGGTTAGCTCCTCATTTACCTATGTATTTATTCACCTTGGTTTCCTCAGTTCTTGGTCCAATATTCACAGTATTGTGTTAAGCTGTTGCATTGATACTTATCTCCTCCTAGTCTTCTTTGATTAACTTCTTTTTTATTTATTTTTTTTGTAAATAAATTGTATTGCTGTAAATATATCCAACACTTCATCTCTTCTCTTTCCTCCACCATGACAAAATGACATAGTCATTTCACTTTTTCAGTAAACCTCTTAAGGGCTGTTTACACGACATTTTCAACTAAAAATGAAAGTTTTGCATTTACAGGACAAGAGCATTTTGGTTGGTTGAAAACGCAAACTTTTGAAAGCTGGTTTCAAAGTGCAAGTTTTTGGAAACGATACCATTGTCATCTCCATGTAAACAGCAAAAACGTGAATCTATGAAAACTGTCTATTTCTGTAAATGTGCTAGACTTCTGATTTATTAGCCGCTATAGGAAAATAATTCTTAGTAATTAAACTGTAACAGGAGCGTGAATGGACATGTGAATTTGGCGTGAGTGCTTCTGTAAAATGTGCATAGTCTTTCTTTACAAAGTGATATCGCCAACTACTTGTCTGGCATGCATAATACAGCATTTTTAGTCATTTTTGTAGATCTGTGTGAAGGGGGACAGTTTTGATAAAGTCATCAGTTTTCAATTTTTAGTACATCGTTACCATGTAAACCCATGTTATGTGTTCTGCTTCTGTGGTTTGACACTTACTGCTTCCTAAATGCTTTGGCTGTTTTTTCTTAGCTTCTTTCAAAGTGTTGTAGCACTTTTTTCCTGTTCATTATATTTTAATTGTAATGCCTGCCTTTCAATTTCTTTGTCTTCCTGTCCCTCATTTTCCATTTAGTGTGTGTCATGCCCTGCTGTCTCCGGCTCTCAGAAAGAAAAAAACAGACAGTGCAGCTGCAGCACTTTTTCTGCTGTGTCAGGGAATGTCTCAAAGAAATCATACCAGTACACACACACACACACACACACACACTTCACAATAAGGTTCTATTTTTTTTTTATATTAGTTAATTATATAATTTAAAGGGTTAGTTCATCCAATCATGAAAATTATGTCATTAATTACTCACCCTTGTGTTGTTCCAAACCCATAGGACTTTCATTAATCTTCAGAACAGAAATGAAGATCTTTTTGATGAAATCTGAGAGCTTTCTGTCTCTGTATTGACAACTCCCACTTTGACTCTTCAAAGTTCATAAAGTGGTCGTAAAAACTAATCCATTTGAATTGAGCGGTTTAGTCTAAATTCGCTTTATATGATGAACAGATTCCATTTAGGCTTTTATTCTCATATAAACATTGATCAGCAAACATCAACAGAAGCTTATGTGAACCTGCTTGGTGTGCGAGAACAAACTTCTTGCGGCTGCTCAAATCTGCCATGTAACACACGAGAATGAAGCTCATTGGTTTCAAGTGAACATTTTATTACGTTTATATATGTTTGAGCTTCCATTTACCACAACTGATGTGCGAGTTGATGAATGTTTATATATGAATCGTCAGTTGAAAGCTAGTTATTTTAGTTTATAAAGTATTATTATTTATTTTTTTTTTTACAAAAAACCCATCACTTCACTTCAGAAGGCCTTTATTAACCCCATAGGGCCATATGGATTATTTTTATGATGCATGCATTTGATGGATGCATTTTTTGCATGAGCTTTCATATTTTGCATGATCTGACCATGTGTCAGTATGTGTGTGTGTTAATGTGCCCAGATGCCATGATTTCAGCTCCCAGTGAAACTCAACAGGATGCCAGGGGGGAACAATCATGGAGACATTACACTTGTACGAACAGTCTTTTCTGCTGAAATAGTCACTGTCCCAGCTCATCCATGGAAGTTCATTACATTTGACTTTTCTTGATTAGATGCAGTGCATTTGGAAAGTATTGACATCGCTTCACTTTTTCCACATTTTGTTACAGCTAGGGGTGTAATATGTATTCATCATGAACCAAACCGTGACGTCCTTAGTTAGACAAATAAATCCAGTCACAAGCGACCCTCACACCAATCCAGAAGGGGGCGAGCGAGGTAATACAGCGCTTTTCCCTAACCACCACAACAGAAAAAAGAGCAAAGGAAGAACAATGTCACGGGTGTGTGTGTACAGGAACAGCGCACGGAGAAAGAAGGCTTCATATAAAGTAGTTTAATCACGATCAGGATCAGGATAATGACAGGAAAATCCACAACACCATAAATGCAACGTTAACAACGAACAAGGACTGGACAGACACAGAGGGTATAAATACACAGGAACACATGAGGAGTGATGACGGGGCACAGGTGCAAGCCATAACTAATTACAAGGCACAGCTGACGCAAATGATCTAATAAGGTGACAATGGCAACTAAGGAGGGCTGAGAAACTCAAAACAAGGACCACGTGACAAATGACAGGACCGGAGGACGGATAAACAGATAGAAATACCCTGACAAACAGTGCCTACATGAATGATTTGAACACTTTCACTTTCACTTGAAAAAACAGTCCACTAGGTAGTGTGTACGCGTCAAATGCGTCTTTCTGTGCTCATGTACAAAGGAAAACACTTTAAATGGAAAAGCTCAGGCAATCAACTGCGAAAAATAAAACACGAAAAATTAAGTATAGGAGGGTTGGGCTTAAGCTTTGAATGTTTTTAGGTGGAGCAAATTGTAACACTTCAAAAGTTTTATTTTTCAGTATTTTATTATTTTGTACTTTTATAACACAAGATGCTATTCAGTTTTGTAGCTGATTGTGACAAAATACTTTTTGTTTATTATCCACCCTGCAAAAAAAATATGACATATTCAAGGGTGCATTCTATTTAGTGTTTACTACACTAAAGGAGGCAATACTATACCAACTAGGGGACTGAATGCCACTAGGTGGAACAAACTATGACTTGCACTACTGTCTGTTCTAAATAAAAGAAAAGAAACCTAGCATTGTGGATTTGTTGATTTGTCCGGTTACACTTTAGTGTAGGGTCCGATTCTCACTATGAACTAGTAGCTTATTAGCTTGGATATTACTGGATATTATGGACCATATTCTACATCCCATAATCCTTGCCAATATCTAAATATAATAACTACCTTACTAACTATTAATAAGCAGTAGTTAGGGGTTTATTGAGGCAAAAGTCATAGTCAATAGTTAGTTAAAGGCACAATATGTATTTTATCGGTACTAGGGGTCGCTAAACTCTTCAAAATAAAAACGCAGTGAATGAGTGTGGAATGGAACTTGTCATCATGCAAGGACGCATGGATCTAATAATGTTTATGGGGAAATAATGTTTATGGATGAGTGAATGCATTCATGTTTTTAACGTGACTGTGGTATGAAGCAGGGCACGATTGCTAATGAGAGACAGATATCAGTGCCACACGCGATAAAGAAAAAAGCACATAATTAGCTGTTGGCTGCATTCGCGCTGCTGTTTTTATGACAATATGTGCTAGAATCAAGTCTCACCTTACTTTTTTTCCGTGTTCGAGAAATTTCACTAGGATATAAAGTTTGTCACAATAGGGAAAAAGTTGTGCAACTTCTGTTTCATGCTGGCTTTAAAATGCATGCATTCGTAAAAATAGTAAGGTCTAGGGACATGGTTTTAAAAGTTGAAATTCTTTTAAAACCATGTCCCTAGACCTTGCTATTTTTATACCACTTCCCTGAATCTCAAAATTCTGTGCGATTATGTCCCTAACCATGAAAACTGGCCCAGATTGTAATTATTATTATTATTATTATTTTTTTTACCAAGAACCAAGAACTCAATATTACTAAAGTAGATTATTGCTTGGAAGAAGTCATGTGGACTCTTGATGACTGACACATTTTTTACATGTTGACATTGTTTTTCTCTCTGCGGCTGAAGATTTACAAGAATATATAATTTGTCATTATTATTCATATTTGTTTTTGCTGTAGTCTTGACATGAATAAAACCCTCAGAAACACCTGGCCAACCATTAATATCAATGATGAACAGAGAAATGAAGGATTTCACTCCATATTTGGGGAATGCAGTTCAAAAGATTTTTTTGTTTTTGCTTCGTCTATTAACACACATAAACTGCGCGTACTTTCTCGCCTTTGTGTTGATGTGCTACTAAAGCCGAACTGAATAAATAGTTTAATAATCTTTTTCTTTTTTGCAGCAAAACCTTGCAACTACAGATTAGATCACTTGGGTTACAACAGTGCTAAACCTATCTTGTCTATTCAGTCGTCCTAACCTGAAATGAATTAACATTATCTCAATTAATATATTATATAATGTATCATCTGTCAAGGAGCCATGAAAACAAATACAACAATGGACAGATTGTTCAGATTCATTTCCAACCATCTCCACCCACCTCAACCTCACCCTAGTCTTGAGAAGAGGTCTGGAAGGACTGTTATTGGGCTCTGATAGGATCAGGTGCCACTGGATCAGTCTGAACATGGCTGAAGGAATGAGCTCACAGGCCCTGAGGCAAAAAGCTCTGAGAAATGAGAGTTTTGACAGCAGCTCTTCATTGATGCATTTGCACAGCAGCACAGGTTTTAAGCACCTGCAGTACTGAGGCATACAGCAAACTGTGTTAATATTAAGACGATACGGGCTCCACGCGCTTTATACTTGCACAGGGGTTCAAATTCACATGTCTGTTTTGGTTTTGTGGACAGCAGAAAAAGAGACACATGCAAATAAAATGCAACTCAAACATATTTTTGTGTGGTTATGATGGCAATATAAATAGGCTTATCAGATTCCTCTGCAAGTAAAAGCAGAAACTAGTCAAATTAGGTGGATGCAACACAGACAAGTAGCGTGACATTTTCAAAAAATAATCTACAAATGCAAAGCATTTGACAAGAGCATATGACCCACACTCTTCTATAAAAACTAATTTGTGCAGTTGATTATTGATTTTTAAGAGCATGAAACCCTTAATATTCAAAGCCATTTGTTTTTCAGATCAGGTTATCAGTTTTTATAGTGTTAATAATTTGCATTTTGTTTGGCGTTTACAGACTATAGTAGTATTAATCCATCGCAGTATTTTATTTGAAGAATATTTTTAGCTACTTTTGTATGATTTTTGGAACTACATTTTTCTTTGCTTGATATTCAATGTAAAATTTGGGTCCTGAGGCAAAACCAAATGAGACGAAACCAACAGGGAATATTCTCAGTACTTTGGCTAACATTCTGGCAAGGTTTTCTTAAAGTTAGGAACAAACCAGTAATGTTAGCAAAACATTTGTTCAAATTTATCTGGTCTTTGAAAACATTGTCAAAACATTAACACAAAAACATTATAAATACATCATTCGTGGAAGATTTTTTTTTTCTCCAAAAATCAAAGAGGTCATGAAATCAATCTTTTTATTATTTTATAATATTTCCTGAGATGCATTTATAACGTTAATATGATTTTTACATCAAATAATCGTCATTTTTAAGAAATAAATGACTATTTTCTACCCTGATTTTAGCCCTCTGATTTGAACGCTCTGTTTGAAAATGTACAGCACAAACATGCAAGTCACTTGGACATTCGTTAAAAATAAACTGAATCCATTTTTCTGACATCGGGTTCCTTTGGCAGCTTATGCAAAGATTATGTTTTCGACAGCCAGGAACAGGACAACGTCTGCGTGGCATCGCAATTCTTGTATCGCAATCTTATCGTAAATAACTAAGTTACATTAGATCCACTCGCTGCTCATCGACTGAAAACCAGTGGACGGGGACAACGATGCAATGATGTAAAAGCAAATGGTTGTGCCCCTGTGACGTCACATGCCTCCTCTCTTCCAAACGAAGATTTAATTTTGTTTTCAGATGTTTTATGATTTTAGAACTTGCAATGATACAAAGACCTCTCATATCCCAAACGATTTTGAAAAATTTGAAAAAAAAAAATTGATTTCTCATGTGATGACCCCTTTAAGTTAGATGTTCCTTACTTTTTTCAAATGTAGCTATTCACTAGTTTCTAATGTTTTAGAGAGCATTCAAAAGTTACTCTCCCACAATGAAAATGATCAAATTGAATATTCCCATAAAGGTGAAATAGAATGGCCATTTCACAGGATGTAATGTAAGTCTAAAGTGTCCCCAGAATGTGTCTGTGATGTACCCCATTGATTTTTTTTTACTATACCATATTTATTTGCATATTTTTGGGTGGAAGAAAAAAATTGCTGATTTGGTGTGTCCGCCTTTAAATACAAATGAGCTCGTGCCCCCAAGCTCCAATACACTGCATAAATAATACAGAAGTTCGCACAGCAAATATCTCTCAAAATGGATCAATTGCGAATTAATGATCCCAACTGATGATCTGTGTTAAATTGGGATTCACGCTTTTTTCAGTGGTGTTGTGCAAGCACAAGATTTACATTTGAAGGAGGAAACAACGGTGTTTGAGGCTCACGGTATGTCATTTTCATGTACAGAGTAAGAATATTATTCAGCAATGCTAAGGTAAATACAGTTTTCCATTATATGGCACCTTTAATTTTTTCTATAGCATTCACAGAACATAAAAAAAAAAACAGAAATAAAGTTTTCGTAACTGAACAGGACCTTTATCAGTTATCTAATCGAAATATATATATATATATATATATATATATATATATATATAATATATATATATATATATATATATATGTATATATATATATATGCATATATATAAACAACCAAAAAGTTGAGCCATCATTTTGTAGAATGAGAGCTCTGTTTCATCAGTTATCTAATCGAAATATATATATATATATATATATATATATATATATATATATATATATATATATATGTATATATATGTATATATGCATATATAAACAACCAAAAAGTTGAGCCATCATTTTGTAGAATGAGAGCTCTGTTTCACAGTGGATCGGAGTCTGTTAGAAGTGTGTCCTCATTTTGCACATCTGTTTTTTTCACTGATGACAGGCAGGAAAATAAAAAATTTAAATATGTTAATATGAACAGCTTTGCAGCAGTCTCTGAGCAGCATCTCCTTTTGTTTTCTTTCATACCAAGATGACGCTTATGCATCAAGCTGCATAAACTCAAATGACTTTGGAAGGTGTTTCATAATGACCTAGAAGAAACAGATTTGAGGCCCAGAACGTTTAAGGTATATTGGCAGTGAGTGATAGTGGAGCATGCTGTTTTGTTTTTCACCTCAGATGCTGGACACATGAGACAAGAATAAGATGTATAAGAAGCTTGCATGTACCAGTACTGTAGTGAAAACTGCTTAAAGGGGACATTGGATGCCCATTTTCCACAAGTTCTTATGATTCTTTTTGGGGATTCATGAAAAGTCAGTAACATACTTTGGTAAACATTCTCAAAAATGGTTGTATAAAACAGCTCTGTTCACAGCGACCCATTTGGCACTTTAAATGATAATGAGCTACTGTTCACCCCACCCCTCTCTTCCATGGGGCGTGTTTAACATATCCCTGTGAGCTGTTAGTTATTTTACTTATTAGTTACTAACCAACACCTTTTTATAAACCATCTACAAAGGTAACCTTAATGTAATGTAATGTAGTGTACCATGTTATCTTTACATAAAACGTACACCGTTTGTAAAACGTCCTATCTCCTTAATGCATTGTTCATGATAAATAACCTGTTATGAATTACAATGAGAGGGTTCTAAATAGAAATGATGACACAACAATGTTCTCTGAGACTGTTGAACTCAGCTTTACTCTTACCTTAATAACTAGCAGAAACATTCTAAGACTGAACTCGACAGACAAAGACTGTTTCCTTCGACTGGACCAATTTTAAATACTTACACATGGAATTCATTCCCCGACTGTAATCGCTGACTGAACGCAACTGGCTCTGACTCATTGTGTTTGAGCACGAGCAGTTAAAAATAACTGAATAAAAATTATACTCATTTCTTCTGGAGATGAGGCTGGATCACGAACATTTGGTACCGATCCATTTTTCAGGAACAACTTTTTAGCAAAACCTGCTTTGTACTGTCCCTCGTTCAAGAAGCAATCTGCTTATGTGCTTATGATTTATAGGGATTTTACAAAAAAAAAAAAAAAAACACTGGGTGGATTTTTATCATTATATGGTGGTTGGTAGACACACTGCCAACACAAATTTATGTACTCCATGTAAAAGTGAATTTTGCATCCGATGTCCTCTTTAAAGTATTACACTTTAATGCAATTTCTGCCTCACACTTTGAAAAGGTAAGTAGTAAATAAGTAATCATTTTACTGACTTTTTTTTTTTGAAAAATGATCCGATATTTTACCCTCAAGTCATCTTATGTGTATATCTTCTTTCAGACGAACACAATCTGAGATATATTTAAAAATATCATTAGTCCTCCAAGGTTTATAATGGTTGTGAATGGGGGTCATGTTTTAAAAAATAAATAAATAAATAAAATAAAAAATTGCATCCATCCATATTCCATATAAAGTAATCCATACGGCTCCAGACGGTTAATAAAGGCCTTTTGAAGTGAAGGGATGCATTTTTGTAAGGACAATATCCTTATTTAAAACTTTGTAAATTCAAATAACTAGCTTCCGGTGGACAGGCGTATACACACTGCGTGTAACAAATGGGCATTAAGGCAGCAGGCAAAGGAACAGGCTGAGAAGTGGATCCACATGCAGTTACAGATTTATTAAATAATCACCAAGGTCCAAAACACAAGGTAATTGGTATAAGCAATGAAGACACGGAACAGGAGTAAACCAGAGAATCTGCATTCAGCGACTGACAGAGAACAAGAAAAACACCAGGGCTAATTACACACAGGACAAGACAAGCTTGTGGTTAATTGACACAGGAACACACGAGGGTAGTAGCTATGGTAGCTAACGAGGGAAAGCAGCAGGAAAACATGAAGTGAACAGAGCAAAAGAGAACACACAGAACTTCAAAATAGTCCAAGACAAACACAGGGAACACAGGCATGGTCGTAACATAGCCCTCCCTCAAAGGAGCTGCTTCAAGACACTCCTATAAACAATAGGTCCATGAGGGTGTTGGAGTTGAGGCGGATCTGGGGGCGATATTGAGGGCCAAGTTCATGGAGTTGAGGAAGAACTGGAGACAAAGGTAGCGCAGGAGGCCGGGGGCAGAGCAGGCAGTGCAGGTGGTCATGACAGAACACACCAAGCAGACGGCCAGGGCAGCAGTGCAGACTACCACCACAGCTGAGGAGACCGGCTTTAGGACCCTCACGGCGACGCAGAAGACCACCACTGTAGATCAGATGAGGCCGAAGACCTATACTTTAGAGCAGAAGACCACCACAGCTGTGCAGTCAGGGCTGAAGATCTCCACGGTGGAGCAGACGACCACCACAACAGCGCAAAAGGGCTTGAAGACGATGGAACAGAGGACCCCAAGGGCATATCTGGCAGAACTAGCAGGGTTAAATCAGGCAAGACTGAAACACAAAACTTAGAGAGGTTAGGCACATGGGCATCCTCCACTGCCTTAACGACAGGACAGAATGACAGTGCTTCCTGGGTTGGCCTCTGTGATCGTTGCTGGAAGTTTGTGAATGACCACTCTAGTTGAAAACAGACAATTCTGGAACGACTTCTCTGGTCATAGTGAGGCAAACAGGGAGTTAAGAAAGGAGCTCTATGAGTCAAGACAGGCTCTGGAGCAAACTCATAGGTTGAAGCAGGCTCTGGAGTGAACTTATGGGCTGGAGAAGGCTCTGGAGCCAACTCTCAGACAGAAGTGCATGGCCCAAACACACCAGATGGCCATTGCCGTAACGGGAATGCAATTCTCAATGGAACCGCCTCTGAAATCCCCAGACTAGGTGCCACAGTAGAGATTCCAGCTGCTCGCACCGACAACAACGGTGTGTTTTCAAGATTTGAGGCCAGTTTCAAGCGCCTAAGGGTTCCCTTAATGTCTTCATGTCCAACGTATTGATGACCGGAAACAGTGATGTGTAACTCTGGCATGATGGCTGGAGACTCTGGCATAACATCCGTGACAGCTGGGATCTCTGGATCTGACGTGGTGGCCATGATGGTTGAAGGCTCTGGTGTTGCGGTCATGTTGATTGAAGACGGGTATGGGAGCCATGTTGTGAACAGGCTCTGGTGTGGAAACCACAGGACAGGAAGGTACAGACAACACTGGACTAGCAATCATCAGAACTGGGCATGCTGGTTACTGTGTTGAGCCAAGCTCTATTGCCACTTGCCTCCTTATCATGTAGCTGTGATTGTAATCGTTATCAGTGATATTTGTTAATGAGCAGATCAGAATCAATTCACAAGAATGTTTTTATTTAAATCATGAACACATGATCAAACATACATAGGGAATGAGAGAATGGAAACAAATTTGTACCATAACAAAATAGGGCAAAGGAACAAGTTGGAATAACCATCAGTTTCTCACTCTAAAGCACCACTGTTAACAAAGGTGTTCAACTTGCAGAAGCTAGTTATTTGAATTTATAAAGTTTTAAATATATTTTTCTTACAAAAACACATCGCTTCGCTTCAGAAGGCCTTTTATAACCCTCTAAAGCCGTATGGATTACTTTGATTTTGGATGAATGCATGTTTTGTTTGTGTATTTTAAAACACGGCCCCCATTCACAACCATTATAAACTTTGGAAGACGAAGGAAATTTTTAAATATATCTTCGATTGTGTACGTCTGAAAGAAGATGGTCATATAGACCTAGGATGGCTTGAGGGCGAGTAAACCATGGGATGATTTTCATTTTTGAGTGAACCTCCCCTTAAAGGCCTGTTCACACCAAGAATGATAACTATTGATTACTATATTAGTGTGCACAATATTGTTCTGTTTATTCTAAGCGTGCAATGCAGTTTTTTCATCTGCCTCTGCTGCTTTAAATTCTGGAGCTGTTTCAAGCAGGATCGATTCTGATTTGCTGTCAACGTTTGTATAGTTCATCAGCTGGAAAAAATCACTCTGAAAGGGATTCCAACAGTATTGTTTTTCTGTGCCATTATCATCATAGTTGTGTGGACTCTGCTGTTCTTTAATATTTAGAATGATTTTTAGAACTATATCTTAATCATTACATCCTTGGTGGGAACAGGCCTTTAATCTTGCTCAAGGGAAATTCTGAGACCACATTGAAAATCTGGTAACACTTAATTTCGACTTTAGACATTCTACAAACTAAAAGTAAGTTTGCAATTATCAGTAAACTAGTAATTAGTCTGCTTTTGAAGGCCCCCAAAGACATTCTACTGACTATAGGTAACTTTGCAAGTACAACTTTCTCTACTAAACCTAACTAACAGACTACCAATACTCTAATGAGAGTTAGTTGACATGTAGTTGCAAAGTTACTTTTGTAACTTTTGGCTGAATGTCTTAAGTGGGCCAAAGTGTTTCCAGATTTTCAATGTGGTCTCAGAATTTTATTCTTTGATGAGCAGAAATTTCAAAAGAACAATGTTTATTTGAAACAGAAATCTTTTGTAACATTAAAAATTGAATTTTTAATTCATTAAATGCATCCTTGCTGAATAAGAAACTTAATTCCTTTAGAAATATTACAAATATTCTGATCCAGAACTGTTGAACAGTATGTTAGCTGTCACATGTTCAGTTCTGTCATGTTTAGTTCCGTCTTACGTCATGTCTACACCTGTCCTCAGTTTAGTTTAATCAGTTATCCTTATCACCTGTGTCTCCTTATCATCTGTGTATATTAGTTCCTTTCTCTTATCCTTCCTTTGTCGGTTATTGTTTGAACACGCTCTCTGTTCTGTGTTTGTTACCGTTTGAATTAAAACCTGCCTGTTATCTGTTCTTCTGACTCCCGTGTCGTCTGAATCAGCGTTACAGAATAACCGACCACATTGCAAGAAAGAAGAACAAGATGGACTCACCGACTATCGAGCGACTTCTCCGGCCAGAGGTGAGGCCCTACCTGGGCTACCTGTTGGGGATAGCCCCGGGAGGCAGCTTCTCCGCCCCAGCCTGGGAGCCCGGGGTGCGCACCAAAGTTGAGGGAGAGCTGGACGACTTCGGAGCCCCGGTGGTGAAGCACGCAGGTGGGTCCATCGCAGAGCCAGGAGCCAACCAGAGTCCGATCATCTGGTGGGCCGCGGATCCTCTCCCCACCCAAATCCCCTCCCTTGAATCTGCGTCTCCACTTCCGGTCCCGTCCGGAAGCCATCTGCCTGTTCCCCTGCCTGTCCTCCCTGACCCGCCATCTCCGCTGGTTACAGCCAGCCCCCTAGATCCGTGGCCACCGCGACTGCCATCAGTAAGCTCCTCGGCTCTGCTACCGCCGCTCACTCCGTGCGGCTCCTCGACGGCGCCTCGGGCTTCCCTGCTACCAGCACGGCTTGTGGCGGAGTCCCCGGCTCCACGTCAGGCCTCCAGGCCTAGGTCGCCACCACGACCCATCAGCCCACCGCCATCGCTTGGGCCCGCGCCTCCCTCATCTTCTCCTCGGCCTGTCTGCCCGGAGGTGCTGCCAAGCCCCCTCGTCTCTCCTGGTCAGCCTGCGGGGGTCGACGCCCAGCCTCCGCCACGGACTTCCGGGGTCGAGACTACATCACCACCCGTCACCCCTACGGTGTCAGCAGGCTCCTCCCTCCCTGCGACTTCCCCGTCATCCTCGGGAACCTTGTCATCACCCCTGTCAGCCAGAGCCTCGTCGCCGCCTCGGTCCCGCAAGCCTGCAGCTCTGGGCCGTAGCCAAGGGCTGTCAGCCAAGACGTTCCGCCGGGTCCACCACCAAGCACCATGGGGTCGTCGCCTGCTATCGGCCCCAAGGTTTCGCTCAGCTCCGTCGTCTGGACTCCTCCTTGGCTCCTCCCTCCGTCGACACCCCCATGGTGTCCGGGGCCATCGTCCCCAGCTTGCTGCCCGCCTCCAGAGACACACCCTTCTCCACGCCCCTCCCCGAAGCCCCCGCCCTCTTCACCCCTTTCCGCGCCTTTCCGAAGGGGGGCGTAATGTCACATGTTCAGTTCTGTCATGTTTAGTTCCGTCTTACGTCATGTCTACACCTGTCCTCAGTTTAGTTTAATCAGTTATCCTTATCACCTGTGTCTCCTTATCATCTGTGTATATTAGTTCCTTTCTCTTATCCTTCCTTTGTCGGTTATTGTTTGAACACGCTCTCTGTTCTGTGTTTGTTAACGTTTGAATTAAAACCTGCCTGTTATCTGTTCTTCTGACTCCCGTGTCATCTGAATCAGCGTTACATTAGCATTGTAAGTGTTCACATGCTCACTGAACTGGCCAGCTATGTGGGTGAAAGAGAAAACATTGTCAACATACTCCATGTCTTAACTTAATTTGCTTAGTATTTATCTTACACATTTAGTTTTGTGTATTGCTCTGCTTTGTATTTGACCTTAATATTTATTTGGATACTGTCAGAGCATCATTTCAGTTACACATCATTTCAGTGTTGTCAAGGAAACATGACAATGGCTTTAACACATTTACATTGTACTCATACATTTACAACGCACACTTCATTGGATATAAAGTCAAAACTATCCCTCTTCTGTCTGGATTAGAGGAAAAAAAATAACAGTTGCATCTTTATATATATATATATATATATGAAATATTTCTGTGAGAGCGTTGAAATTCAAATATATAGCCTGTAATTTCTATTGTAAATGTCCCTTAAAACGTATGTGTTACTATGGCAGAATCTCATTTCTTACTGTTTCTTTCTGTCTGTGAGATTAGGCACGCAACATATTTACCCAGCTACCTGAAGTGACTCTCACTGAACTGTGTAACGCAAGGCCAAGCAATCCAATTAAATCTACAGAGCCAAAGCCTAACATCCTCATCGTCAATGTAAACACGTTTACTGTAAGCAGTGCTACGTGTACACATGAGAGGAGGAAGGATGGGAAATAGAGATATAAAGGGAAAGTACCTTGAGAATACATAAACACTCAGCGGGGAATTCAATAAGAATCAACTGTGCCTCTTGATAGGGTTGTCAGTGTTGTTTCAACACCCAATTCACTAAAGGAATTATGTAAAGCATTAAATAGCACAAACACATCCAAAAATTAGTGCTGAACAATAATTACACAACACATTCTTTATTTTGCATTGCGGCTCCAACACAATCTCATGGCAATTCATGTGACACTTGCTGTTCTGTCTTGGTAACACTTTACAATATCAGTTTAATTGGTTAACATTAGCTAACTACATTATTTAACATTAAATAACAGTGAACAATATTTCTAAAGCATTAATGTTAAATTCATCCTTTACCAATACATTATAGAGATCAAAAGCTGTATCTGTTAACATTAGATAATGCACTGTGAATTAACATGAGCATTTGTATTAAAGGTAGGGTAGGCGATTTGTTACAGAAACATTTTTTGTTATGCTGGTTGAAAGTCTCTTCACATCTTGATAGCAATCACCAAGTTAAGCGGTCTAATTTATTTAATATATATATATATATATGTGTGTGTGTGTGTGTGTGTGTGTATATCATATGTGGAAGGCGTAGGACCATAAAATATTCGTCCAATCATTGCATTCGTTCCATTTTTATTTACAGAGTGACTTTGTCAACTGCTGGCCTGCCATGCACTGCGTTTTAGTCGTTTGTGTGAACGGAGATGGTTGTGACAACATTGTCGTCTGTACGCAACAAAATGCAAAGGAAAAACATTTTCGCTTTTAGTACAACGCTGTTTTGTAATTCGTATGAATTTGTACAATCTCATTCCTTCAGTTAGGTTTAGGGGTGGGTTTGTTTACATGTTTACTTTTTTCCTAACAACAATTTTGTAGGATTCACATCACACCACCTCATAAATAGTTACGTTTTTCCTGTGAGATTGGGTTAGCAGTTCTAGTTCTGTTTGGTAGCAGACTGGAGGATTCAGCATAATGCAAAAATCTGAAATAATTTACTGTGACTCTACAGCATTTTTTCACCACTGCAAACCAGACACCTAAATCAGCTCTTTAAAATGCAGGAAGCGTTGAAAATAAATGGTGCTGTCAGCCTGTGCAATTCATTCTTAGCGTCTCTGTCAAAGTCCTTATGTGCAATAAACACTGCATGCAGCAAGGCAAAAACGACACAGTGCACAACAACAGTCAACATTGCACACGGTACTCATTCTTGAAAAATAGTGGCAGCAATGAGTAGCTGAAAGAATATATGACCCATATGACCTACAGTGCTCTTGGTGTAATATGGGTAATGTGTTTAGCACAGATCCCCAGACAGAACGGATGTTTCTTATCTATCATCCACCTGACTGACTTCCAGTAAAAGATTTTTCCCTTTAGGCTCCATTACAGAGAGTGAAACAGCAGTGGGATAAGAGCCTCTATGTTTGCTCATCCGTGTGTGAGGGGCCAGAGAATGAAGCTTGCCCCCTGCTTCATTGACTGCTCATAGGGAAGGTGCCAGGCTGGCACAGGACGTTCAAATGACTGGAAGTCCTTGAGATAACATTTTCCCATCTTTAAACAGCTGAAACCAGAGATCCTGCAGGTCCAAGTATGGAAGCTTGTTTCCGCTACGGATTAAAAATAAAAAAAGGGTAATTGCCACTTTTTATCTTAACATTCAGACTTTTTTCCCTCATAAATATCTAGCAATTCTGACTTCATAACTCTTAATTGTGAATTTATATCTGGCAGTGAATTCAGAGGGAAAATAAGTCAGAATTGTGAGGTTAATATGCAAAATATAGACTCACAATTCTTAGAAAAAAAATCAGAATTGTGAGATAAATAGTATAGGCTTACATTGAACTTCATTTTTGTACAAACAGATGCTGTATTAATCAGTACATGAAGTATTGAATTAAAGCGTCTCTGAAACGTCTTTGTATTTGACAAATATCTTTATCTGTGATAAAGTATGCAAACAAAGTGCAATCATTACGGGAAGCAGAAAGTGTCTCCATTTTTACGTCCTCATTAATCTTTCGATGTAATGCACTTATTGTGTAAATACATGTTTTTACATTGTACTTATATTTTCAAAATGCCTGCATATAATTCCATACGTAAATATTTTCTGTAATTGACCCTTCGCAAAGACCCGTTCCCTTTCGTTACTGTTTCTTTGTCCGACAAGTCATGTGCTCTCATGCCACACATCACAGAGTGGAAAAGAGGACACTGACAACGCCTCGACAGACAAGACAGAGCAGCTTACTTTTGATATGAAACAGTTTCATATTTAATATATAGTAAATTTTTAAAGAAGTTTAAACAATAAATAGCGTGTAGTGTCTCTTTAATGTGTCGTGACAGATCGCTGTAACTCCTTCAAGCGGCTCGTGAACCGATCATCTCTTCATACTAGTTCATTTATAGCATCAAATAAACATGAATGAACATCAGAAGTAATGTTGTTTCAACCGCAGGAAGATGTGAGTACACACAATTGTTCAAAAGTTCACCAACGTTAATCTACTATAGGCTACTCCCCTGACTGCTTTGTCGTATAAAATGGCGGATTCGGGGTTATGATTGGTCAGATCGCCTGTTTGTGAAGGGTCAAATACAATAATTAGACTGTTGACCCTTCCCTTAAACCTTAACCCACACTTAAACCTACCCATACCACCAAACCTGTGGTACAGGACTTACCTGTATCCCGCCTCCATAGCAGCACTACTGTTTTGCAATACAATATGGACACAATAAGTACATTGTTCTTTTTTTGTGATGTGCGTAGTAGTTAAGGATACCTAATAACGTATGACCATTGATTGTGTTCATTGCTTTGAGATGTCTTCATACTGTATGTCATTAGTCCTTAAAATAAATAGCCCTCATGTTACCATTGTCTATTCTGGATTTGGTCAATGGCCGAATGAATCAATGGTTCAGAGCGCCAAAGTCATGTGATTTCAGTAAACGAGCCTTCGTTGTGTCATAAGTATTTCGCAGTTTCAATACATCACGTGACTTTGGCAGTTTGATACACGAACCAAACCACTGATTCAAATCAAAAGATTCGTAAAGATTCGAAGCAATGTTTTGAAATATAGATATTACTGAAAAGCCGTTATTTTGTTTTGTTGGTGCACAAAAAGTATTCTCATTGCTTTATAATATTAAGGTCGCACCACTGTATTCACATGAACTATTTTACAGTAGATATGTTTTAGTACCCTTCTATAGGCACATATAATGTTTCTTTATAAAGTGACATTGCCATGTACTGGTCTGGCAGCATAACAGAAATTTTAATCATTTTCATGGATCCGTATGAATCATTTTGACAATGTTGTCATCTATATGCGAAAAAAGCAAAGGAAAAACGTTTCCGTTTTTAGTACATTGTTATTGTGTAAACATACCCTTGGTTTACATGTATAATACAGCTAGCACATGCATTAAGCTGAAACTGCTCGTTGCATAGCTTATGTTTCGACGTCCATATTTATTTACTTCAAATATTCGCTTTAAATATCTGCTTTCGCAGCTGCAGTTGTAAAGTGATCTGCCAGGTTGAAGTCACTCGCTTTGAGCGGAGTGTGCGTGATTAGTGAACAGAGCCCTGAGAGAACATCTCAAGCGAGCTCTGGTGAGTGCAGCAGACTAGAGGACAGTGGGGTTAATGGTTAGCGCATACATATTTCATGCCTGTATGAACTCAGCCCAGAGGATGTGCAGTGCTATTCTCTCTTACTCACTCTGTCTTTGTTTAGCATACATTATCATGCTTGAAGCATTTACTCTTAGCGGCCAGTAAGGCAATGACTGATCCAGTTTTTTGGGGGGTTCTGTTCTAAGAACAGTGAGGAATGAGAATGTAAAGAAAGATCATACAATTAGAGATTTTGCTCCAGTACATGCATAGGGCCTCATGTGCCGAACCTTGTAGTTGTTCTGGGCCTTGCTAAATATATTGTGCCAGTTATAAATTACTGACTACCTCAGTCTCCCAAATTGTGCTTTTCTATTTTTATTTTTTCTTGTCTGGCTGCAATTTAAGTCTCCCTATAGTGCCTTTCGTCAGTCATTTGGAGGTTGTTAAAGGAGAAGGCACTGCAGTTCTTTATCTGACCCAGGCAAAATGAGAAATTACATGGTGCTCATTTAAAACATGCTCTGCCTGTAACCACTGGTTGTTGTAGTGAGGAAAGGACTTGAGAGAGATATGTGCACTCTTGGGTGTTTCATCATTCACTGTTTTTAGCTTATAGTCCTACAGGGTTCATAAGGCAGCACTGCATTGTTATTCCTCACACATTCTGCTCAGGGTTTGTACTGAATCGCTAACAAGTATTATACTTTGGCAATGAATTCAAAAGTTGTTTTAAAGATCATTTTAGTGTTAGGTGCACTTTTTCAACACTGTAAATACAACCGACAGCGATGACAATTTATTATTTTGAATTTAATTGTTGAATTGTGACCATTTATAGCCTGGTTTGTACTGCACAATGTCTATTGTTTTGTCTGAAATCTATCTAGAATATATATAGAATAATCTAGAAATACTTTTGTGGTAAATGTGTATTGTATGGAAGAAAATGAATGCCTAATGTATTTGGAACAAAAAAGCTTGTTGAATTGCACTAATTGAAAAAATATGTGTGACGAGCAGGGCTCGATTGAAGTGCTTGATGATGAGCGTCAGCTGCTCGACACACCGGTCTCGTTTTTCTCACGGAGGAGCTCCGGAAGCAAAAAAGATGAGCGACGACAGTGAAGGACGAGAGAGGACCAGGCCTGGATTTTATGTTTGCGAGGGCAGCAGTCACCATGAGGAACTGCAGCTATTTTACTTTCGTTTTAATGTTTGTTTATTTATTGGGTTAAAAGTTATGTTTAACGTTCGCCGGTTCCAGCCTCCTTCTTACCGTTCTTACGAACTGTGTTACAATATGTATTGCATTAAATATGCTTGTGTTATAATATTGTTTGCGGTAGAGAAAGCCTCAGGGAAGTAACCGTAAAGACATTGAATTAAACATAAACACAGCTTTTGTGTCTTATTTAACTTTTTCGCATATATATATACACTAGCCTTGATATTCATCGGTATGTGATGGTTATCGGGGCTAGTCTATGGTGGAAAAGCTGATTGCTCTATTTGGGTAAATCAGTTTTTGTGACTGAAAGTTGCCTGTTGAATATTATAGGTTGTATTTTTAAACAGACCGAATATTTTGGAAGTGAAATCTGAAGGGTGAATATGGATTATTGAATTTTTAATAATGAAATGTTTTGAATTGAAATATTCACAGCTTAAATATACAGCCATGTTTAATTTCAGATGTGTAAAAATCCAACAATGGTTAGTGCAATGCAGCAACAAGCTTTTTTTTTTGCTTCAAATATATTTGGCATTAATGTACTTCCATAGTATTGAACCCTATTTAACGTGTAGCATGAATATATCCATCTTCTTGCCATCCTTTTTTACATTTTTTTATGACAAGTATGTTCTTTTGACATTCTGCTGCACCACAAATCATAACAATACTGCACTTAGCTGTTGTCAAAGTGGAATACTATATGTTAACCTTGAACAAAGTGTTGTTACCTATGGAAAGAGCTGTCTGGCTCATATTTTTCTGCCTTTTTTCCCCCTCAGGAGCCGTATTTACAACATATTTTACCTTACCACTAAGAGTTCTCCTAACAGGCAGAACAATTTCTTAGTTAAGAGTTTTCTCCTATTCACAAAGCTGCTGAGACAGACTTTTACTAAGGAACAGAGAGAGAAATCTTGAGCTAAGAGTAAGGGTGGGGTTGACCTCGTTGCTATGGATGATTTCAACACACTAACTATGCACTGTAATGAATTACTGTAAAAAATACAGCATTATTTTACAGCCGCTGGCTGTTTTTTAATAATACAGCATATTGCTGTAAACTGCAATGCATTCTGGGGTCATGTGTTGGTTTGACTCAAATTTACAGAATATTGCTGTAAATTGACCCTTCGTAATTTAAAAAAATACAGTTATTTACTGTAATCAGAGAATACAGGGATTTTCTGTAAATTAATTACAGTAAGACTAAAAAAATACTGTAAATTTTACAGTATAATAGTCGCAGCAGGGTTGCCAGCCAGTTACTGTAAAATTTACAGTAATTTTTTAACAGTGTGCCTACAGTGATTGGTTGATGGGGGAGGAGTCTCTGTCAGGGATTTAATAATAGAAATATTGTAAAATGAGGTATCATGTTTCCATATTAAAATAAAGGTTTTAAAATACAAATGTTGCCATGTTCAGATAAAGGTTTTAAAATGTAGGCTAAGTGTCACTAATTAAACTAGTATATGTTCAGCTAATTGTCAGCCTCTTACATGTCTGCGTCTCGAGAGAATGAAGAATTCAAGCGACAAATTCTGTCTCATAAACAACGTTTGAGAGGAGCGCATTCCTTTAAGAAATACAGATTCTAGTCGAAAATATTGTTTAGTGCTCTCACTGAACTCATTTTACTAGGTGGAAAATTAAATAAAGGGAGAAAAAAAAACTCAAAACTGCATATTCACATACTAAAATAATACATCTACTGTATATGACCTCTTTTGCGAATAAATACTGCTAGTAATATTTTCTTTAAGAGATGGAATTGGTTCATATTTAAACAATAAAAGCAACAAAAGGCTGGGAAAGGGGCAAAGATGAAGACTAGCTGTATTTCCGTATGTGAGTAACCACAGACTGTTGCAGATAATTACCACATAAATGTATACCAGCCACTCAAAACAGATGTGTGTGGCTCTTCAAGACTGGGGGAGGGGTGGCACAAACAAGAGTAAAAGGAAGAAAGAAAGATACGGAGGTTATATCAGGCCAGTTTTAGTGGACGAGTTGTATAACAGATGAGGAAAATATGCAGAAAATACCTCCACGCTTCCCTGCTTGCAAGCACAAAATAAGCATAAACAAAGCAGGCTAGAAGACGGAGCGTGTCCAGATTGCCATTCTGAGCAATTCACTCCACACTTGATGAATATATATGACAAGATGAGAGTTTGTGACCGTGTGGCATGATTTTTAGATTGCGGGATTATTCACTTCCCCTTCCTCATTGGGATTCCACTCAAGGCCACTTTCATGTTGGACCAGCACACATAACGCACGCAGTCGTGTCCGTCACTGCCTTTGTCGCCATGGTAACAACCTAGTTCCCGTCGGTTAAGGGGAGAGAGCGAGCTGGATCTTCTAATCACTGAGAACTTAACAGACAGTCGAAAGGCTCTAAAGATGGGAGGTGTTACACTAGAACGTTTCCCACCTCCTCTCAGTACTTACAGCAGCGGCCTATTGATAAGCTAATCAGGACTTCTGTAGCTAATGCAGCTAATCAGCTAATCCATGAAGGACAATTTATCCCCATGACCGTTTTGTTTCTCTCTCTGCATTTGCATGGGTTGAGATGTACTGTAAAACAAAAATAAGAGCTCATGATGAACAAACATTGAATAAAAAAAATACCAGAATGCATTAGCATAATGTTAACACTGAAGATAACACTTTCTTTCCAAGCCCATTAGTTAGGAGTAGTTAATCTGGCAGTGCTGATTTGACAATGAACACATTATCATAGACCAAGCCGATAAGTAAATGAGTCGGATCTGACACACTGGGCATTCAGAGAGAGAGAGAGAGAGATGCTGAGACAACACGATCATGATGGAGCTGTGTATCAACACGATTAAGATGATCTAATAAGATAAGACATTATCTCCGAGACATTAGGATCAAACTGCATTATGTCTCGCTTAAGGATCATCACTAAATATCTTGTAATATTGGCACAGATTCCTTCAGACAGACAGGGATTTTAATTTCATGTTTACATGACTAATCTACTGTGATGTAAAAATTCAGTGACGTGTAAGAAGGAAAAAATCTTGAAGGACGCATGATATCTGTACTATATTGGTACTGAATATTGGCTATTACAGAGAATTTTTTCAGCATCACTTGATATTGTATATTCAACTGTGTATGCTCCTTTTTCTCCTTTGGGCATGTTTTTGTAACTGACATTTTGAATGTCAGTAACACTCAATTCAATTCCTGGGCTGTGTTCGAAATCACCCCCTATACCCTCATTCACTATTATAGTGATTGAATTCAGACACTGAGCGTGCCGGAAGGGCTGCCGCTTTTTCATAGTGCTTGCGTTTTAATAAACTTACAAAGAAGCATTTCATCTAGTCTTTTTTAATATATTCTGATTTCACCTAATGCTCGGCAAATAAACAAAAAAACAAAGTACATTGTTAATTTTTATTGTTTAATTTGATTAATATCTATATTTCATATCATACAACATAGGCTATAAATAACATAAGCTTGGTTTATACTCGCTGCGTTCGCATGAGCTTGAATGTGTGCGCAGTAAAAATGGCGCCATCGAAGTGTGGACAATTGTGCAGATTGAGTGCGTAAGACCCCAAATAGCACACTTCATGTGCACTTGCAGTCTTGTGGACTTCCACATCCTGATTTCCTGAGTTAGACACATTCCTGAGTCAACATCCATTTTGTTCATCCTGCAAAACATTCCTGTGCGAAAATTTAATCCTAACCCTATCCCTACCTCTATACCTATACCCATAAGTTATCCATAAAATATGAGGAAAATGAAAAGTGACCAAGATTGATGTAGAAGCACCTAACCCTGGTTTTAGGCCTACCTGACATAAATTGTAAACTTGTCCCTCAAATCGATTGGTTGATTGGAATTTTGTTCTAGGATCAACAAAAATGTCAGGTTCTTCTTGTGGACTTACAATGGCCACCATGTGTCCCATTTGTCATCTTAGGTTTCAGAAGAGTGCTTTTGCCAAGTTCGTAAGCCCAAAAACCACCGCAGTAGACTTCTACCTGACAGTTAAAGAGGCATTACGTCACAAAAGTGTGATCTCGGATGAAGATCGCAAGGGCTTAGGTTTCCGTTTGGGAAAGGCATTTGTCCCAAATTTGTGCATGGCATTTTTTGTAACTTTGGGTATGGTTCTGCTCCCGAAGCAGAATGTCAGTAACACTCAATTCAAGTCTTGAGCTGTGTTCGAAATCACCCCCTGGCCAATACCCTCATTCGCTATTCCGTACAATACTCTACTTATATAGTCCATTTGAAGGAGTGAATGAAAATAAGTGATTGGCTTTTTCATAATTTGTGCTTGCTTCTTAATAATCATTTGAAACTTAGCAAACTGGCAGCTCCAGTAGTAAGGAAAAGATTTGTCTTGAACTCTGTCATGGACACTAGCATGCATAAACCTTAATTAAACAATTTAATAATCAATTAAACACAAATTTATACATATATGATATTATGCTGTACCCACATTGGAACAGCTGTTTGGAAAATGGATAAATGGATGATTCAGCTGCAGGCACCATCTTTTGGCGAGATGCAGGAGTTCGTTCGGCATGACCCTAGCAGTGCATCACAGGTATTATTTTGCCATTAAATGTCCTTCCTTGGACCATTTTTGATAGATACTGACCACTGCAGACCAGGAACACCCCGAAAGAGCAGCGGTTTTGGAGATGCTCTGACCCAGTCGTCTAGCCATCACAATTTGGCATGATAAAACTATTTTGAGAGTTGTCATAATTGAAATGCAAATATTGGACATGAGTATGAGAATTTATGAGACAAAAATGTCAACTCAACCAACTTCATAAGGCGCAACCAGGAGTTGGAGTTGTTGCCTTCTTTGAAAATGAATTAAAATATAGTTTGGCAAAGAAATTCCTTCAGGCACAATTTAGTCTAATACAGTGCAAATATATCTCAAGCCTTGAAGTATATGCCTTTAGATGAAATAAAAGTTTGTTTTAAGATTATGATTAAGAGAAATTCAGTCAGTTGTATCCAAACATTTGACTAGTTGTCTACAGGGCTGGGTAGGTTACTTTTAAAATGTATTTCACTACAAATTACAAAATACATGCTTTAAAAAGTAATTTGTATCGTATTTCGTTACATTACTCAAGTTTAGTAACTTAATCTAAATACTTCAGAATACTTTGGAATACTCATAAGTGTGGAACAAACACAAAAAAGGTCATTGCCAGTTTTTACGTCACAATTCTGACTTTTTCCCTCAGATTTGCGTGATATAAAGTTGCAATTGTGAGTTATAAAGTCAGAATTATGAGATATAAACTCGCAAAATTGAGAATAGTCAGAATTATGACATTTAACTCATGCTAAATTCACAATTGCAAGACAAAAGTCAGTATTGCAAGTTCATATCTCCCAACTCTGACTTTATAACTTGCAATTGTGAGTTTAAATCTGGCAATTCTGAGAAAAAGAAGTCAAAATTGTGAAATGCAAATGGAAAAAAAACAAATTGTGAAAAAAAGAAGCAGTGACCTTTTTCACAATTATAAAATGATTCACAAACAACTATCACAAAACATGAAAACAGTCGAAAACATGAAACCTAACTCCGCTTTTTCAGACGGTCAGAGTCAGAGAATCACCAATCGCTGTTTAAATGACATTAAAACTCAAAGTAATCACTTTGGTAATCTAAAATACTTTTCAGATGTAACTGTAATCTGATTACCACTCATTTAAAATGTAACTGTAATGAAATACAGTTACTCAAATTCTGTATTTTAAATACGTAACTAAGTTACTTGTATTTCGTTACTCCCCAACCCTGGTTGTCTATTTTAATGTGTTTGTGTAATAGCAGATCTATGAGACTGACCACAAGTCAGTTCTGCTTAAGTTATCCATTTTCTATGTTATCTGGAAACTTATCTCTGATCATGTGTTGGGTGAAGAAACATCTGATTGTGTAAGCACTTTCTAGGCAACACCACAAAAAACGCAGTTCTTCGGAACTGAAAGCTCATGTCAGTGGCATGTGTAACGCTTCCTGTTGCCGGCATTGCATGTTTACGTTAGGAGAGCTGTCTGCACCAGTTTATGCTGGTTCTGCCAAATAGCTCCATCTCAGGACAGCAGGAAGAGGCTGTTGGGGCCCAGTGGGAGGCTGCGAGGGATGGCAGAGCTCAGCTGGTGATCTGCTAAATGCAGGAGAGATTTCTACGGGGAATACACAACACCATCAACACCGTTTGGCCTGTCTGAACCACCTTTACAGCTTCCAGCAATGAGGGACAAAAAACCAGACTGAAAGCGAGAGTTTTCTTGCGGTGCTGACATTTTCACTTCTTGGTCCTTACAATAACCTTTGGAAGTTGCCTTTTGAAATCACATATGCTTCAGTGCCTTGAGCACAATTTGGGAAATAAACCATTTCATTCAGGCTTTCAGATGCCTCACAAGTGAAAGGCTTGAATGTGCATGTTAAGATGAGTAAAGATCAACTGTGAGGGGTTAAAATGTGCTTCCTTGAAATGAACTGACCCACATTACATTCAATCAGACGGCGCTGATCAGAGCAGATGGGCCTCAGTGACTGAAATGTCTTTTTTGTGTCTCCCCAAAAAGCCTGAGTGGCAAAATCTCTCTGTCCCCATGGTTACTGTTCTTCATTCGGCTCTCTAACTACCCCAATTATTATCCTTAAACACAACAAACAGAAATAAATGAGGGCACCGGCCAGATGTTTTTGAAAACACAATGATGCAACGCATTTCCTTTTGGGTCACTGGAATAAATAGAAATACTAAACTGACATATGAACAGAATATACTGTTCTGCACATGATCATAAGGATGACGATGTAGTTGATGAGCTGTTTTGAAAGTAACCGGTTGCTGTGATGATAATGAAGACACTAAGTAATCCTGATCACCATAAGTCTGTTATTCTTTGAATGAGCGAGAGAAAGAACCTCCGCTTGATGTTTATTCTTTGATCCAAGTTCACAAGTCTATGCTAATGCGGATCAGAGAGCATATGGGGAATAGAAAATGAGCTGCAAATAAACTATACAGTAAACCATTATACTGCAGGATCATTTACCACAGCAGTGAACAAAAGGCTTGTGTTGATAAATAACACTTGGTCATCCAGCGGAAAAGTCTCATTACTTTAGGCCCTCACTACATTATGTGCTGTCTCCAAAAGTGCTGAGACTTTTAAAGCTCCTCATCTTTGATGTGAGCACAAAGTAAGGATAGCTATACAGTAACATTTCAAAGGTACAGGATGCCGGAGCTCGATAGATTTAAACGGTAATGAGGCAGAAAATACAGAAGTAGCCGCTATAACTTTGTTCTGCTACCAACAAGTCAGCCCAGTGAAAGGCGAAGGATGTAGGAAGACAGGAGAGAAGGCTTTGACTAATGAGGAATTAGCGGCTGGGGAGGGATAATAGGCGGGGAGATACCTTTAAAGGGGCTGAATATTCAGCAGAGAGTCCAGACCTAGTTTTAACCAAGAAAACTTAAACTGGGCCATATCAAAGCCAAGTTTACAGGAACAGTTCATCCAAAAATGAAGGTTCTGTCATTATTTAGTGACTCTTATGTTGTTTTATACTTGTATTATGACTTGATGGAACACAACAGAAAATATTCTGAAGAATGTTTCAGCTGTTTTTTGTTCATGCAAGGAAGGTGATTAGGATCCAAGCATTTTAATAAAAGCATTCATAAACTACCTATTATCGCCCAGCTCAAATCTGCTAAATGTGTTAGATGGCAAGAAGATATTATAAACATTAACATTCTGATTTGGAAACCATTTGTATTATGAAAAGTGCTATTGAAATAAAACTTGCTTTTACTTGAAAGTAATCCACACAACAGTTTAATCCAAGTTGTCGGACAAGCAAACTGGATTAAACCAGCAAATTTGAGTGGATTACTTTACTTCCTGATTGTAACATTAAAACATGCATTACAGACACTTTAGATATGCCAAGAAAGTGCACTCATAGTACTCTGAATGGGAGAAATTCACTTCAGCTGCTGTTAGACGCACCATTTCCCATTGAAACAGTGGTTCCACTTTATTTTTATGGTCTCACTTCTTTCCCATTCTTATTATCGAAACAGTTAGTGTCCTTAGTACTGCACATGTGCATCGGCTGCTCCAGCCTGAAATATACACTTTTTTAATGGTATTTGAGCATAAGAAACAAAATTAAGGGGTTAGTCTGTTATGTCAGAGTTTGTTGCTGAATAAGGCAATTTTTTAAGATATCAGGATTTCGCTGTTCATATAAATAGGACTTGGGTGTACGAAATAGCTGCCTGGAGGAGCCTTGCAAAAAATTGCCACAGGGTGAACAGACTTTCCTTTAAAAGGGACTTTGATGCATTTTCTGTGAAGCTGCTTTGAAATGATATGCATTGTGCCATACAAAAGCGCCATACAAATAAACTTAAATGGCATTAAATTACTTTGTATGACCGAAAGTTTAGTGTTTACTCACTCTGCGAAAAGTGATTTTCTTAATGAACGAGTCATTGAATCATCATTTTCAATCATTTCACCAAAGTGACTTGCATTTAAAGTAGGCTCTACATTTTATTAAAGGATTAGTTCACTTTCAAATGAAAATTACCCCAAGCTTTACGCACCCTCAAGCCATCCTAGGTGTATACGACTTTCTTCTTTCAGATGAACACAATAGGAGTTATATTAATAAATATCCTGACACATCTAAGCTCTATAATTAATATAAGGGACCAACGAGTATAAAGCTCAAGAAAGTGCATCCGTCCGAAGCAAAACATACTCCACACGGCTTTGGAGTTTTGCTTTGCACTCTCTTGAGCTTTATACTCGCTGGTCCCGTTCACTGCCATTTTAAAGCTTAGATGCGTCAGGATATTTGTTAATATAACTCCTATTGTGTTCATCTGAAAAAAGAAAGTCATATACACCTAGGATCGCTTAAGGGTGAGTAGAGATTGGTGTAATTTTCATTTGAAATTGAACTAATCCTTTAAGTGCAAGTATTCCCTGGAAATCCAACCCATGAACTCAGCGTTGCTAACACCATGATGCACTATTTGAGTAAATAATGACATTTTGAAGTTTCGTTTTTGGGTGAACTATTTATGCGCATTAGCATTGTTGGCTATGGATGAAATAAAATAATTGGATTAACATAATGCAGCTGGGTACACATAAAAACACATGTGTATATATCCTAGACACATGTTTTTTTTCCCCCATAAATGTTCAGTGCAGTGTCAGACAAATGGTTCAATTTTTTTGTGACCCTAGAGGAGCAACACTCCCCCCATCATCAACACTACCAGTTTGGCGAGCATTGCCATCTAGGTCTCTCTTTCCCGATGACCTTTCCAATCAAATAACACATGCAGTCATAGCCGGAATTTCACTGCATCAAAGTAATTGTGCTGCCAATGAAGCAATCACTTGTAATGGCTCACAAATGAACGAATAACCGCAGACTGGCAAGACATTTACTTATTGACGTTTAGTAATGAAACAATGAAGTGGCAGACTGTTTTCGCAAAGGGAGGTTAGCTCATGCCCCACCACAGCGTATCATATAGCAGAAGCTTCTTTCCATATTACAAAGCTTTTTTTTTGTTGCATGAAATCTGTTAGTTCAGATGACACAGCAGTTTTTGAATACATGCATTGTGTGCTTACAAAATCCTGCACATTTTAAGGCTTTGTAAATATGTATGACTTAATAAAATAACAGTGTTGAATTATAATTTGTTGCTTGCTAATACAGCAGGGGAGGAATTAAAAAAGTCGGACAACTCCTATCATGGACTGGAAATCCCGTGAAGATTAGACTTTATGTTGTTGTTTTGTTTTAGTTTATGCTGCAGTTCTCTGAGGGGCTGCCGCTTTACTTTCGTTTTATTGTTTATGTTTATTTTATTATTAAAGTTATGTTTAATGTTCACTGGTTCCCACCTCCAAACAACAACGGTACTTCTTTAAAGAACACCAAAAATGGCTTAAAATTGACATCATTACAAAGTGCACGTTTTAAAAGTGTACTTAAGTTTGTTAAGAAACATGAAAGATTCATGAAAATGTAGGCCTTTAAAGGCCAATTCACACTGCACCGACAAACGCCAACAAACGCGTCTGTTGGAGTTTGTTGGATCGGTGTGATTCCCCTGTCAGTGTCATTTGGCGTTGGTTGGAGTATGTTTTCACCCGACTGAACATGTTTAATCGCTGTTTGTTGGGTCGTGGAGTGTCTGAGCAGTGTGGTAGGGTTTAGAGGGCTGCATTGGGTTTGGGCTCCCACGGGACCCAATGCAAATCTCGTGGGAGCGGGCGGTTTTACCTTTGCTGTGGGCTGGAGACCTGCAGGGAACGGTGGGATTTGGTGTGTAGTAGAAATGGAGTCAACACAAGAAGTTGAGAAGAAAATGAAAGCGGCTGTTTACTTGACAAAAGCAAAACAAGGCAAGTCAGACAAATGGAAACAATTCTCAATTGACCCTTCGCAAACAGTGACAGGCGATCTAACCAATAACAACACCGAATCCTATAGTAGATTAACGTTGTTTAACCCTTATGTGCTGTTCGGGATGTTTTCATCCACTATGGGGCATTTTTGAGTCTTAATTTGGCCATAACTTTCTCCGTGTTTCAGCAAATGGAATGATTTTTGGTGACAAATCTTATTTTGACACATATTTTGGGAAAATGCTTTGAAAATTTTCAAAAACTCAACAGTACTCTGTGGGCAAATACCCTTTCGTTTTAACTGCTTTAAAAATGTATCGGATAAATATTTTTATTTTTTTGCCTAAATCTATTAATCAACCTCAGTCCTGATCAAAACTACTAAATTAAAAAAAAAAAAAAAAAAAATCAGGATTTTAACTCTTTAATTGCCAAAATCATAAATGATGTCACTGATTTGGGAAAAAATGTGTCACAGATTAGAAACAACATTGGCTTTGATGCGTTGTTAGTTTTTGTGCAGCATCAGATTTTAACGTTTTAAAGAGTTAAAATCCTGATTTTTTTTTTTTTTTTAAATTTAGTAGTTTTGATCAGGACTGAGGTTGATTAATAGATTTAAGCAAAACAATTTGAAAAAAAAATATTTATCTGATACATTTTTAAAGCAGTTAAAATCGTGGCTGAACATAACGAAAGGGAGAGAGGTATAAGTGTGAGAGCAATGCAGGTTTAACCTTAAATGAATTAGTTTTGGCTTGTTTAGCTACAAATAGCTGTATAGGCCTTTGACGAGTTTAAAAACCGGTGTAAACTACACCAACCCCAACGCGAGGGATCAGATCGATGGGATTTCAGGTTAGTATTTTTATGTTTGCCTCAATGAAAATATATATGATACTATATTTTTAATATAATAAACTTCCCTGAAAATATTAACATGGTTACACGTATGTAGTTGTGGATCTCAATTTTTCCCAGTCAGACTTGACTCTCTGTGACTCGTTTGTCGGTGTTTGTTGGGTCAGTGTGAACATGACCGTAATTCTCCTTCCCTAAAGCGAATGGAAGTTGTTTGAGCATTATAAAATTGCATTTTATAAAGACCTCAGTATTATCCAAAACAAATATGTGTAAAATTTTGATATTTCTAATAGGCTTTATACATATAAATAAACACTAATGCTACAAAATGTGTACAGGACACTGAAAAATGAAACAACAATATGTTTACACAATTAAATGAGGAAAAGTCATTAAATATTAATAAAAAAGTAATATTCCATACAAAAGAATGGTCAATTTCGATTTCATGGTGACTTTAAAATGCATATAGTAAGGTTTCTGAGCACCAGCCTAAAGATGGCAGCAAAATGTGTTCATGTTCATATATATAATATATATATATATATATATATATATATATATATATATATATATATATATATAATATTTTTTCTAGGCGTATATAACTCTTTTTTATTGCATGGAGAACATTCAAAAAATATTTTACAACCAACATTCAAAAAAAATTCAGACGATATTTTGGTCTTGATCCATGCACATACACAAGCTAAAGCATTACACTATTTTTTTTTTTTTTGTTCTGTTTAATTCATTTCTTTTTTTCCCCCTTGTAATTGCATTCAATGAGTCATAGAATAATTTTAAATACTTCCAAAACAAACAAACAAAACCTCAAAAGAGGGCTTAAAACACATCACCATCCCAAGCAGAATTAAAAAATCGTGCATACGGCCAGCTCAACAGTTTCTTGAATTTGATATTCAAAATAGTAAAACAAAACACATTATGCTTCTTAGGGAGCTCAACACACCAACCTCACCATTCAAGTTGATCTTTTTACGATTTTCGCTAGCTAATCCAATAGAGCGGCTGAGATGGTTAGAGCGCCGCTACCTGTCAATCAAGCTCTCTGTGTATAGAAGCAGCGCCGAGGCTCCGCCCCTCCACACTAAACTCATCTGATAAAACACCGCGAGCCGGAGAAATCAAAGACACCGACTTACACGGTCGTCCGTTACCGCTGGAGCATCACCACGGATCCCGCAGCACGCCTCCAGCTCTCTCTTTATCAAAGCACGCAAACAATAGCGACTGGAAGGGGTCGAGAGGAATATATCACCCTTTTAACAGAACAATGAACGCGGGCTGAATTCTCAGGTAAGCCGCGCGCACGAGCCCATTATAATAGCAGCGTTTTTGGGAATGCATGATTTAATAACCCTTAAATGACTGGGTATTATGAGTAAATAATGGGGACATGGGTATTTTTTGCGTTTATTTTAAATAGACGCTCGCCGTCATTTACTCCACGTTGTTCTGTCGCCTCTGTGGGCACGATGTAAGAAACGGAGGTGAAATGATTTGAGCTGTGCAGTTCTGCAGTGATGGCTGAGTGCTTTTGCTTGTAAACCCAGTGCTGGCGTTCAAAAGACACGCATTGTTGAGTTCAATGTGCTCCACAACCCTGCCCCTCTGTGTTCACCGGAGCTTCATTTGCTATGCTTGCTGAAGTTCAATTAAATACCTTAAGGCAGCCCTGAAGTGCAATCTGATGGGATCTACAAGACATGCAAGAGCCCTTCATCTGCCAGATGAGCAGGGACAACATGTGCTAGTTGGGTGGTAGGAATGGAAGTTTTAAATGATCAGATTTCAGTCTTGTTAGGGCTAGTTGTGCACATGTAAAACATGCTTGTATTGAAAATGTCCTCAGAAACAGTAAAACCAATTGTGGTGATTGTCATGAATGTGGTCTTTTTACATTTTAAAGGCAGTGTTGTGCTGCTGTCTTCTGAAATGATGCGTTTCTTAGTCCAATGGAAAGTCGTGTTCCAGTTCAATTTGATGTTTACGTTTTTTTTTGGACCATCAAGGAACCAATATGTGTATTAAAAATTATTCAAAAGAATCATTTGTTTCATCAAGCATTTTTCATTTCTTCTTCTTCTACTTCTTTCCATTATTATTGTTATTGTTGTTGTTGGTAGTAGTATAAGCGTTTTGATGGCGGCTTCAAAATATTTGCCTAAACTATATTCATTCACCTAATCTTTTTTCATTGAAGTTAATTTGTTGAGTAGGTGAATTGTTTACCTTTTTATTAGTAGTATTACCACTAATTTATACTGTTATTTATACTAATATTGTGTAATATTTTTATATTTTCATTTTAACGATTAACTACTAATTTTTGTGCTTTTGTATTGATTATTTTTTTAAATATATATATATATATATATATATATATATATATAAATAATTGTAATTTAGGCTTCACTAATATTTATATTTATATTGTACGTTTTGCTGATCTCAAAGAAAACAAAATAAATTCAAGGGAGGCAAAAGAGATGTTGCCTACCTCTTTTTTCCCCCTGGTGTCGGGGGGAAAAAAAAGCATAATAGTTATTAATACATTATTTTGTATAATTAAATGAAGAGCAATAGAATATTTCTGCAAGTGTATTTCGTGTGTGTAACTGCCTTAGTGGGTGAATCTGGGAGTGTTTCCAGCATGACAAGAACAACAAGCAGTTTGACAGACTTAATCCAGTTGAAGTCACAAGAACAATGGGATGTTTTTATGGAGTATAGAGAAATGTCTATAATGGGAAATGGAAGAGACTATGGGGGCAGTTTTAAACTGTAGCAGAACGACAAGACCAGACACAAAGCCTATGTTGTGCTAAAACACACTTACATACTCGCACTGCGGAGATATAAGAGACTAAATAAAGGTTAAAATAAAATTAACCTATGAATTATTTGTAGTATGCAGCTATTTAGTTTTGTGATAGGTGATGTGCAGTGTCTGTATCCTTGTCAGATGGAAAGTTTGGTTAATCAATGGTCTTAATTACTTTTAGTTATGCATAATGTTAAGTTAGAGTGCAGCTACTAAAATACAAAGAAAATGCATGCTAAATACACTTAGACATATCCAGAGTAAAACAAGGCTTTGCTTTTACACTATTGATTGTATAGTTAAAATGACAATACTTTTTTTTTAAGTTCTAAATGATAAAAACAAGATTATTTGTTTAAAGAAATTATTTCAAAATTTCATGTTTAATTCAATGCGTTACTTGCCATTTCTTTGTAATTAGGGAAACTTAGCCGTTTCTGAGTGAAAATAGTTTCAAATGAAATTCTACACCAATTTTTTGTTCTATTAAAACTAGTTATTTGTGATCAGTGCAGTTTGTGCCAGTTTCACAAGTGCAAAAACACATTTGCATTAACATGGATCTTGTATCTAGAGAGATCCGGATGCCAGGCCATTATTTAACTGCAGTTCTCAGAGGAGTAACAGCATGACCTGCATATAAAAACACTGGCAGTAGATGCTAGGATTGCAGTTTGTGTTGATTTTTAAAACGAAACATGACACATGCTCGCTGTGTTGTCCACCAGGTCAAATCACACATGTGACTTATTGACCGTCACTGCATCTTGCAGTTCCTGATCAATGGTAGTGTCCATTTGGCTTTCATGTTGTATAGACTGTAAGTGGGGTCATTGCCTTTTTAATAGTTTGAGGTCAGAGTTCTTTGCTTTTATATATGTTCAATATGCATTTGTCCCCTATCATGTCATAGCCTACAATCTAGGACAGTGGTTTTAAAATTCTCTCTTTTTTTATCTTTTTAAATTGACATGGCCCATATTCAACCATTTACATGCAATCAAATCAAGCCATGTTGTTCGTTGATGTTTATGCGGCGGCAGTTCCCGCCTCCTCCTTCCCTTAATCTTGAAGATTGTTTGTTACATACATATATGCATTTTCCTTAAAAAAATGGGTGGCGACTCACGGGGATGGTTTAAGTCTCCAGGGTTTGTAAGCTTGTGATCTGAGACTCAACACAAATGATTTTTCCTGGTCCAGTAGTTCAGATTTATACTTGCACTGCCGATATTTTCACTGGCTCGGCACTAAACTGTGAAATTTTATTTCTTTTTGTTTTTAAAAATGTAATTTAGGATTACTCGGACAGAAAATGCATTCAGTTGGATTTAGGGAAATGTTATGCACTTTACTTGATTCACATTTCCTGTTGTAACTGATACTTTTAAGATGATCACAAATTTTGCAATTCCTTTTGATTTTCCTGGCAAAAACATCTCAAGTCCTTCATGTAAAAATCAGTCGGAAGTAGTAAACGATACCTTAACATTTTGGTGGTGACCGTTTTGTCAACTGGCCTGAAACTATGTAATATAATAAAGTATATGTGGTGAATGAAAACACTTTGGCTAAAATTGAATCTGTTTTTAATGGGATCCCCCACCTCAATCCAATACATCTCTATCATTACGTTTTCCTCTTTAATGGCCTTTAAATGGCCACAGGGGTTTAGTTTTGCATGTTGAATCAGACATTGTGACACATTTTCTTTTCTGTTTTTTGAAACGATGAAACCGGTCTTCGTTGTGTGGGTGTTTTTCACAATTGAAAAAAAGACGACAGCGGAGCTGCAATCAGGTTGAGGTAATTAGAAAAGCCAGCAGGGTGAAGAACGTCAGCGCTACTGATTTGCAGATTCAATCAGTCATAAGTCATTGCGTCGCAATGTACACAAAGAATATCAGGCAAATATAATTAAGGCACAACAGCCACAATGAACCTTAACCCGCCAAACAAGGAAATCACTTAACTAGTACAAAGGGCATTTCAGAAGGATGGCATAAATGCCAGATCAGGAACAGACAGTGCAGTGGATGTTTTTGCATGTTAACCAAAACCCAGTTCTCCAGTGTTAGACCAAAGGATAGCTATTTGAAAATTTGCCCTGCCATTCAGTGGTGAGATTACCTTTTGTTGAGGCGGATGTAACCATAGTATTCATGCACGGTCTGATGCACATGGTCCACTGATGACAGTGTTATGTTGTCAACTCGCTGGGTATTTTAAAAGGTAAGAACCTGTCTGTTCATCTTGGAACACAAATTAAGATATTTTTAATATTCTTTAATAATTTTCTTAATGTCCATCTGTTGAAAGCCAAAACTTTAGTGCATCAAAATATGATGATAAACAAATATCTTAGGGGTTTGGAATGACATAAGGGTGAGAAAAAGATGACAATTTTCATTTTGGGGCGAACACGATTTAGTTATTTAGTGTTTAATGCCATTTAGAAGTTGGCAGGTTGTAAAAGTCACGACTTCTAAGATTTGTTTGAGGGATTAATGGTGTTTTCTTAATATAACTTTGCAACTACCACAAATGGTCATATACTTGCGAACAAACACAAATATGTTTTGCTGTTTTTTCTGCTTTGTGTTTTGTCTTTAAAATATTCAACACTAATGAATTCTGCATGAAAGGGAAACTCTTGACTAAAGTCGGAACGGTTTTCCCTAGTTTCTTCAGTGTTCTGAGTGTGTGTGAGCTTGGAAGAGAATGCTGTGATAATTATAAACCTCAGATGTGTTGCATAATAAGCTACAGGCATGTAGTCTGGTTAAAAGAAGCACATGAACCAATTTACAATGTTAATACATATTTAAATATGGTTGGAATTTTGCCTATTGATTATTGGTAGGCTTTGGAAGATTCTGATATCTCCTTGTTGCATATCCCTCGTTTCTGCTTCAGCTCCCTAAATATGATGATGTACTGATTTCTTTTCCCATTTTATGTAACGTGGCAGCCACATTTGTCATCAACCTCTTAGATCTTCTGATAAATGAAGTGTCAATGTTTGTCTGTTGAGTTTGAGTCTGGCTGCTCAGTTGATGAAAATTGAGTTTTATATTTAATAGTGTTGAGGTTGTATGTGCCTAATCTCTCTGATCTATATCGGTCTGTCATCTAACTGTCGGTTATCTAAATATAAAACTCTGGTCAAACTCTGTGTCGTCTGTCTGGTCGGTCGATCGGTCTGTCTGTCTGTGTCGTCTGTCTGTCTGTGTCGTCTCTGTCTGTCTGTCTGTCTGTCTGTGTCTGTCTGTCATCTCTGTCTGTCTGTGTCATCTCTGTCTGTCTCGTCTCTGTCTTGTCTGTCTGTCTGTGTCGTCTGTCTGTCTGTCTGTCTCGTCTCGTCTGTCTGTCTATCTGTCTGTCTGTGTCGTCTGTGTCGTCTCTGTCTGTCTCGTCTGTCTGTCTGTGTCTGTCTGTCATCTCTGTCTGTCTGTGTCATCTCTGTCTGTCTGTCTATCTGTCTGTCTATCTGTCTGTCTATCTGTCTGTCTGTGTCGTCTCTGTCTGTCTCGTCTGTCTGGCTGTCTGTGTCTGTCTGTCATCTCTGTCTGTCTGTGTCATCTCTGTCTGTCTCGTCTGTCTGTCTATCTGTCTGTCTATCTGTCTGTCTATCTGTCTGTCTATCTGTCTGTCTGTGTCGTCTCTGTCTGTCTGTCTCTCTGTCTGTCTCGTCTGTCTGTCTGTCTGTCTGTCATCTCTGTCTGTCTGTGTCATCTCTGTCTGTCTCGTCTCTGTCTTGTCTGTCTGTCTGTGTCGTCTGTCTCTCTGTCTGTCTGTCTGTGTCGTCTCTGTCTGTATCGTCTCTGTCTGTCTGTATCGTCTCTGTCTGTGTCGTCTGTCTGTCTGTCTCGTCTGTCTGTGTCGTCTGTCTGTCATCTCTGTCTGTCTCGTCTGTCTGTCTGTCTGTGTCGTCTCTGTCTGTCTGTCTGTCTGTCTGTCTGTGTCTGTCTGTCATCTCTGTCTGTCTGTGTCATCTCTGTCTGTCTCGTCTGTCTGTGTCGTCTCTGTCTGTCTGTATCGTCTCTGTCTGTCTGTATCGTCTCTGTCTGTGTCGTCTGTCTGTCTGTCTCGTCTGTCTGTGTCGTCTGTCTGTCATCTCTGTCTGTCTCGTCTGTCTGTCTGTCTGTGTCGTCTCTGTCTGTCTGTGTCGTCTGTCTGTCTGTCTGTCTGTCTGTGTCGTCTGTCTGTCTGTGTCGTCTCTGTCTGTCTGTGTCGTCTCTGTCTGTCTGTGTCGTCTCTGTCTGTCTGTGTCGTCTCTGTCTGTCTGTCTGTCTGTCTGTCTGTCTGTGTCGTCTCTGTCTGTCTGTGTCGTCTCTGTCTGTCTGTCTGTGTCGTCTCTGTCTGTCTGTCTGTCTGTCTGTCTGTCTGTGTACAAATGTGCAATTGGTCGTCATCTTATTGCATAGCCAAAAAAATTCTAAATTGGTACGTCCAATTTGATGGCAATTTCGTATCAAAAAAAGGGCAAGGACCCCTTAGATGAGTGAGACACGGAGCAGGGACCCCTGACACAAAATGTGTCAAACAGAGCCTCTGATATTAATAGAACTCAATCATATAATGATAGTAATATTATGTTGAGACAATATAGATTAGAACTATGTTGTTGTACATTGTCTGTAGGCTATATTTTCATTGTTAAAAATATTTATGCATCATACCAAACTGTTGCAATTAAAATCACAGTTTATTAAGTTCAGCGGTGTCTTGAACACAATTATTTTAATAGATATGCAGTTTCATACATTTAAATTTTATTGTCAGTTAGAAAATTATACGTTTCTCTGAACTTCAACTTAAAGCCCGAAAAACACCATGCCGACGGTCGGCCGTCGGGCAGTTTTTGTTCGTCGACCGACTAAGGTTTCTCAGTGTGTTCCTCACTGTCGGCTGTTTTTCGACCGATTTGACATGTTGAATTGGCGTCGGGCCGTCAGTGAGAGAGAGAGCTCTGATTGGCTGTTTAGATAACAAACGAGTCAGTTCACGAGAATATAAACTAAAGTTATGAACGCAAGCAAAGAAGTCATGACGGCACAGACAGAAGCTTGTTCTAATTTCACGTCATCTTACCTGAGCACTAGAATCCACGAATATTTTCATAATAACATGAGCTGAGTGGAATAATAACTTGATCAACATGACTGATATTGAAAATGGTAAGCAAGCGCTGCTTTGTTTATGGTTTGTATACTTGCAGTCTTTGTTTCGCTTTCCCTTTTTGAATGACTAATATAGACAAATATATCTGCTTAAATAGACAGGTTATCGCCTTTATACGCAGGCCCGGAACATGCGTGCTAGTTGACCGTCAGCTGAAGATCTTTCGGCGTTCAAGCACATATTTTCCCCGACGCAGTCGACATGAGCGACAACACCGTTGGCTTTGTTGCCACTAGTTCTTTGATGTGGGGTAGGTGTGTCCCGGCCTTTAAGTTTAAAAAGTGCTTCATATTTTAATTTTACTCTCAGTTGGACGATTATACATTTACCTGAACTTTAAGCTGAAGATATTACAAAGCGATCCATTCTGGCTAGCTAAATTGTATATAAATTATTAGCCAGTAGCATTTTCAGATTAGTCTGTGTTGACGGTATCATGAGATCACGTGACTGCACGTGGATGGAAGGATTTTATTAAAGCTGTTAATGTAATTTGTAAAATCAAATATATTTTATTTAAATTTGACACTAATGAGATTGGTGGCTGATTTGAATGAATTCGTACAGTTTGCTAAAATGTAAAATTGTTACAAATCGAAACTGTGTTGGTACATCCCTGCTAACAGAAATGTGGTATAGATGGTTGCCCTAGTCGCCCTCTGTCTCATAAAGTACCAATGCTCATTTAGTTTAGTTTAGACCATTCATCCCCGCTGACTTACAGTATGCTAATTATAGGGCTGATTCCCTTGGAGTACCCTGAGGTTAACAGTGGTACAATAAGAACAGGCTATATTTTGATCACCGTAAATCTTTAGTTCCTGGGCCACCATTGCTTGGGATTAAATTTGAGCTTTCTACCTCACAAAGTTCGTTCAGAGTTTTAACCTTCAAGCCACCAGCATCTGAAGTCTTCCATATGACAGTCAGAGAACCATGGACTGTAAGCACACGAATCTGATCTTTTGCTTTCTTTGGAGTTTGCTTGTGGCTGATAAAGCATTACTTTCTTATGAACATGCCTCAACAATATCAAGAGCTGAGCACATCTACCCAGAACTGAAACAGAAGTCTTTCAGTAGTGTTCATAACAGCAGGAGCTTTTTAAGGACTCAATCTGAAAAAGAATCACTGCATCACCCCCACTCTAAGGTTGTGTGCTATAGATTTATCTGAATGTTCTTGAACTTTTCACGGTCTCATTCAAGTCCCATACTTTGAGGAATTATGATGAAGCTCTCTGTTTTGAACTCAAAGCTATGCGGTTTTGTGGCAGTGAGTCATAGTCTCTCTGGTCTTAATGCAAGAAGCGAGAGTGTCAATCATTTCAGAGCTTCGACATCTCCATCTGTTCTTTTAGATTATCTGCATTAATTCATAATACTGTTTAGTCCATTTTTTTGATTCTCTAAAGCCACTCACACAATTGTCAGTGTCAGTATAACTTATTGTTTCGCCATACCTTTTACTTTCCAGGAAATGTGTTAAATTTGGTCAAAGTTTGACGTCATATTCATAGATTTTACTGCTAAAATTGTATTGCGTATAATTTTAGTTGACATAAATGAAATTTGTAGTGGTGAAAACCTGTCGCACTGTAACTTTCACTTTAACATATTGAAAAATGTATAAACATTAAACATGCATCAAGCATTATGAAAGATTTATCAATATAAATAAAATAGAGCATCTTTGAAAACCAGAGTTCATGAAAAAAGCATTTTAATGAGTACTGTTTAGAACTTACTGTGGTTAAAACCAACAAACAAACAAACAAACAAAAACGAAACAAAAAAACCTGCCAACCCTGCATTTCCTGTCCCCTTGTTGAGGGAAATCACGAGAGGTGTTTTATACGCTGCGTGAACATGAAGGTTATTGTAGCTCTAGACTAAATGTGAGCCGGCATTTACCTATATCACTTTACCTCCTCGAAACAAATAAAAACAGTGAAACAAACTTTGAAATAATTAAATGCTAAATTACATAAATATACTTTGTATTTAATCTCACTCTTAACCAGTGTCTTTGCTACAGACCTTTGATCCAGTTGATCCTTACAATAAGCAACAATGACTAGATGAACGGAACATTGTGGTGTTGTTGTTGTAGTTGTTGCAATTCTTCTGCAATCCAAAATGACAGAAATGTTTGTTTGAGCTGCGCTCACTACTATAATGGTGTGAATTTGCATTTAATTTCCTATTTATTTCTCTTTTGATGTGAAATGGACTTTATATTTGCCAAAAATAGATTTTTTTATTATTATTAAAAAAAAAAAAAAAGAAAACAAACAAGCCCAGATAAGAAGTAATGTGACATAAATATAGTTTTGGCTACTTTTAGTAGTCAAATTTGCTCGTGAGTGAAAAACGTTGTAGTATTAAAGTATTTTCTAAAATTGTTTTCATCCTGCTTTTGTTGTCATTGACAGGCTTTTTTTGAAATTAAATGCTGAAAAGACACCTTTATGCGATGAAACTTTTCATTCATGTAATTAAATTGTTTTTGTCAGTGATTTCATTGACTTTTCCATGGCAGTGAAATTCCACGATTCTCGATACTGCTGATTAAAGTGTACCGTAAACACAGTTTCCCCAGCCTGATTATATTACTATAATATTCACAGTGCGAGCGGAAAGTGGGTCAAAAAGAGCAATTATTTTAATCCCATTTAAATATTTTACTTGACATTATAAATTAATGTCATTCTCTTTCTTGCGCGATACTTATTGACAAAGATTTAAAGGATTACAGTCAAAATGCTTGTATCCATTAATATTTTTATTTGTTTTAACAAAGCACCAGCGCTTTTGACGTCCATGCATATTTCACGGAGGGTTGTGCAGTTCATATTTTCTTATTTCCGTGGCTGGTGGAGCGTGAAGCTGCCGAGCCGTCCATTAAAGTGACTGAGGGATGGATGGCTCGCGCACAGCCCTGTGTGTCACAGCGCAACACTGCTTTACAGTGCTCTCTGTGGTGCTGTCTAATGGGCTGTCAGGTGTCAGGGGCAGCCGCTGCATAACACCGCACAGACTCTGGCCCAGGGGAGACAGGAGTGTAATTTCAGATGACCGGAAAACGCTGAAGTTCTGGGCCAGACCTCTAAGCGCCAAGAGGGTAAATTTATCTGGGGTGGGCTCTGGACCTCAATGAAGTTGAATGAGCTTCAATTAGAAGTACACAACGCAAGTGTAATTGAGTCTAACAGAAAGCTTGTAAAGCCCTGAGCTGGGTGTGAGCAGGTCACTGTGGTGGCATGTTCAGGTAATTGCTAATGCTGCAGTGTAGAAAATACTGTGCGCAGATGACTCTTCTCTGCAGACATTGGAGACTTTGTGATCAAAGATCGTGTGTCACCTACACTGTTAGTTGTGGGACTGAAACGGGTGTTTATGACTGCAGGCCGGAAGACCAAAACATATCAAGATATCAGTTCATCAGTTTTATGACTAATCTTTGTGTAACTCATTTCAGTTCATATATATATATATATAATCTAAATCTTTGCTTTTGTGTGCCATTAGGACATATCGGTTTGCATTTCCAAATGCTCATTTTGCCATTTACTGTATTGATGTGGTGCCACAATTATGGATTTATTCGGACTCTTTGTGTAAGCCCCGGCAGACTCAATGATGGTGAGATGGCATAATAAATAATTGACAAAAGAAGCGTTTGGTGTTGCAAAATTATTTCCAGCTGGCACAATAAACCAAAAGTTATAAATGACATTAGTTTGAGGTTAACACACCTCTAAGGTTTATTTTACAGAGTCCTTAATACATTTGTTACATGCACTTGGTGTAGTAATAAAAGTAAATTGTGAGTAATTACTTACATCCTTCCCTAAACCAAACCCCATTCCTAATCATGTAAGTACATGTTGGTCATTAATATTAGTCAGTACTTAAATGTATCAATGCACTGTAACCTTAAAATGGTGTAAGCAATTTAAAAAAAAGTTCACAAGGAAGGGCTGCATTTAATCAAACTCTGTTTAAACGGTAATATTGTGAAATATTATTAGTATTTTACTATTAATTATACATTTTTCTATTTGAATACATTTTGTAATTACTCCTGTAATGGCCAAGCTGAATTGTCACTATGATTTTCTTCTGTGGAACACTAAAGATTATATTTTGAAGAATGCTGGGGTCTAAACAGCATTGGGGCTCTCGCACCAGAGGAATGTTAATTCCTGTCGGTGTAAGTACTCGCTTTTTGGCACCGCAGGAACTGGGAGCGATTTTTAATTATAAGAATGCCTTTGGGGGGGGGGTAGGGTCTAACCCAGCACAATAGGGACTGCCAGTGGCTGAATGCATGTGAAAACGCGGCATCCGCTATTTTTAAAAAGCCATGTGAGCTCACTGTCCACGAACATGGAAAACCATGGAAGACCAGCGCTGAAGTACAGGCACTTCTCAACCTTTACTCTAAAGAGGAAATCTAATGCGAGTTTGCACACGAAGCTCAACTTCAATGGGAATGAACCGAAAACACTCGATCTGTGCCAGCGGATACGTACCTTAAGATGACTGATCGAGAAATCTGACTGGCACTCTCTGTGTTAAAAGCTAGCGTATGGAAGCACGTTGGCTTCTATGAAGTTGAAGGGCAAAAGCACCTGAACCGCGTTTCTCAAAATCATTGTAAGCCTAAGTTGATTGTAGAGACCATTGGTGGCAATTGTTATGTGATCAACTTTGGCTTACAATACTACCTTGGACAAGCCACACTAAATGTAAGTTATGTTATTGCTATATTAATAGTATATAATATTGTTATAATGCTGATTGCACATAACAGGAGGATGTTGGTTAGAAGTCTATTAGTTTATTATAGTGATTCAGAATATGCTAATGTCTGTATTTACTGTAAGTATGCTGCTACAAGCACACATTTCTTTTCCTGTTGGTTCTTTGCAAAGTTGCGACATATGCTGGCAAATGTAACCTTCCAGTTGATGCCAAATCACTTCCATTTGTTTTATTAATAAAAAGTATTAGAAGTAATTCATCATTATGGATTATTACAAATACTTTGCTTTAAAGTACCAAGTAGTTACACAGTGCAAAAAAGAAAATCTGTATAGGAGAAAGAAAGATGCATCGATAATCGGTTTATAATCGCATCGCAGCCCGCTGAATCGTGATCAAATCGTGAGGTGCCCAGAGATTCCCAACCCGTTCTCTGCGCCGTCAAATGCCCGCTGTTCCGTCAAAATAAAAATCCTACAAAACAACCAGAGCGCCAGGACACAAGTTGGTTCTTGCGTCACTTCAAAGTTCGTACTGGCGGTGCAGATACCACCAGGAAAATGGCCCTATGGGAAAATACAGTTTTCGGTGGCTAGTTCCTTTTTAATTTCCTGGTGCGAAAGTCCCTATGGAATGGGGACTTCTCAACCTTTACGATACAGAGTTGTTAAATGCTGCACTTAAATGATGTTGCTGTAGGCTGGCTTACAATACTTTAGATTTCCTATTCACTGTGTCAATGCAACCAGGAAAATGACCCATTTAGTTCTCAAGGGACCACTCCAGTGTCTAGTTCTGTCACTGAATTCCTTTTGACTTCCTGCAAGAAGGGCAAAGTCTCTTTTGAACAACATCGATTTGACTCTTCTCTGTAAACCACAAACTGTTTTTTGTTTTATATTAATAAATGAGGTGGTAATGCCTATTTTTGCATTTCCAGTGAATGCAATTTTCGCTCTAAACTAAAAAACTTAAACTAATTTCAACTGTAAAACTTTGTGCCAACATATAGGGGTTTTGCTGAAAATCAAACAGGGTTAAAATTGAAAAGTTAATAGAGATATGTATATTTTTTGAATCAATCAATCAATCCAAATCCAGATTGAACATTCTGTTTGAACCCTAAACTTTGCATTTCGTTTGCATGTGCATTTCATGTATTCCGGCCAACCATAATACATTATACTTCAGCCACTTCTGCAAAATTGGTTTTCTTTGCATCTTTGCACGTTATACTCTGCCATCAGAGTAGTAGGTTAGCAGCTCTTTCAAATGGTGCGATTGTGGTCGCACATTTGTTTGTCGCTCAGACTCGCATGACAGACTGTTTGCGTGTATGCCCGCATCCCCTATGAAAGGATGCATTTTTGTTTTATTTATTTTTCTTTCCGCATTTTTCACATGTGCCGTGACAGTCATGCAATTTTTCTTCTTTTCTTTCTTTCTTTCTTTCGTGAAGTGTGCCTACTTTTGCATTTCCAGTGAATGCAATTTTCGCTCTAAACTAAAAAGCTTAAACTAATTTCAACTGTAAAACTTTGTGCCTAACAATAAGGGGTTTTGCTGAAATCAAACAGGGTTGAAATTGAAAAGTTAATAGAGATATGTATATTTTTTTGAATGAATGAATCAATCAATCCAAATCCAGATCAAACTTTCTGTTTGAACCCTAATAAACTTTGCATTTCGTTACATGTGCATTTCATGCATTCCAGCCAACCACAATACCTTATACTTCAGCCACTTCTGCAAAATTGTTTTTCTTTGCATCTTTGCACGTTATACTCTGCCATCAGAGTAGCTGGTTAGCGGCTGTTTCAAATGGTGCAAGTGTGGTCGCACATTTGTTTGTCGCTCAGACTCACATGACAGACTGTTTGCGTGTATGCCCGCATCCCCTATGAAAGGATGCATTTTTGTTTTATTTATTTTTCTTTCCGCATTTTTCACATGTGCCGTGACAGTCATGCAATTTTTCTTCTTTTCTTTCTTTCTTTCTTTCTTTCTTTCGTGAAGTGTGCCTACTTTTGCATTTCCAGTGAATGCAATTTTCGCTCTAAACTAAAAAGCTTAAACTAATTTCAACTGTAAAACTTTGTGCCTAACAATAAGGGGTTTTGCTGAAATCAAACAGGGTTGAAATTGAAAAGTTAATAGAGATATGTATATTTTTTTGAATGAATGAATGAATCAATCAATCCAAATCCAGATCAAACTTTCTGTTTGAACCCTAATAAACTTTGCATTTCGTTACATGTGCATTTCATGCATTCCAGCCAACCACAATACCTTATACTTCAGCCACTTCTGCAAAATAGTTTTTATTTGCATCTTTGCACGTTATACTCTGCCATCAGAGTAGCTGGTTAGCGGCTGTTTCAAATGGTGCAAGTGTG